>VZTG01010463.1:504960-686844 GCA_013397845.1 Melanocharis versteri | reverse complement strand
TGCCCGCTGCTCGGTCAGTGCCCGCGCTCGCTGCCTGGCGCTCAGCTCCGGGCAGGGCGCACCGTCGCTGGCGTGCGGGAGGGATCCTGCTGCCACCGCCCGCGCTGCTTGCCCGCGCCTCCCGGCAGCGGCGGCCTTGGCAGAGCTGGAGTCGGCATTCCTTGTGTTACGCAGTGATGGAACGGTTCACTTTTGGACGTTCTTCCCTTGAAAATTTATAGGGATCGGCAAACGGAAGAGGATTCAAAGCCGATGCTCTAGGTGTTGCGTAAGGGTACCGTGAAGGCAGCTGAATGCCATTTCTGCCAGAATTTGGAAGTTTATTTGATGCAGCTGGTGATTTGCAGCTTGAGGTTAAGCAGCACCTGCCAACTTCCCAGGAAACGTTCACCGTGATTTCAGAAGTCTCATCACATCGGCAGCATCACCATGATGTGTGTGCAGAACAGGAGTCGTCAAGGCCAACGATAGTAGGAGCTGCCTTGCTTTGGCGTTACCTGCCAGGGTGAATTTAAGACTGTCGAGGGTTAAGCAACAGCAGACCCTCTTGGGCACTTGGTACACAGAGTAGTTTTAATGTGCATCACGTTCCTGGCCCCATGGGTGGCAATTTCCCCACAGATATATTTTATAAGCCCGGGGTTTCCAGAAGACCTTTACCATGGACATAAAGAGAATAATTTTCAAGTGAGCAAACTGGAATTCTAAGTTGATTCTTGGTTAAACGACTCATTTTAGCAGGCACAGTTTGACTGTTCAACTGTATCAACTCGTAAATTGCCTGTAATCGAGAATTCTTTTGGAAGCTGTGCCTTCACTACCAATCCAGGACATGTTTGAAGGAGCAGAGCAGTAAAGGGAAATACACCAAATCACTTAAAATACTACAGCTGTAGTACTATGGATTAATATATGCTAACAAGGTGATAGTCTGTTGGTATATTGGCAGGCTGACTTCACAGTGACAGATACAGTTAGTATTTCCACTCAGTGTTTTAAATTATGTACTATTAAGAAAAATACAAGACAAATAATAACCGGGACAAAATCAGAAACCGTGAAGCTTAATTTAAAAATTAGGTGAACAAGAAATTAAAATAATTTTACAGCTCACTCTTGATGCAATATTTGCAGTTATTTTATAGTAGTACTGTAAAACAATAGAAGAAATGGAAAGAACTCACATGGACTAAAGACAGCAGTTATTTGTCATTTGGATCCAGACATCAGCATAGGGGATTTTTATCAAAACTTTCAGGTACATGAGTCAGTTGCATGTGTTCCAGATTACAGTGTTCCATCTTAAATAAAAAACCACAAATACTTTTAAAATTAAATGAGAAGTTGTGTTTATTACCAAAGGTACTTTGCTTCCTAAGGAGTTCACATAAGCAGTGCAGTTCTGTTACCTTTTATTAGGTTTGCATGACCAGATTGTGGTAGCAGGGGCACTGGAGGGGTGGCTTCTGTGAGAAGCTGCCAGAAGCTTCTCCTGTGTCCAACAGAGCCGATGCCAGCCGGCTCCAAGACAGATCTGCTGCTGGCCAAGGCTGAGCACCATCAGCAATGGTGGCAGCACCCCTGGGATAACAGATTTAAGAAGGGAGGAAAACACCCTGAGCAACAGAAACTGCAGTCAGAGTGAGAATGTGTGAGAGCAACAGCTCTGCAGATGCCAAGTTTGGTGAAGGAGGGGAAGGAGGTGCTGCAGGCTCTGGAGCAAGAATTCCCCTGCAGCCCGTGGTGCAGACCATGGTGAGGCAGCTGTGCCCCTGCAGCCCATGGAGGTCCCTGGTGAAACAGATCCACCTGCAGCCCATGGAGGAACCCACACCAGAGCAGGCGGGTTCCTGTAGAGGCTGTGACCCCACCAGAGGCTTATGCTGGAGCAGCCTCCTGGCAAGACCTGCAGAGAGAGGAGCCCACGCTGAAACAGGTTTGCTGGCAGGATTTGTGACCCTGCAGGGGACCTACCCTGGAACAGGTGGTTCGTGAAGGGCTGCACCCCATGGAAGGGACCCACACTGGAGCAGTTCATGAAGAAGTGCAGCCTGTGGGAAGGGTCCACACTAGAGAAGTTGGTAGAGGACTGTCTCCTGGAAGGCAGTACCCCATGCTGGAGCAGATGGAAAGTGTGAGGAGCCATCCCTCTGAGGAGGAAGGAGCAGCAGAGACAATGTGTGATAAACTGACTGCAACCCCCATTCACTCACACACTCCCTGTGCCTCTGGAGGAGAGAGAAAATTCATTAGAGGAGCTAAGTCCAGGAAGAAGGACAGTGGTGGGGAAAGGCACTTTAAGATTTGGTTTTAGTTCTCATTATCCTGCTCTGATTTCATTGGTAATAAAATAAACCAATTTCTCTGAGTGGAGTCTGTTTTGCCCTTGACAGTAATTGCTGACTGATCTCCTCCTGTCCTTATCTCAACCCATGAGCTTTTCCTTGTATTCTCTCTCCCCTATCCAGATGAGGAGAGGAGTGAGTGACAGAGCAGTCCAGGCTCCTGCATTTTCTAGTAAAATGTACTAAATAATTAGATTTTTTCACTTCAAGCCCCTGGGGTCATTTATTAGTAGCAGATAGCATCCTATAGTGTAGCATATGGTTTTGGAGCCCACATGTATATGTATACATGGCAAGGCAATACAGGAAGCATTAAAAAAAATTATGGTATGCATTTCCCTCCTCCTTGGAGTTAGAAATATCTGCACAGGGGGTTAGAGAGGAGATGAGTGATAGCACATCATACCAAACTCACTTAACACAAAGACATCAGTAAGCCTTCTTTCACAAAATTCAGTAGTTTTTAATCACAGTAATATTCATGGGCCCACTATATGTATAAATTACAAGTTACAGAGGCAAAGGAAACCCTACTGCACAGACTGAGATTTTTCCCATCCTCATTTGCTCTTTGTACAGTAGGCAAGCACACAAGCACCTTAGAGATTTTGAAGTATTTCCAAAAAGGAGACTGACTTTGCTGTTGCTTTCAGCCAGAATACATTTCAACTCAGTTTACCATACGTCAAGTGTTTGTTCATACAGCTGCTGTGTGTTACACACCTCCACCACATGCCTCAGTGGGGATTTTAATCTCCTTATCAGAATTGAAAATTCTCTCATCATTGTATCTAAACTCAGCCTTTGATGATAAATTTCCCCATGTTTCCTATGTGCTACTGTAGCCCCAGACTTAACTAGTAGTTAGCTCAGTGTAGTTTACTTATGTAATACAAAAAAAAAAGTGGAAGAGGAGAAATAAGTCATTTCTGCTAGGTGTCACTAAGGAAAAGCTGGATAGCTGCCCTTGCTCTGTACAGAATGGACCAATTCATGGGATCCAATCAAGGTCTATCTATTAAAGATCCTTTTAATGGAAAGAAAAAAACTAAAAAAGCATTTGCAAATAACTTTCTCAGTACATACTTATCCTTTTATCACAACTATTAGAAAGCAGAGCTGAAGCTTGAAATAGCCCACCCAACCTAGGCAAAGATCACCACATCCCACAGGAGCCAAAATGCCATCAGCAAAGGCATCTGTAAGCAGGTGCCAAAGGACTACATTAACAAGATGCACTTGCTCACATACTTTATACATCAATGTAATACTGTATTGGAAAGTTCCAGAGCAGCTCAGGTCTGATCTAGAGCTAGACAGGTTCCTGCTTTTCTGCAAAGTATTGTGGAGGCTTGGATCTTCAGAGCTGTGTTATAATCCCAGGGTCTTCGTCAATCCTCAGATACTTTCCATTTGCGCGCTCCTTGAGTGCCCAGTCATGGAGGAGGCTGTAATCATAGTGCT
The DNA here is from genome assembly GCA_013397845.1 of Melanocharis versteri. Lineage (NCBI taxonomy): Eukaryota > Metazoa > Chordata > Aves > Passeriformes > Melanocharitidae > Melanocharis > Melanocharis versteri. Next base: position 683,035 of record VZTG01010463.1, on the reverse strand, counting down.
CTTTATCCACTCGTTTCAGAAAGGCCAGTCCAGAAATGGCCTGCCACTCCCTGAGAGATGGGATACGAATTTCCTTTACGTTCTCACTTCCTGGGACAAAGCCAAAGAACTTCCTCACATGCTGCATGGCATAGAGCCTGGAGTGCTGCTCTGTTGCCTCATCAAAGAGCTCCTGCTCATTGTGGACATAGCTGCTCCAGTATCTGAAATGTAGAAAGCTGAGCGGGGAGAAACAGCTTGCCAGGCAGTAAGAAAGGAACACGGTGGTGACTACCACAGCAATCAGAAGCCAGCCAGCCACCTTACCAAAAGAAAAAGAAAAGGAAATAACTGTTAAAATACTCACAGTGGTAACTTTTGAGCACCAGAAAATCCATCAGATGATCTTTACTTGCTTTTCCTAAATAATAGCATTAACAAGGTATAAGCCTGGATAAGGTCTGTTATCACCAAACCCAGTCCATGCCTACTGGAGGCAGCTGTGTAGTAAAATCACTTGTTCCTGTCAAGTTTAAGAAAGTTCTGATGTATAGTTTTAAGAATATTGCTTTCACAGCTATTACTGTTAGAAGATAAGCCATCTAATTCCTAGACTATATTAGCTTATAGTCTGTTTAAAAGCAATTTTCTCTGAAGTGACAGCTTAATGCACCCGCTATTATTTACCCGATATGCAAACTTTTAGAATTGAGTCTGATCTAAAACCGAAGATTTTACATGGGTTCACACAAAGCTCTCACAGCCTGGGCCTCTTAGTCACATGTTTCTTTTGCTTTAATGAAGAAACTTCATACCCTCCCTGGCTCTTGAACTTCCACTTGTCTTACTTGATAGTACTTTTCAGGATACTACACAAGGAAGAGCATATCCTCTGTCTGCAGGTAACAAATGGGACAACCAGAAGTAGTAGTTTATATACCTAAAGTTCAGTTCCACTTAAAATAAAAAGTAGGTTTCAAAGCACACTGTCTTGAGATTCAGCACTCAAGAAAGAGGACACTGATCTTGTTTTATCCTAACACTGTGCCTGCTAGATTAGCTCCACCTCTCATCAGCAGGTTCACAGGCAACAGAAGCAACACGAGTTACTCACTTGGGACTGGTATCGAAGGAGGAGAATCACTTCATCTCTTGCCCGGGTCAGCTCTGGAGGAACCAGCTGGCTGCAAGGAAACGTAGCCAATATCCTTCTGCGTTCACTAGCGGTAACATTAGGAGCAGCTCCATAGTAATAGAGAGGGACATACTCGCTCACAGCACAGATATAATATGAGCCATTTATCAGGGTGACTGCAAGCCACGTGACTGGAGCAACCAGTGCCCTCCCAGTGATGCTGCACAAGACAAAGCACACCAGTTTGCATTTCAGCAACTGGTTTGATGAAGTCACCTTCTCAAAATGAGACCTTTTGCCCATAACCAGCCTCCAAGTCTGGTTGTTCAGGGCATAGCCAACAATCAGAAGGATCAGTGCAGGCACTCCTAGGAAAGCCAGTCCATAGATAAGGTTCTGTCCAACATGACAGGGACAGCTGAACGTGAAAAAAGAGAAAAGTTGCTGCCCACCAATTGTCAATATTGCAATTATTGCATTGGCAATAACGACCTCTTTGCCTTTTAGGAAAGTTAACCACTTTGGAAGGAAAGTCATTTTAGATCCTATTCTTTACCAGATTCTTTTGCTTTAAGTCAACACTAGCTTTTAATTATATTTAACTAGTGTTAATAGCAGAGCAGAATAAACACCAAGAGCTTGAAAAGAATACCACCAAACAACACCAAAAAACCCCTGCTAGTCTTTCTCCTCCCTCTAATTTTCAGTGGCTTGTTTGCTAGCTTTATGTGTGCTTGCAGACATCCACTGATGTGTTTTAATTGGTTCAGTAATTTATCTCAGCTGTTCTGGAAAATTGAGCTTTTAGGCTGTTGTGAGCTCTGCCAGCCCCTTGCTAATTGTCTGAAATTTACAATAAATTCCCCCTACCTTTTGGATGATGTGCAGTGCTATCAAACCGATGGCTAACCTGTCAGGGTTAATTGCCAAGCTGTTGGCTAATCAACAGTAATTAGCAGAAACATGGCATGAAACTAGGAGTAAAAAAAGGAGCCTTCCAGCTATTCTTCATAAAAGATCATCCAAACAAATCCTTAGCAAATGGACTGATTAAAAAAAAAAAAAAGAATATTTTAAATGTTTCCACTTTAAAATAAACTTATAAAATATTCCATAAGTTGCCCAATATTTGGAATCCCAGTGCTGTTTGCATTTGATGTCAGTTCTGGGGCAATTCATTGTCCAAACACTGGAGTCTGAGATGCAGTTAGCTGCTGGATCTTGAGGATTTTAATGTTTCACCTGTAGGTGGCAAGAAGCTGGCATGCCTCTTTTCCTGACGGTGCTGAACGCTTCCTTTGGAAAGTTGGGTGGGTTTTTTTGTTTGTTTTTTGTTGTTGTATGGTTTGGTTTGGTTTTTTTTGATAATATATATGTATATGACCTGTTATACACTTCACAAAATGTCAAGCCAGCTGGTATTTATATAGTATGGTTGTGATTACAAGTTTTAAGATTTTCTGCAAGTATAGTCAGTCCCATTCCATGGACAGAGATAGATAGAAATTTTTCAATTAAGCATTTCCAAAGCTGGCTTCTGGATATTGGGATATATGACCTGGGCTCTGAGCATCTGTCACAAATCAAGCCTTTAGCAGGGCCCTGAAAAATTGAAAACATTTCATGGTTTTCTCTGGATCACACTTTTTCTATGGTCACACTATCCAGTAGTTCTATGCATTGCATAGCCTATGCTGATCTGAATATGCAAATACTTGTGTTTAAGTACTGACTGTCTGTCATATAAACACTCTTACCAAGAAAAGAAAAGAAAGTTAGCCAGAAAATTTATGGGGAAAGTTGCCTTCCCATTACTGATGTCTATCTCCAGCGTGTGTGGACTTGGTTGTGTGATATAATAGTGTCTGTCTGTGTAGCCTCTTCTCTCCCCTTGCAGAGAGGGTTGCTAATAAGAAGTTTCATCTCAAACAGCGGTTTTTGTGCCCGTGGTGTCTGCTTGGGTGGCAGAGACACTCTCTCAGCTGTTGAACACAGGGATGGCATGTTACACGTCTTGCCTGTTCACTAGGCAGGACTCTGTTCCTCCAGTGCGCTGTTAGGGTAGACATCTGCTTGTCTCGTCCCCAGTCGCCATCTGAGAAAGAGGTCCTGGCTCTCACAATCTGACACTGTTACACAAAATTAAAAGCAGTAGAGAAACATGCTGAAACCTCCAGCAGCACTTTGGCACAGCTTTTCTGGAACTTATTGTTAAGTTCTTGGTTTTTTGGACAGAGTAATAGCACAATGAAATCCCAGAGCTGTCTGAATATTGTCATTTTAAACCTTAATTTTCTTTCAGTATCACAGGACTTCCAGCAACTTTTTTTTGGTACTAGTGACATTATATTTTGAAAAAAAATCAGTGAAATAAACCTGTTAGGCTATTACAAAATTATTTTATAAGGGTCTTTGATTATGCCTCAGTTTGTTTGAAAATATCTGATTGATTCCTTCTGAGATTCCTTTGGGAACCTGTGTCTTATTTTGTTTATAAGGGAGAAAGGCTCTCCCAAGCATCACTTGTTTACTCAAGAAACGCATTAGATGTGAAACTGAAGTGGTGTCCAACACTGAAATATTAATAGTCAGCCTAAGGCTGTTGAATGAGGCAATTTATACAATCAATACAACTTTGTACTTCTGCATTTTCACTTCTTTGGCATTTGCTTTCATGCTCTGCCATAAATTATCCTGCTGGGTCATCCTATTATGGAACAAATTACAGGGTTGGATCCAATTAAGAGCTTGGGTGGCACATCAACCTTTAAGTACTTGCCTTTGCAGAGGAACCCAGGGTCCTGAGGCAGACATTTAGGCTCTTTATCCAATTCCCAGGAAGAGTTAGGACTGGATGCAATCCAAAATACCACTACCTGAGGTGACGGCTGGCTGGCCTGTGAGGCAAAAAGATGCTTATAGCTGACATCTGAGGCAAATAGGATGCATGAACAAACCTTAGTCATGGTTTTGCTTTTCATATTGCAGGGCTCTGTCAGCTTGAACTCATTGCCAGTAACCTCACTTACGAGAAGGAGAGATTTTCATTTTTTTTTAAGGAGTGAGAATCATTTGTCATTTCTTTTAAAACGTGGTTATTGGAAAACATATTTCACCTTCCCATACACAGCAAACAGTTTTTATTCTCCTGTTTGCTTTTTATTGAAATAAAGCAACCATGCCAGAATAGAGAGATTGGTTTCAGCTCCCTTCTCCACCCGGTCTAGTAAAAACTCACTCATCTCTTTCTTCCAAAGGCTCAGTTATTATTAGTGATGTGATGTGACTGTGCTGCAAAGAAGCTGTGTTCTCCAGCTTTCCTGCTATAGTTCTACCCATTGCTCTTAGTTTCCGCACAGATAGGATTTTGATATTTATTGAATCAAAAAAAAAGACCAGGATTTTGTTATCTAATGGCCAGGGAAAGGTAGGGAGAAAGAGGGAAGTGATCTATTTTCCATCTGAAGTTTGGAGGAGGAGACTGAATCCTGGTCTCTCTGGTCCTGCACACGTGTTTTCATCACTGAGTTAGCAGTCAAAAGACCGATGTTCTGTGGCTCCTTTAGCTGCATTTTGAGTTCGGTTTTGCATGGATGTCAAGCCTACCTGTGCATGTTAGAAGCATGGTGTGAAAGTACCTGGATGACAGATTTCCTGTGGGAGCTGAGGGCAGCACTGCCCATGTCCTGTATCTGCCAGGTCACAGTCTGGATGCAGGCTGCCAAGTCATTTTCATGGTCTCTTCGGCTTTTGGAGTTCTTCTCCCTGTAACCGGGACAAGCACTGATAAAAAAATTAATAAGCTTTATGTTAAGGGAAGAATAGAAACCTGTTAATGATTTTAAAACTTACATATTTCATTTCAGAATTCAGCTGTGCTTTATAGGCAAATTTATGAGATTTTAGGTCCCTGCAGACAGCAGAAAGGAGGCACTTAAATCTCAAAACACTCTCTTGAGAAACATAACCTAACCAAGGAAGTTTCAGCAGGTCAAACTGAGAATGCTTCCCAGACAGGGCACTACAGCAAAGTGACAGCAATCGCATTGCTTTATTTGGAAACATGGTCAGAGCAGCAGCCACACTGGACTTTTAGTAAAAGCACTGTCTGAAATGAGAAAACTGTGTTCAAGTTCTTTGTTTCACATAGCTTCAAACCCTCAACACCTACCTACTTGTGATTTGAAAGAATTCTATTTTCTGTTAGAGAAAATTTAATACAAGGTCTATCCATCTGGAAAATGGAGAGCAAACAAAAGCTTGACCCTGTATTTTACTAATTTGGACACCCACCTTTTGTGGTTAATGCATTCTTGTTTTGGCTCAAAGAATTTTTCCACTGTTTTTGTTTTTTTGTTGTTGTTTTTTTGTTGGTTTTTTTTTTAGGTTTTTTAATTAGGCAATAACTAATTTATTTTTTACTTCTGTGTTGCACTCTGCTCTGGGATGTTCATGTTTGTGAGAATCCTTGGGCTACCAAAGAAATCATGTACTTACCTCTACAGGTATCAGCTTTCCCATAATAGCCATTCCATTGAAAGGGAAAGGGTGCTGGTGCACGCTTTTATTTGTTCTTTTGAGCTTCAGGATATATTTTGTGATTGTTTTTTTGTTTTTTTTAGTTTGATGGGAATGAAGAGAACTGGTGTAGTCTAATGCTCAAGCAGTGTGAAGACTGACCTTGGGGCTGAAGGCTAAATTTCTCTCCTGAAAAACAGGACAGAAAGGGAGGTGGAGGGTGATGTGAACTTTCTCACTATTCCAATTGCCTTGGATTACTTCTAAGTATATGTTCAGGATTAAAACAGGTGCTCCATATGTGCCCACCTCTACTCTTTTCACGGGGCTGTAAGATAGTCACCAAGGACTTGTTTCCCTCACTGGAGCCATTGAATCCCCAGTTTATTTGGACACACCATTTCAGCTTGGTTTTCCCAATAGTGTGCAAACCTTTCAAAATGTAGTATATTCTACTCAATACATAGAAATATGTGTGTGAATTTACTTGTGTACACATGGGCATGTATTTTTCAAAGGATGTTGGTGTGTCCTTACCATGCATCACACTGTCTGGTGCACAGGATTCCTTCATGATTATGGTATTAATAATGCAGGCTGAAGTAATTCATCCATATATTCTGAACCGGATAAATAAAATTGTGCTCATTTATGGGTAGCCTTAAGTGCTTTGCGGTGGGTTCACGGAAGTTAAATTATGCTAATGATAATCTTTTACAGTTTGGGTTGTTTTTTTTTTAAATATAATGTAGTACACTTTCTTGTGGAATGTGGGATTACTCTTACGATTTGGTGAGGCATATTTGGTGCTTGTCGCCAGTTGGAGACAGTCAGAGAGACAAACATAGCTCAGGCTCAATTTAGAAATGCAAGTAACTATCTAGAGAATTGTAATGCCTGGTTTTTAAATTTTGTTTAAATTTAGATATAGGAAGTACCTACAATAGTTTCACTTATAAAATTGAATAAGATTTTGCAGGGTCAGAAGAGCACCTGCAAAAAAAAAAAAAAATGGAAGAGGCTATTACATTGTAAAATTGTCAATTATCCCAAATTAATCACATCTGAATGCTTTCTGTGTATTTGTAGTAGTAAATATCTGTAATTTTACTCTAGCTCTGGATCTATTAGTTAATAGAAATTTAATCACAGCATGACATTCAGAGGAGGCCATATATTTTTACTTCCTTTCCTGAGAGGACTCAGTGGGAATGTGTGTGCAGGTAAGTCCTATAAGGAATGACAACTACCCAATTAATTTCTAAATTCACCAGTGACCATAGTCGAAGTTCATTGCAAATCAAAGCTGCCACATAGGCCAAATTTACCACAGGCGAGAACAGACGAACTAAGCCTGTTCATTGCATGGATGTTAAGAAACAGGGGCTATAGTGGGTTAAGAATGATAGAATACTCCCTAGGAACATTGTTAATGAAAGTGCCATTTGCACAAGCTGGCACCTGTAGCAGGTACAGAGTTCATTCCTCAGGGAAGCTGAGTCCTCTTGATCTGTCCTGGCAGCTTCACCCAAACATAGTGGTAGCAGTGCCTTAAAAGCCACACTTCCCCTGCTCAGGCAGATATTAAATCACCAGACTACAGCAGTCAGACTGGCAGAAGACTGTAGCTTCTTTAGATTGAAAACAATAAATTTTTAATTCCCTTGTACAGCAGTATCTTGCAATTGCGGTTTTATTCTTCAGAGAGGAAGTTTTGGTTAGCTCTCCAAACACCAAAGTCTGATACAAACAACAGAATAAATTTGCTGTCCCTTAAAACGTAAGATCTGTGAATCTCTTGGGGCTGTCCTGTTTGACTTCCCACGTCTGTCAGCTGTGTATTTGATTACAAGCCATTCCTATGGACAGAGTGGTTGTTTATGTTGTGGACAGTGGCAGATCTGTTGCCAGCCAAATTCCTCCCAAAGGGCTCAGTGCACACAGAGAATAGGAGGAGCATCAGCAGCATTACAGACTGCAGCAAACATATCTCATGCAAAAGACAGAAAGCAGAGAGGAGGAAACCTAAGAGAAGAGAAAGAGGAAATACAGAGATTGAGAGAAAAACTATGCTGCTTGAGGAAGAAAAGATATAAACTGACAATCAAATACATCAGGAGCTACACAGGCAACATGTCTCGGTCACCGGGAAGAAAGCAGGAGAACCACAAAATAGTAAGACATTTTTGTAATGTGTTATTGAAATTGTGCGTGGAGTAAGAATAACCTATTATTTTATTGATGCATTTTATACACTCCTATTTCTGAACAATCTGAAAGTACTGAAAAGATAGGGATAAGATTGGTTGTACAAGAGCAGAGCTGCTGGCAGCGTTTCTGGCTGCTATTCCTAATGCTGGGATTCTGTACAGGCTTGGGAAAGAGGGGCACAAAGTTTCTGCAGTCTGTTCAGAAGCAGAGGTCTAAGTGCTTCAAGTGATTTATGGCCTAAGATATAAATGCCAGGTTAGTTTATGTACCTCTGTGGTTAGACAGTCATTCAATGAAACACAGAGAGAAGGAGATCTCTGTTCTATACTTGAATGGTTCAGTTCCACACAAACTTATCTTCAGGAATTTAGAGCCTTAGGGCTTTCTGTATGGTGAATGGTGATTTTTGACAGGAATTGGGCAGTGGAAAAATTCCAGAAGGCTTTAAGGCAATGTCATATCAATTTCTGAAAAGAGGACAGAACTCTCCACTGAAAAAGAAATGGAAGAGTGTAATATAATTACAAATGTACCTAAGTTTATGGTCAAAAATTATTCCAATGGATTGCAAGTGTGGCTGATAAATATGATTACATTGATAAATTATGCTTAAATTTCTCTAAGGTAATTTTCTTGTTACAACAGAGACTTTTTGCTGAACAATAATAATAAAACAATACAGGACATATATGACATCCATTTACCCCATTGAAAACTTGTTAATGAGAATTTAAGGACAAGAGTACAATATTATTTTAAATAGGAGCTATCACCAAAATGAGGTTGGAAAATGGTTCTGCTTAAAATTTTGAACAGTGACTTGTTAAAACAGCAACACTGATTAAACTCCAAACTTCTGATGCAAAGGAAGCAGGAAGAAGTCTTTCCACCAAGCTGTTCTTACTTTGCTAGCCTGATTTGCTCTATTGTTTTTATTGGTATTCACTATTATTTTTCCACAGGCTAGAGACAAAAAGCAACTCTGGTCTGACCACATGCCACAGGGCTGTAGCATTTCCTTTAATTAATTCCTGTCCTAGAAGTTTAGTAATAGTCAACCTAATCTCTTGCTTCAAGGCCAGCTGCTACTCCTGCTAAATACAGACAGTTCTGCAGTGCATGGGCGTGATCTGGCAGGGCAGGGAGACAAGGAAACTTCCCTCCAGATTGTTGCACAGCTGAAGACCCCACAGTAGTGCTTGTGACAGGATCAGTGCAGAGATAAACCTTTGGCATCTTCAGTTGCTCTCCATGTTCCTTGGGCAAGGGGCTGTAATCTTCATGCATCCTCTTCATCTTGTTGTTATTCTTTACACTTGTGCTGAATTGTAGTATTTTTTCATTATTCTGAGCTAAATTTTTATCTACTTTTTACTTTTTTGGAGAAAGCAGCTAGTGATTTGAATCAGATCAACCCTACCTTTGTGAATTGTTGTTCCTCCTGCAAAAGGATTAATAGATCACTGCCTCTTTTCCTGCTGCTGTTTGTCATTATTCTTGGATGGCACTTGACAGCATTTGTCAATCCAGCATACATACACTCATAAGATGCAAGAATGCACCTGATGATAGTAACTCTGAGAATACCAAGAAATGGTACTTCTGACAAGCAAAATCCCTTACAAACTCAAGTGAGGATCAATATAGATTCTGTCACACTTGAAATGTGGATTTCAGTGATTTTGCCTCCATGAACAAAAGTTTCCTTATTAATATAAGTGTTATTTTTGCTTGCTTTTAATACAGCAGCAGCTCAAAAACATGGAAAAGTTGTATTTTAGTTTGCTTCATTTTCAATTTTCATATTTTCTGGCAGAGCAGAGAACTTTTTGTACTCACATATGGGGCTTTGGTAGCCCAGCTGTGCAAGGACTATGAAAAAAATGAAGATGTCAATGCCTGTTTAGATAGAATGTAAGTACTGCTTTAAATGTTGTTTTATCCATAATGCTATTTGTTTATGTATATATTACCTTTCAGCTTTTTGTTTGTGATCTTACAAGTTCCAGCATTCTGTCTGTGGTTACAGAGAAGACAGGGAAAAGATTCAATATTCTGTCAACAGAAGTAACACTAATTTGTGAGTTAAGATCAGCAATTAGCTTTTTAATTCTCCAAGGAAAAGTGTCAGTATTGTTTTCATAGCTTACACTTGTTCCTTGCTGATGATTTAGTTATGCTAATTATTAATATAATCTAAATTTCATCTCCTATATCCCACACTGGGTTAGGGGCAAATGGGCCTCTCACCTTTAAAAGACCATACAGCAGTGAGTGAGATAGCACAAAAGGTCAGCGAGGGTGGATTTTTACATGGACAACCTCCTCAGAAAACAAAGATCCAACGTCTACAAACCCTGTCATCCTGACTGAGATTCCTAGGCATTACTACCATAAAAGTAGTTATATCGTGGAAAATCAGCAAGAAGCAACTTTTGAGCTGGTTGACAAGAAGGTATAGTAAGGTCTTTGGCAGAACAGTAAGGCTTTTGTTTCCAGGCAAAGTGGACATGCAAAATGGATTTACAACTATCACAGTGGACAGAATACCCTGACCACTTTACAATTAACCTGAAAGTTATCAGTAAACTAGCTGTAGTCCAATAACTATCCATGAGAGTAAACAAAAAACAAAATCATTGCTTGGAATAAATAAAAGTAATTTATTCACAAACTTATAAGGGATAACATCTCTCAGATATTGTTTTATATTCGTCTCTCATTCAGCTCTGGTGAAAATCGTACGTTTAAAAAATGCACAGGCTTGTTTAATGATGCCATGGTAGAAATTACTAGAGAGCAGTTTTGGAAGATGTGGAGACAGCTTTTGCTCCTTATGTTTTCATTATTGGAGTTGTTTCTGTAAAATCTTCTAGTTTTGAGGAAGACTTGATAATATAATGATAGGTTTCATTACAACAATGTCTTCTGTACTTCTGTGATTATAAAAACAGCCCAGCTTCAGAAAGAAACCTCACATCTCAGCAGACCTGTGACAGGTGGGGACAGTGTACTTATCTCTCTCTGTGTACATATATAGTCTGTAATGAGAAGGGTGTTTTTCACTATACCGTTGTCAAGTAGCTGCTTACGAGTCTGTTATTAATTTGACTTTGCAAATCTAAGGCATAAATGTTGAAAAGTATCTAAGTAGTCTCATATGTCACTAACACAATACCTTGCTAAATGCTGATTACATATTTGCCAATGTTATTGATATTGATACTTAGGCAATAGATAAATATTTCATTGTTTCTAGACACATGACATAGAGCAATTTTAATCTTCAGGCTGCCAAACCCACTTTTTGGTCTTGCCATCACGTTAGACATCAGATCACTGTTTGTCTTCTTGCCAAAGGTGTTGAACACAAACCAGGAAGAAACTCCACTGAGTTCAGGCTGCTTCACTGAGGGTGCACAGCCTCTGACAAAGAAGCAGACACTGCCAACATCCACGTAATTGGAAATGAAACATTCCCAAAAAACATTTCTGAGCCGAGTACCCGTTCTTATGTAACATTTGTGTCAATCTCTTTCCATTTTTCAGAAAATGCTTGGAGTCACAGCTGTTTTGCACACTAAGAAGTTATTGACCTTTGTTAATGTGTCAGAGCTGGGAATGAATATTTGTTTTATAAAAGTTCCATTATCTTCCATCCCTTTTTATTTATTTTTTTAAAAATTTGTAGTATTTTAAATACAAAATGGAGGTGGTGTACCGAAACTCTGGGTTAACTAACAACTTCTGGATATTTTTTTCATCAACTAGTTAGACGAAGGGAGGGAACATGTTAGAAAATATACAAACAGGTAATTGTGAAAGGAGAGTGGAAAATGAGATGAAGAAGTAAGAGGAGAAAGTGAAAGAGGACAGGTGTGAATGCATTTCCTATGGGTTCCCCTGGCACCTGAATGCTGCAATGAGGGTGCCCAGGACTTGGTGTCTATATTTATAGACAATGTACAGGACAAACTGTGTAGACAATTCATATCATCCTTGCCAGGACTATTGTGCTTAAAGAATTATGATTACTTAAATGACTACATGAACAGCAGCCTCACTATTCTTCAAAATGTGGTAGAAAGAAGAACATAGATCAGCAAAATCTGTTGTCATTAAAGTCACTCAACTAGGAACATGCAGCTGTTTTGCTGAGGAAGCACAAGACACACATGAGGGAGATGGTAGGTGGAAAGAAGCTCCCCATTTTGAATGTTACCTTTCCTTGTTTCCTCCTTAGGGGATACAGCATTGGCATAAGGCTGATTGATGACTTTTTGGCTCGTTCTGGTGTGAAAAAGTGCCGCAGTTACTCTGAAACTGCAGACGTGATTGCACAGGTAAATAAGATTTGCATTTTCTAAAGCATCATCAGATTCAGTGGTCTTAGCTTAGAGTCATATATTCCCTTCTTTTTTGTCTTCCTAGGAGCATAAGTCTTGACCATCTCATACAGATGTTAAACTTTGGTATTTTTACTTCTGCCATTTGACTCTTCTCATCATCTCCATAATTATCTTAAACATCTTTTAACTCTAAAATGGTGACATTAAGAATAAGCTGCAGGATTTTCTGCAAAAAGAAAAATCTCAGTGGTAGCAGAGAAGAACTGTAAGAAAGGAAAATGAGAGGACCATTTTCCTGACTACCCACAAATCTAATAGTAAAATCAAAAAGATAAAATCAGAGCATGTACTTTCACCTACTTTGATGGAAATTTCCCTTTTATTGAGTAGCTGTTCACATTTCTGTCAGACAAGAAAGACACAGGTTTCTAAAGATGTACTTTTGCCCCCGTGGGCAAGTTAGAATTCCTGGGAATTTCAAAGAGAAATTTAAATGAGAATGATATATAACAAAGTTTCTCCTGATAAGCGGCTGAGCTGGAGTAGAGGATCCACTGGAAATGGTGAGGACAGCTGAATGAAACTCATGAGACAAGCAGCATTTCGATCACTGTTTTAAAATACATTGCTTCACTAAAAAATGATACCAGGCTGCAAAATCATGTTTTTGTTCACTTTTATGTTCTTCAGGCGGTATTGCTACTTTATTTTCACATATATGTCAGATACCTGGTTTTCTGGGTCTTATTCCTCATAGTTCCCTTCTTTACAAATGCATTATTACAGTTGAACCATCATTCTTAAGTACAGGGTATTCAACAGCAAAGTACAGTGAGAAATTAACAATGGAAAAAGACAGTATTTCTCTGCAGCTTGTGCTTCAAAAGAGACTTATTAAGAGAAGTAAAAAATTGCTCGGAAAGATTAGAACAAACTTTAAAGCACACACTGTCCCTTTGAAAGGTTATTTTTGGCAAACTAAAAGGAGTTCTGTAGTAGGAGTACAACATTTCTGAGGTAAAATGCGATATGGACAGCATTTTCACATTTCTTCGGCAAAACAATTTTTAAATAATCTTCAAACATATTTGTCTGAGACACATACCAACAAAACATGTGTAAAGTGACCCAGTAAGGAACTGCAAATACTTTATTAAAGTTTTTAGTTCAGAATCATGAAGCTGTTTACATGATCTCCTTAACTCATCAGCAGGAGTGTTCCCAGCCAGGAGAAAGTGCTTAAATCCTTAACTGCACTAAGTCTTCAGAGGTATAAATCTGTTTGAGGATGAGTAAAACCAGTTCAAAGTTAAAGTAATTAAGACAGTTAAGCAATTTAGGTGGTTAGAGCCAAACCTACTGTTAACATAGCTGTTATCCTGCAGTTCTTTGGAAAACAAAGAAGTCTGTAAGATCAGGCTGTGGGTGTTCCCTGTGGAAATGGAAAGAGATGAAGCAAAAGAAAAAAACGTAAAATGAGAACTACAAAGCCAGCTTCCCAGATTGAGAAATAAATACTGGAGGAAAGGTGCACCTAAGGCAGTGACTGAGGGCTTAAAACTTTCACCACTGGTTCAGACTGCAAAGCCTGGGCTTTACTGCTGCCTTATACTGGACTGGAGAAGGGCCAACAAGTTTTGATGAGGAGCCAAAGTGAACCCTTCTACACTGAGTTCCCATGGTGTTCACTGACTTATCGTGTTGGTCTTGTGACTTGGCATGGTTACAGTTGGGATTGAATTAAAAAAGAGGTGAAACAGGACATGTAAAAGTAGGCTTTCTGGCAAATTGGGGTAAAAAATGGAAACCAACTGAGGAATGATATTAAGAACAAAGCCCAGCTGAAGAAGTAATGTCCAAGATGGGATTCAGAATTTGGATCTGAGTATAACTGAGGATTACTTTTGAAATGAGATTGATCACTTTTCTCTATAATCCTGCAAAATCAAATTTTTAATTCAATTCCTCCTCATAGGACCTTGATATAATTGATCTGATCAAATGAGTTGCAGAAAACAGCTTCTGGTTTTAGATCTAATCTTTTTACTACCTTCTCCAGCACCAGGAGGTGTTTGTGTGTGCCAGAGGTGGAAGCAGCCAGACCACACCCTCTGGTCCACAGCAAGCCGGTGCTGGCTCACAGGCTTCGCTGCTGGATTAAACAGAGCTGTGCCTAAGGATAGACCTGTTCCTGAAAAGCAGTGGCTGCAGAGATGGGCTTTACTTTGGACTGTGAACACAGGAAATGAACATCTCTGGAGCTTTTTGAGGAGACCTCCCTGGGGGTAACAAGGGATGGGGTAATCCAACCATGTCACCCCCAGTCCAGAGCTGTAGGACAAAAGAAGTGATTCCCCTTGTCATGGAAGGTGCTGCCACACAAGGTCCCTGTATATTGACATAATGGCCAGTTTGAAAGTCTGACAGAAGCTGGCAGAATTTATGAAACTGGTGAATGTTGGTTTTCAGATCTCAGCAGGGAGAGGGAAATGCATAAGCAGGTTGCTGTGCAAAGTAATACAGTCTACTGTGGTAGACAGTAAACAGAACATTGAAGTGCTGCACTCTGATGAGTAAAGAAAAGTTCAGAAGAGAAGTTTGGAACCGGCAACAGATGGCAAGACCTTTAATACATCTTCCACTTCCCAAACACTGGCTGGAAAAATACTAAGAATGAAAAGTATGCCAGTAGAAATATTATTTTGGCTGCTTTTCCCTTTTCAAGCAGATTAATTCTGGTCCTTCATTAATCTTTCTATTATGTCTGAAATCATGGTTTTCATTTTTTTAACAGTCTGTACTTACTTATTTAGCATTGTGACTTATGCATAAAATGTTTGGTAGTGAAAAGCCCCCAGTGGTATGTAGAGGGACTGATAAGTTAGTGGCTTCCTAAATATTTCAGTAATTCTAGACTGTGTTTGAGCACCATCAAAATGTTAATGATTTTTATTCTTGCTGCTTGAGAGAGATGGAATGCTGGCTGAGACTTTGAAAAAGGGCAGTGATACTTTTTAAATTCTGACTGCATGGATCTCATTTTCTCCTTAAGCAATATATAATATCATAGAGTCGCAAGCAACATTTTCAAAAGTGAGATTTTGCTTTATATGGGCATCATTTTGGTGGCAAGCCTATGTAAGTGTCTAAACAGATATTTTTTTCTTCCATTTCATAGATAAAAAGGAGACAGATTTATGGGATGCAGCTTTTAAACCACCACATTCATTTTACTTTCTAGTCTTTTGGAGTCACAAAGGCTGAAAACACCTTTGTTTTATCATCTGAGAAGCTGTAAATGATAGTTCTAAAGTAGTTGCTGTCCAGTTATAGCCTGGTTTAAAAAAAAAAAGATTTGTATTCACTGAATCGCCTATCTATGCACTTAAATTATTGTTCCTGCCAAGACATTTTCACAATTTTCACTTTATAGCTTTGCAATTTGGCCTTAATTTGGTGCTCCATTGCAAACCAGCTACTTCTTTTGCATAGTTTCCATGCAAGTTCTCTTTTACACAGGAAATTTTAACAGTAGAACTTGGACAGATTCACCATACCATAATGCAAAGTACAGCTGAAACTAAATTGAAAGCATATGAGGACTTAGCATGGTTAAAAAGTCTTTATTCTTACAACAAAGACTTTAAGTTTGATGGAGCAGCAGATGTCCAGTGGAAGAAGAGTTAAGAGAATTTTAATGAGTAAACTGAGGGACAGAGCACAGAGAATTAAACGGACATTTCCTGTTTTCTTGTGTACTCATATTCTAATGGGTATCAGAATTAATGCAAAATCTAAATTTTCTGGCAGAAAATGTTGATCTTGCTGTTTGGTTTTATTTGTTGTTTTCTTTCTCTCTCTCTCCAGTTTGTTTTGGACAGTGTTGACAATAGTCTGTCTCTTTCTGAGCTGCCATGGTAGCTGCTGAATTTGGGGACAGTGTTGATAGAAAGCAGCTTTTGCAATAGCCCCTTGAAGGACAAAGTTACATTTGCCAGACCCACAATCCGGTTGAAAAGACAGGGTCAAACTGGAGGTTTTTTCAGTCTGTTTTTGTAGAAGTATTCTATAATCCACATGAAAATTGCGTTAAGTCACAGGCATTTTGGTAAGATAAAAGAGTCACACAGCCCAGAGAATGAGGATCAGTGAGAGGTGGGCTCCACCAGGCATGCATTGCAGCACAAAGTGTTCAGCAGCTGCTCTTGGGGGTGGAGACGCTCTCAACCTGAGTTGCCTGCAAACATGAAGCAGGCAAGGAGGAGCAGAGGGGAATTCACCTTGGATTTGTCCCTCCACAATAAGGCAGAAGATAGGGCTGTGAAGTGCTGCTGTTTCAGATGGCCTGGGCTACTCAGGTGCAGAGCCCTAAGCTTTCTTCTGAGGGAAAAGAGGATTCCAAAAGTTCTAAGTGGGATCACTCTGTCCTCCCACCCTTCCCTCCACCAGCTACACTTTTGCATCTGTGTCCCAGCTGTTATATCACACTGGAGGCCTTATCTTTACATCAACCCCCTTGCTTCCCATATTCATTTGATCAACTCATTAACCTACTTGCTGTCCTCCCCATTGCATCCCTACCTGCTTTGATTTTCTGAGGAAGGAGGTGGAAAGACAGTTTTGGAAAGGGAAGTTTGGCCCAGGCAGCAGGGCTGTCCTGTTAGGGAGTGTCTCCTCTCCCCTTGTATGCAGGGAGGAGGTGAAATCAGGCTGGACAGAAGTTGTTAGGGCAGTTCTCATAAGGAAAGATAAAACCAGACGAATGGGGAGGATCATATACCCTGGAAATAGGTAGATGCTATACCAGGAGAGGATCCTGGGGAGAAAATGGTTGGTGTATGTGCCAGGCACAATGTCAGACATCTGCTGTTGTGACTTTCATTTTGGCAGTGTTGCATCTGTGCTTTCAGCTGCAGCAAGCTCATTTAAGCACATAATATGTTGTAAGTGTGCTGCTAAGTGGGTCATCTGGGATGAAAGAACTTTAAAACATTGTCTCAAAGGTCACAAATTCTCGAAAACATATAGAGAAAATTCTAAGCAGAGAGTTGCATTAGGTCTTGTGTTTTATTTCATAAAGAGTAAAGGTCTGTATATGCATATAGATGCTTTTACCTGCTAAAGAAAAACGATGATTATGAGAACAGCTGGGCAGAATACCCTGGTTTGTTGAGAAGAGGATGATTCAAGCAGAGCAAAACTATGATTCTTTGCAGACTCGGAGAGACTGGCAATAAAATGCTGCACAAAAGCCTGCCCAGCCACCCTAGGGAAAGTAACTTTGTTCTCCTTTTATACAGCGTTTGTGAATACTTGGAGCACCCTGAGAGCCATGTGATGAATTCCGAGTGGGTGAGGTAAAGCATAGGGATCTGGGGTGAAATGCATTTGTCAGAGGCACTGACTGTGCAGTTGCCTCACCTGCTGGTTCTTCTTGCTCCAGACACTAAGTTCTCCTAGGATATTCAAAAAATGAAAATCAGTCTTCTGCAAAAATATTTTCTTGTCTTAAAAAGTGGAATTTTCTTCCAGGCCCTCTGTGGTACACTGGCTGTAGGCCCAGTACAAACAATATTACGTAGCGTTACAGGCTGCACCCAGTGCCTGAAACTCACTCAAAACTAGAACTTTATATCCATACAAAGAGAATGTCTAGGGTGGGAGCAGATAACAGGGAGATGTTCTACAGAGGAAAAAAAACAAAGACAGAGAAGCCTTGAGGGATCACTGGCACCTCAAAACAAGGCTGTATCTGTAACTGGTCTGGAAATGACCTGGATAGAAAACCTTTACTTCCCGTGGGCTGTCAGAAAGACACACATATCTTGTTATTATATTCACACACTTTAAATGACTTTACTTGTTGATAGTCTCTTGATTTACATAGGACGAGCACACTACAGCGCATTTTACATAGCATATTGTTAAAACCCTCTTGTAGAAGCCATTATTCATTTCTTTGTGCTGTCAGCTCTTGGTGCAGAGCCTGGGTGCCGTGGGGTTCTGCAACCTTTTCAGTCATGTAGGGAAATAATTTCATTCCATCCTTGTGAAGCAAGTATCTGACTGGGAGGGAACATGATGTAGAAAAAAGAGGACATTGTGAAAAAATATAGATATGACACCAGCTAGAAGTATGCCATATTAACAAGACATAAAAAAGCTGAAAATGTACTTAATCTATGGTATTTCCCTTCTGTCCGCAAGGTCCAGCATTGTCTCTCTTTCCTCATTGATTCCTTTCTGGCCTTCTTCAACTAGCCTGTGAATCGTGCTATAATGCTGTTTGCTGTTGCTGAAAGAGTAGAGCTGGGAAGCATCTTCCCATGCCTGGAAAGCTGGCAGGGAAATGGGTTCTGGTTCCTTGTTTTCAAAAAAGCACTTCAGGTTTCGCTCGCTCAGCTTGGTGGCATACAGCTGGAAAATCTGCTCCAGTTGCTCCTTCTCCGTCCCCTCATAAACTCTCCAGAACATCAGCTGGAGGTGGCTGACTTTTGACTGGCAGCTGGCACAGCAAGTGGTTAGCAGGGAGAGGAGAGCTGTGGTAACTATCACACACCAGCCTAAAATCTGGGAAGGCAAAAGAAATCAGTTTCAGGTTAAAAGGACGCAAGGGAAAATGCTACTTAAATCATGAATGTCTGACAGGGTGACCACACTTCCCTTTATAGGGAAGGGCCTGCTGCTCCTTTTGGAACCCTACTGGGAGCACCTCATCCCAGTTTGGTGCTGGCATTGATGTTAATGGGACATCCGTATGGGGACTGAAGGGAAGAAGTCCATCAGCATAGAGGCTTCTCAATAGTGCTCCTTTTGGTGTCTCTTTGGTAAAGGGTGAAGTGTTTTGCAACTCCTGAAAGCATTAAATAAAACTACCCAACAAGAATTACTGATTTTGAATCATGAAGAACTACAAAACCAAAAAGGGCAAGTAACTTTTGTCCCAGATCAATCAACATTTTAAACTGTGACCACTGTTAGATATGTTGTTTTCTGACTTCTTTTTAATCTGAAAAAAAACTCCAACACAACAACTACATTAATTAACCAGCATCACTCAACTTCTTTTTTCTCTAGCAGCTTCAAATTTTGACAAAATTCTGTCAAGAACATTTTAAAAGAAAGAGCTACTTCCAGAATTACTTCCTCAGCAAGGAGAGAGAATGGAAAAATGTGCTTGAAATTGTTATTGTGGGATGTTCTCCTCTAAGGAGAGCAGCAGTGTGAACACAATTTTTCCTGCCTTGTGCCACTGGCCTAGCCAATAGTTTTACTCCTCTACTCTACTGCAATGTGTAAAAAAAAAAAGTAATACTTGTTTTCAAACAGTGGAAAAAGTTCCAATGTGGGACAAATATTCTAGGGTTCAGAGGCTTGTATGAACTGGAACTGATTTCCCATGCTCTACTGGTGATGATATGGAGACCTGCATCTTTTCTCATGTGAAATCTTTCTCATGTGAACTGATGTTAAAAAAAATAACCACCAATAAAAATCTGTATTTAGCTAATGGAATATAGAAAGTTTCCTCAGGGAAGTCTGTGAAACAGAGAAGCTTGACAAACAATTATTCTTAGGAACTGGTATGGAAGAATAGTTAGAACTTTCTTTTATTTTTCCCAATCACTTTGTACTGACTAATGATTTTTATGGATATTTGAGAAACCTCTCTTTTTAGCAATTTTTCACTTTATTGCAGCTTGGAAAATGAAGTAATATATTCTCATGTTAGAACTGGATCACTGGTCTTTCACTATTTCCTATACCTGCAACTTAAATTCTTAAGCACTGTCTGTTGTTGCCTTCTAAAACTATCAAATAAATTGCTTTGTCTGCAGTGCAGTCTTTGTCCTATTTGCATGAGGACTTGAAAATAAAAACAGCTCTTGGAAAGGAAATTGTTCCAGATGGATACAATTCCTGGCAAAAACTTTCTGGCTCCACAGCAAGTGTTTTCCCTTTTCTGTAACCGTTTTTTTTTTTTTTTTTTAATTCTCTCCACCATTTTGATTTTTGCCTCTGAATTTATTTGCATTACAATGCAGAGAGCAAAACTGTATTGCACAAATATTGTAAAATGTAATAAGATCTCAGCTTTGCATGATTTGCTTGCTTTATTGTTTCTCACTTCCTCCAAACAGGACAAAAACATGCTCACTTTTGGCATCACGAAAATGAGGAACGCAAACAGAAACACATTATATGAGCAGTCAAAAATATTTCACAAATCTAATTTTCCGGTATTTTTCTGCTGCTGGTGACCTAAGATTTCCCTACAGTTATCACAATGGTTTAAACTAGGAGCGTGTGGCGTGAATTTTTTAATAGGACAGACCCCTTTAATGGGGCGACATCTGTTAATTCAGCCTCCTAAACAATCCGGTTGGGTTTTTTTTTTTTCCCTCTTTAAAGCAATCTCCATTCAGGAAGAATGCTTTAGGTTTTCTGGTCTTATTGACCCTGCCACCAGTGGGGCCCCTAGGAAATATGGAACAGCTCAAACTGACCTAAAAGATGGATTGATTGTATTTTGCAAGGCTGCCAAAACATTGTTTACGTGAAGCCAACAGTTTTAACATAACATCTGACATCAGGATCTTCCACAGAAAAATCACTGCAGCAGTGCAGTCTGGATAATGCCCTTTGTTTATAATATTTCTTACCTGGGACTGTGCTTGAAGTGTTCGTTTCAGTTCGTCGCTCTCTGAAAAGGGCAGGGAGCTTTTGTCACAGGCTACCTTGTGTAGCTCTTCAAAGCATTTCGCCGATTTGAGGTGGCAAACTGCGTCTAAGTAGGCAGGATTTTCCAAGCCACTCATGGCACATTCGTAAAAAGTCCCGTTGAGCAAAGCCACAGAAAGCCACATCACTGGGGCTACCAGAGCATTTAAAGTGATTTGTCCAAAGACGTAAAAGAAATGGCAGACATTCTCTCTGGGGAATATTTTCCTGGGATTCACCCAGCAGCCTGTAAAGAGTTTCCAGGTCTTGCTGTTCAAGAAGTATCCAATAACTAGCAAAACAAGAGCTGGGGAGAAGAGAAATACCAAACCGTACCTGAAGTTTTCACTGCTGCAAGGGCATCTGAAAGCAACAAGAGAAAACACACGTTCACCTCCCATTGTCAGCAGCGCCATAAAGCTGTAACCTATGGCGGTTTTCCGGTTCATAAAGAACTTCAGGATTGTCTGGAAAGCATCCATGTCTGATACTCACTGGGGAGGTGAAAATCGAGACGGTTTCTCTCGGCGGGCAGCGGCGTGCGGCAGGGCAGAGCTCTCCCGAGGAGGAGCAGCCCGCCGCTCTCCCGGCTGCCCACGCCCTGCCGAGATAACGCCGTGATGTCACCGTCCGGAGAGCGGCGCTCGCTGGGGACCCCGCAGATGCTGCGCGCTTACGGTAGCGTTCACCGGCAGTGGAAAGGCAGCAAGCAGCGCTCTGTGCAACCAAATAAGTCTTGGCATTCTTGTTCTTGCTGGGCTGTTTGTTTTTTCAGTGACTGCAGATGGAGATCACAGTAAAAAAAAAACCCACGCGCTCGGCCAGTTGCAGGAGATTTTGAGCTGTGATTATAAAAGTTGCTGGCGAGGTAGTGAATGACCTAATATAGATGCTAATGGTCCCAAGGGAGTATGACATGACTGAAAGCAGACTGAAAGCAGACAAGCGATAACAGTAAAACCACTTTGTGTGGGGTTGTAAATGTAGGAACGTCAAAGAAGAACAGCTCTCTGCTGTGTTTTCCTGGAGCATCACATAGCTCTAGATTTGCATTGCTGGCTCAAGCTGAACACGGAAGAGACAAATGTACCTTGATTTCTAGCCTGTCTGGATCTCCCCCTTTTTGCCTAGGGTAAAATTGGTCTACAGGATGCTGCTTCCTGAAGTTTCACCTCTGGTTTGCACGCAACACATTCAAGCAGCAGAGTTTCATTCTTTTGCAGGTTGCCTTCAAGATGTACCTTGGTGTCACCCCTACTGTGAGCTGCAGTAGTGCCACAGGGAATGAATTCTCCTTAATCCTGGACAAAAACCCACTAGTGGACTTTGTGGAGGAGCTGCCAGCGGAACGAGCATCACTTTGCTATTGTAACCTCCTTTGTGGGGTGATTCGAGGTGCCTTGGAAATGGTAAGGAAGTGCACATCTGTTTTCTCCATTCTTTGTTAATTCACAGAAGCACAGGGAAACAAAATCACTTGTTCAGATAAATGTAGGAAATATGGTATTGTTTAGCATCTCAGGTTAAATGTCTATATCTAGATAAAACAGAACAAGGTGATCCTGGATCCTGAGGTAGAGAAGCACATGGATTAGCTCACTTCCACACTGTTCCTGCCTGGCTGTTCAGTCTGTTCAATGGCTGACTTGGGTGCAAAAGCCAGGTGGGATCAGGAAGCCAGGTAACACTTAAAGTGGAGGGTCAGAGGGGTATGTTGGGTTCCTCCACTGCTCCTGGAGCCTATCACACCTCCCTGCACAGCTGTAGCGAGTAATAGTCATCCCTGATTCTTTCCACATGCCTCAAGATAAGTAATATTCTCGGGTTACCGTGGTACCTGCTGAAAGAGAGAGCAGTGTGGATGAGTATAATGCTAAAACCAAAGCATCAAAAGTCTATCAGATGGCAATCCAAATTTTGTTCTTAAATTTAAGGGTTTTAGAAAGAAATAAATAAAGGGCATAATTTGAAAATTTCTGCACTGTAGAGCTTCTTTGGGGAGATTACTTTTGTGCTGCTTTATGTTTCTGTCAATATCCAATTTGGCATGTATCTTATATTTCAAGAGACAAAAACCTCAACCCTGCAGTGTTATGTACATATACATGTACATAATGTATCAGTATTACAGTATCTGATACAAGACTAATTAACAAAAGTATTATATCAGAAGTCTTAGCACATGACCGGGAAATTCTGTGACCCCAAAATCATCAAGTATGCAATTTAGGGTCTCAGAAGAAAGCAAAGCACTGGGAAGAAGTGTTATACAAATTCCAGCGTCTCTAAACTTCTTTTGTATTAACTTAGTTGGGAAAGCTATTTTAAAACAATCTAGATATCTGTTTCCTA
Source organism: Melanocharis versteri (assembly GCA_013397845.1). Classification (NCBI taxonomy): domain Eukaryota; kingdom Metazoa; phylum Chordata; class Aves; order Passeriformes; family Melanocharitidae; genus Melanocharis; species Melanocharis versteri. The sequence goes on along the minus strand of VZTG01010463.1, from coordinate 659,770 downwards.
TGAAACCTGAGAAAGGGGGTCCTCTTGTGGTAAGAGAGAGAGAAAAAGCTCATTATACTGGAGGAGGGTGGAAAACTGGGCATTTCTTTGCTTGGCTGATCAGACCTGATTCTTTCTAGGTTCACTTAGCAGCAGAAGTTTCCTTCCTCCAGGACAGGCTGAAGGGCGATGCTGTGACAGAAATAGGAATTACTTTTTTAAGGAAGCCTGAAGACAGAAAGCACAGAAGGAACAAGTGAAAGAAATATTGGGTGAAACCCTTGCTGAGGTGTATTTTGTGCCTTTTGTTTCAGAAGAAGATATGCAGGGTAAAAATGGCTTTGCTGAGCCAGCCTCACCAGTCACCTGGTTGAAAGGTGAAGAGAGCTGGGCAGCAAAGAGGAGGGGCAGGGCAGGGGAGAGCAATGTTAATTGTCACGAGACAGATATCAGTAAAAAAGATCAAAATGATCTGCCCTTTCCTCTCACATACCCATGCTCTTGAGCCTAATGGCAGTTTTATCTCAGTATTTAGTGTGCACTGAATATTCATTTGTATACCAACTGTTTTCAGGTAAAGGTAATGACTTTTTCCCATTTTGTTTGTCAGTAATGTTTCAAAGCATGGCTGCTAGAGGCGCTTTATTTCCCTGGCTGTGTGTGGTTATCCATAAAGGATTCATCTGCTGTGATTGCTGTACGCAGTGTCTTGCTCACGGGTGCATGTTTTGAGGTGTAATGCTTTGCCATCTGTTGTCCTTCACACTGGATGTCCTGCTGTCTTTGAAACCAGAGAGGGATGTGTCTTCACTGACGGCAGGAGCCAGTTGTGCCCGTTCCAGCTCTTTGGACCCCACATGCAATTTTGCTGGCACTTGTGTTCAGTCCTGTGCACACACCAGGCTGCAGCCCTCTGACAACCGCAGCAATGCTTGTGTCTCTCCAAGCTATGGGCCTTTTCGTGTCAGCCTTCTCTCCAAGAGCACTGATCTTGTGACCAAACTGAACAAAGCATGATGTATTTAATGTGTAGCCACTGTGGATCTGTACCTGCCGAAGGACATTTGAATAAAAATTCTGAGATTGCCACACTACTGGTTTGGTGGTCGTGTTTTCTGCTCTTACCTGGCCTTCACCACCAACTGTTGAACATCTTCCTCCTGGCAGTGGACTTGTTACCACAACATGACTGGGAAGCAGAGAAGGAGCAGCCTCACAGTGACCCAAGTTATAGGAAAGGTTTAAAGTTGCTTGGTGTAATGCAAGATGTCCGGATAAGGGTTGGACAAAACCCCAGGTCCTAGCACAGCACCCTACCCAGAAAGCCAGCCTAGCCTCTTCTCACCGAAACACTTGTTTTAAACTGAAATACCAACAACCAAGTCCAGTGTAGCCCCAGGTTAACTCTGATTTTATCTCTGTGATTTGTACCTTCTTCTCCTATTTTTCTCTCAGTCTGTTTACTTCTTAATCATGCTAAGTGGGGGCATCTCTCACCTTGGCGACATCAGGCTTCATTCTCACCAGACCTGTACAGTCCTCATGAGAATCTCTCTCATGTCGTTTGTCTAAATAGTGTAGTATAGTGGTAGCATAGTGTAATGGAGCTTTAAGTGAGCAATTTTAGTAGGGAATGAAAACTGAACTGTAACCAGCCTTGGTCTCATCCCAACCTCGGTTACCCACTACCAGTAAGAAGTGGCAACATGTACAACATGTAACAATATGTTATAACCAGTAACAAGTTTCCCTGCCTTTTCTTTTTTTAATTATTTTTACTTTTTTTAATTGGAGCTGGAAGGTGTTGTGGAATTTGTCTGATTTCACTGCCTGCGCAAGAGCCCTCTGTGGGGTTTTTACTAGTTATAGCCATCTGGTTGAGATGGACATGGGGCTGACCACAATAAAGGTTCTTTATTGGCAATGGCCATTTTTACTTTTTCTAGCAACACTAACCAAATATTCTCTTTTTTTATTATTATGACCTTGGAAGTGAATAACCTATAGTGTCCTTGTTTTCTTACAGAATTACAGAACTGCTGGGGTTGGAAGGGATCTCTGAAGGTCATCTAGTCCAATCCCCCTGACAAGGCAGGGTCACCTAGAGCAGGTGACACAGGAACACATCCAGATGGGTTTGGATTATCTCCAGAGAGGGAGACTCCATGACCTCCCTGGGCAGCCTGTGCCAGTGCTCTTCCACCCTCAACATAAAGAAGTTCTTCTCATGTTGAGGTGAAACTTCTTGTGCTTTAAATTGTGGCCATAGCTCCTCCTCCTGTCGCTGGGCACCACTGAAAAGAGTCTGGCACCCTCCTCTTGCCACCTACCTTTGAGATGTATTAATGAGATCCTCTCTCAGTCCTCTCTTCTCCAGACTAAACAGGCCCAGCTCCCACAATCTCTCCTCACAAGAGAGATGCTCCAGACCCACAATCATCTTTGTGGCCCTTCTGCTGGGCCCTCTCCAGTAGCTCCTTGTCTTTCTTGTACTGAGGAGCCCGGAACTGGACACAGCACTGCAGATGTGGCCTCACCAGGGATGAGTAGAGGGGCAGGATCACCTCCTTTGACCTGCTGGCCACACTCTTCCCAATGCACCCCAGGACACCACTGGCCCTCCTGGCTGCACGAGCACTACCGGCTCATAGTCAGCTTGTCACCCACCAAGACACCCAGGCCTTTCTCTACAAAGATGCCCTCTAAGAGATCAGCCCCCAACCTGTACTGTTACTCTATAATCATCGAGTTTCTCAGAAGGAAAAGAGCACTGAGCAAGTCAGTGACTGTGATGAATATTTAAAAAAATTCTTTTCTATATGCAGAATTAAATCTTGTTTTGCCTTTATGTGCTATATTTTCAGTTTATTGTGAGAAAGAAGCTTCCAAGTTTGTTATATTCAGCTACTTAAAATAGGCTCTTCACTTCTTTCTTCCTTGCAAAATGAACGTAACAAATAACTTCTTGGGATTCCTCTCTGTCTGTCTGTCTGAATAATTGTGGAGTTTATTGTGGAGAAAGAGAGGATTTCTGGGAGGAGTAAAAGGACAGCCCGGACCAAAAAATCTGACTCACATCTCTAAAATACTCTCTTAAACAACAGCTTTTCAGAAGAAAAGTGAGCTTTATTATTCTTCACTCAAAACTTGTATCTTTATTTCTTTTAATTAGATGTTATTTGATAACAATATTACTACTTGCTAATATGGATTGCAGATTTTTAGTATCCCTAAATATATTAATCTGCTTTTAATGTTTCTTAATATGTAAGCTTCACCTAAACTACCATGTTATGCATGAACCAAACCCCTCAAGACAAGCTAAATATTTTAATCTACAGCTTGTTCTAAGCATCACTGAAAGCTTCATTGTAAAGAGAGAGCTAATAAACTAAGCTGAATTTCTGATCAAATCTTCCGTTCCTTTTTGTCTCTTTGATAAGTTTTGGTGTTGTCACTCCATCTGCCAAGCACCTTCAAGGTGTTTGCTAATAATTGGACATAGTATGTGCTGACATCTTTGTGGATGCTGATTATTATACACATGACTTTTCTTAATGGACAACATAAGAAAACTCACATTTAAATGTACTTAAGCAAAAGGATTAAAATATACTTAAAAACAAATCTACTGAGGGTTACAACTATCAGCTTTCACCTTCAATTTGCATAGATTTCAGTAAGAGCAGACAATATAAGACTCTTCTTATATCAGTAAGGTTAAAAGGCTGCCAGCGTTGCAAAGGATTTGTTTCATTAAAACCCTGATTCACCTGCCTGGGCTTCATCCACAAATACTGATTCCTGACCTTTTCCCTTGAATTTGGTGCTCTTGCCTCTGTTGTCGCTCGCGTACTTGTGTATCATGCTGTAATACTGCTCTTGTGAATTAAAGTTACACAAGAATGAAATCTTCTGCCAGTCTTCCTTGCTGGGAGTATGAAATGGTGCTGGGTCAGTGCCTTCAAAAAAGCAATTTGTATTTCTTTCTGCCAGCTTGGTTGCATGCTCTTTGGCTTTGACTTCAAAGCGTTTCCGTTCTTCTTTTGAGTAAATTTTCCAGAACTTGAGCTGAAGAAAGCTCACTGGGGAGCAACAGTGGTTGACACATTTTGAAATCAGTACCAGAGTCATGATGCCGGCTATCAGGAACCATCCTATCACCTTGGAAAAAAGATAGATAGGTTAATGGTGTTTTTGCATGGTCGTGTGTGGGAGTATAGAACATAACATTGAAGAAATATGAAAGCTGTAAGCAAAGACACCCTGGAGTGCATGTAACTGTCTCCTTGCTGCCAAAAGAGGAGACCCTATTCATGCCATTCAGCGAGACATGCAGAGCTTCTGCACGCCTCAGCTGATCTTGTTGGATTAAGGATGAATGCCAAAAAAAGAGAAGGTGGACGGAAGTTATTTTTTCATTTAAATCCAGCTTTCTTAACTTTTGAGGCATGATATTGACCATCAGTTTCTGCAGTTGTGGTCACATTTATGGTACCGAGGGTGCAGAATCACCCTGTCTGCCTCCTGCTGCAAATCAGAGCTCGTGCTGGCTGTGTTCTCATGGAATGTAGCTACTCTCCCTGATGTCTGAGCCTGCAAAAACAGCCAGTTGCCACAACACAGAGGAAAAGTTGGGTCACGTGTATTGTGTAGGTAGGATACAGATTTGGCTATTGAATATGGGAATTCATTCTTGTTTTATGCCTGATTTTAACATCCTTAGACAAGTCTCAGAGGTCCCAAAGTCAAAACCAAGTGTCCTAGTAGATGCTAGTCCCTCCTCTACCCAGGGGTACTTAGCTGGAAGCTCCAGGCAGAGATCCTGCAACATGCTCTTTTACCTCAGGATGACTTTTTCTTCAAATTAAAAGGTATTGAGTGCTAAAAGAAAAGGAGTTTGTGTTCTTTTTGGCTCTTAATTTTGTTGAAAGCAGATTGGATATTAAAGATAGTGGTCAGTAATAAAAATGCACTCACAATTTTCCTATTTTTGTTTGACCTGATGTTTCTTTTAGATTCCCCTACAATGTCAGTAACAGTCAGTCTTCCTTGATTTTGCTCCTTTCTTATGCTGTCTGAATTCAATGGTATAGTTTGCCCCTTTCCAGGGAGAGAAGCCACATGCTAAGTATTTAACAAATAAAAACTTTTTTTTTTGTTTTAATAAGCATTTGTATTAAACAGGAACTTACAAAAATCCAAGTTATTATAAACTCTTATAAACTTAGCTCCCTTAACCAACCCTTAATGTATTCCTGAGAAAAAGTTGCAAAATCTGATTTTCCTAGTGGAGTTAAAACAAGATCCGCACAAATGTAGAAAGAAAACTGAAGTGCTGCCAAACAAACAAACAAAAAAACAATCCACAAGTGTTGTTGTTTTGATCATGCAGTTTGCCTTCAGCACAAGAAACTTTAACAAGACAGATATATACTTCAACTATTCTTCTAGAATACAAGTGTGAAATTATTAAGAGGTTTAAGCATTGAGATTTATTGTCAAACAAGCTGTTCGTATTTGTTTCTTTTTCCAGATGTCTCTTTGCAACAATTCTGTTGGAATGAGACATCACCTTCCCCTCTGTTAGTGATCTCAGCTTCCCCTCAACTAATGCCTATTTGCAGAAGTTCGAGGTATTTAGAGGTGTAAAAGTGGAGAAGGACTTACGCCATTTCTAAGTAAATTGAGAAGAAAACTTGCTTTGGAAAGTCCTGTTCTCTAGCCTGGTCCCCTGCCCAGCTTTGAATGAGGTTTTCTAAATGACAGTGCCAAACCATTACCATGCAAACATACAAAGCCAGAAAGTAGCATAAAAATACACCTATTCCTTTTTTGTTACTGCTTTTTTGCCAATGAATTTTTGCTAGCCGTGTGCTTTTGGTACACAATAGTACATAACATAAGAGAGAAGGACTGCTTACAGTCCCCAGGAGGCAGCCCTACACATTGAGCAGCCAGGGTCAAAGCCCATAGTGTGAGGAGAAGAGCAGCGAGGCTTTACCTGCGACTGTGCCTGAAGGCTGAGCCTTTTTCTTGATATCTCCGTTGATAATTTCACATCACAGGGTATTTTGAAGAGCTCTTCTCGGCAGTTAGTTTTACTACCATTACAGAAGAGGCGCTCTGACAGGCTGCTTCCGCTGGCTGCACACTCGTAGAAGTTGGCTCCGAGCAGGGCCACCGCTATCCAGGTGAGGGGGGCCACCAAGGCTTTGGCTGTCACCGGCACCAACACCTGGCAGAAGCAGGCACAGGATCCCCAGGGGCTGCCTTGGAGACGCTCCTCTGGAGAGCACCTGCCTGTCAACAGGCGCCATATCCTGGCATTTATCATGTAGCCGAGCAGCAAGAGGATGAAGGCAGGAGCTAAGAGAAAGGAAGAGCCATACAGCATGTTCCCAGAATTGCAGGGACACTTGAACACGACAGATGAGAAGATGTGCTCGCTAGCAGCCGTCAGCAGGGACACGATGCTGCAACTCAGAATGGTCTGGTGGCGGATGCAGAAAGCCAGTGCCTCATGTAACCTATTCATTTTCTGCCTCTCCTTGCTTTGAGAAGAGAAAAATCTCCGTCAGAAAAGGAAGAAAGAGCGACAAGTGTCCTGCAGCTCCCACAGCTTACAGAGGCTTGCAGAGCTTTCAGTTTCTGTTGGTGGTGGTGGTGATACAGTTAGGTACAGAAACAGCCCTTCACAGAGGAAATAAAAGAGCATGCACTCATTGCAAAGTCAAGCAGAGGCCACACCGGAAAACCACTCCAGTTATCAACAGCAAAACAGTGAAGAAATTAGTTTCTTTAAAAATTGTGTTTGTCCACACATGCATTGTAACTAGCAATGTCTTAAACCTCATCATCTTTTTAGTGAGGCTTTTCAATGAGGCACCATATTCAAAGTGTAAATAAAGTGTGAGAAAACCACACAGAACTATATACAGACTTTTATCCTGCCTTATTTTTAGGAATACAATATGGCTTGTTCTCTTATGGAAGAAAATTCAGCTATAATAATGTGACTTTTTAAAGATAATCAGTCAATCAATCAATCATTTTTAAAGGAGTTATGTTGGAAATTATATAACTTTTAAATTCTTTTAGTTTAAAGTAACGTTTAGTCATGGATTTGTTCACCTTTGCCAAGGGTAAGGGCAGAGGTTGGACATTGTTGTTTGTTTAATCTTTAAACCACTGAGGTGCTGGGTCTTGTTGGGCAAGGCCTGATAAGCTCAATAAACAAAAAGAGTATTTTGGAGGTTGGGGATTTGAAAATTCACAGTTCCCATTTCAGCTCCTTGGGCAACTGAGAGGATGGCACAGAGGGTCCAGAGCTGGCAATGCTGGTTCAGGTGAGTGCTGGGCTCACAGCAAGTGTGCAGTGCTCAGTGCTGAGCTGCTGCTGCTGCTGCTGCTGAGGAAAATGTGCTGCTAAATGAAATGTTGCCTTGGCCTGGAGGAGCCTTTGTTATTACGCAGCAGGATGGTACAATGACATGGCAACTGAAAAAGAATGTAAAACCAGGAAGAATGAATCAGACTGAAGGTTAGTCTGGCTACATCTCACCTTCAGCCAATAGCTGAGTGGGGAGCACAGGGACAGGGAAAGGAAGTTTGGCAATGCACTCACACTCTGTGTGATTTCAGGGATTTCCTCTGTATTTAACACTTGTTATTTTAACCCATGCAGACTTACTGACATCCAAAATGCTGCATGGCAAGTGTGCTTAACCTTCATTTGAGCCTGACACCATCCCATTTGATGCCTCCAAGATCTGGAAGGGAAAGAGAAAAAGGAGTGGATCCTTGGTGTCTCCATCAGCTCATGGTCTTGTACACCTTGACCATACCCCTCTCTTTCCCAGGCTGGGGAGACCCTAATATAGTAATTCCTCATCTGATGTATACCTTTGTATAATTTTTTTATCCATGTTTCCACCTGAACTGTTCTCTAGGATTCAGGTATCATTTTTCACATGAGAGGAAATAGGAAGTATACCAGATTTCCCAGGCATCGAAGGTGCAACTGAATCACAGTTTGCTACAAAGGCATACTGACATTTGTTTTCTATTTCCTTGAAATAATTTCTAGAAATTTATTTTTTTTATCATCCATGAATCGATATTTTAGCAAGATGTGCATTATAATAAAAAAACCCTTCAGTCCTTTAGGGATAACCTCAGCAAGCTCAGAGTCTATCAGTGTATATATGAAGGTAGGATTTAGTTTAACTTCGAACATCACTTCTTCTGTACTGAATTATGCATGCCATTTTGCTGTCTGGTCAAGCAGGCTAAGAAAATATCTCTCCAATTCTTTAAAGCAGCAGTTCATTTTTGAATATCAAGAATAACTTTCCATTATTGACAAGTGTTGCTACCTTGATTTTTACTTAGAGGCAGCTAGGGACAGAGGTTAACACACCCTGAAACCAGAATTCACTGTACCTGAAAAAGTCTTAGCAGATGCCCCATCCCTGGAAGTGTTCCATGATGGGTTGGATGAGGTTTTAAGCAGCCTTGTCTCATGGAAATTGTCCCTGCCCATGGCGGGGGGGTTTGAACTAGATGATCTTTAAGGGCCCTTCCAGCCCAAACTTTTTGGTGATTCTGTGATTCTCTGCCAGCATGGCAGAAAAAACAGATGCAAGGTGAAATTTCTGCAAGGGCACATCCTGACAAAGACAGGGACATGGGCCGCCTCAAAGAACCACTGGTTTAACAAGAGAACCAAAGGATGAGAGGCAGCTCTCTGGAACAGATTACGACCACACAGGGGAAAGCGTAGAGCCAAGAAACCCTGCTACTTCTCTTTCTGAGCCTAATTTTAGCAGTGTTTTATTTATCTGTAATAAAATACGATTTCAGGAACAAGCTTCTTGGGAAAAGAGAGGGGAGCTCTGCATGAAAAAGGATTAACCCTCCTCTGAGAAAACATGTTTCCAGTAAATATTCACAGAGAGTGGTGGGCAAGAGAAGAGAGACCACCCTAGTTGGGAAGTGGGGGAGCAGCTGTGCTGGCAGCCAAGTGGGGTGCAGGAGTGGCCAGGGTGAGCCCAGCTGGTGGCAGCTTTGGGAGCTGGGGGGAGGCCCAAGAGGGCTTCTGGGTGTGAGGAGCTGTGGGGCTGGGGAGTTACAGAGCCCCCGTTCACTCAGAGCTCCCTTCTCCCAGGGCAGCTCTTTCTTGCCCTCTAAATTAACACTTGTCTGGCCGCAACAGCTGCAAAGCATTATATGGAAAGTATTCAGAAAAACAGTTTTCTGTTAAAAGACCCAGAATTCCAATTTCATGGTTGTTTTTTACATTGATTTGCATTAAATTTCATGTCTTCAAGGGGGATGCGAACAATGCAAGAATTTAAAAGATGGACATTTTTAGAAAAAACGTTATTTTTTAAAATTTGAAACTGGTCATAAATGCAGAGTGTGTAAGTGTGTGTAAGCGCACTGAAGGGCTTTACCAGTACATATCATGCAGATCTTGTTTTAATTACGTTAGTAAGTCCTTACAGTAAGTTTTTGTCGTTGTTTTTTTTTCTGGAACTTTTTTACTTGTTCGAAATAGCAAAAGACTGGTTTTGTTTTCCTACAAGTCATTCTTCTAGCTGTTACATCCAAGGCCCATCCTGTCCTAAATTCCTCCCATTAGTCTTATCAAGCTCAACTCCCTCTTCATATTGATACCATAGTATCTTGTACATTCATGGTTGCAACGGAAAAGAGCACCTCTGCACTGGTTTTCTGTTTGTAAGAACTGGACTTCCTTCTTCACCTGAAAGAGGTGTAAGCTGCATTTCTCCAGTTCAGAAAGACACATGGATAATAAGTCTTTTTATTCTAGGAAAATTCTTGTAATGCCTTTTGTCTCATTCTGGGTGAAATTAATGCTTAACATGTTGGAGGTCCTGTCCACAAGCACATCTGCACCTACCCTCCAGGTCGACTGACCTCCCCCAGAGGCCCATTGCCTCACTTTGTGAAACTGAGGAAGTTATTCTGACTTTATGGTTGAACCAGCCTTCTTACAAGTTTGGGAAGCGTCACACAGCTCAGTGGCACCACATAAATCATTAATAGTACTAATACTTAGTAAAACAGCAGCCTGAGAAGTAGCACTGTGCCTGGGCCTGCACAGCTTACAAGCATTTGTGTACATTATACTGCTATTTAAAGGCATTACATTTATTAGCAGTTTTTGGCTGAAAATGAATTTTAGTGGGTAGGAAGGAAACACGTCTGGAAAACCAAGCATGGCTCTGAAGGAGGCTCTGACGGGTGGGCTCTGGTACAGAGTCACATAAGCCATGGCACTAATTGTCCCTTGCCATTATTTACTGTTGCTCTTTTAACACTATGGGTCCACTGCAGGTCTCATTTCTGTATGGGAAAGGTCCTGTGACCCAGTCCAAGTGCCCCACAGCAACCAGCTGCATGACGGTTTTACTGTTCAATCTACAGTCTATAGGAGCCACAAATAAATCTGTGTGATTCTTTAATGCTGTCAAGTGACAAATATTTGCTGAATTTGTAGGAAAATATATGATAGAAGCATAGCATTAGAAAGGTAGAAGTTGTCATGCTTTATGATGAAATTAAGTAGCCTTGGTGAGGCAGATTATAGTTAAGACTAATCAGGCAGATCACCCTTGGTAGTTAACTAGTCAGTTCTTAGAAAGAAAAGCTCAGCCTTTTTCATTTACTATGGAAAATGAAATACCATAAAATTGCTTTGCAAATTTAAGCGCATTAAACCCCAAATATTCCTATACTCTTACTATAGCAGTTTTGTATTCCATGTGTCCTTGCTTTCTTCATACCTTGCTGCCTTGGAATTGCTGAATAGCTGAGAGTTCATGGAGTCATGGAATCATAGAATGGTCTCGGTTGGAAGAGACTTGACAGATCACCTAGTTCCAACCCTTCTGCCACGTACTGGGAACCTTCCACTAGACCAAGGCACTCAGGGCCCCATCCAGTCTGGTCTTGAACACTTCCAGGAATGGGGCAGAGCCTCTCTGGGTGACCTGTTCCAGAGACTCACCACCCTCACAGTAAAGATTTTTTTCTTGATATCCAATCTAAATCTGCCTTCTTTCCTCTTAAGGCCATTCCCCCTTGTCCTATCAAACAGATTTGATCTGTTCTACTCTGTGTGTGCATATGTGTGTGTCCTAATGGTGGCTGATCATGTGCTACAAAACATGCTCTGTACTTTTCCAGTCAATTAATCCTTCTTTCCCTTTTTAAACTCGCACAAATTAACTAGTTCTTTAGTTCATGGTAGTACACCACTCTCTCCAGTTTCTCATCTTGGGTTCCTTTGCTGCCAAAATTTTGTTGCTTATAGAATTTTTTCTAACTGTAATGCAGCCCAAGAATTGAGACCCTATCCTTTTTAAAGTTGTCAAAGAATTTAAAAGTTTCTGACTTCTGATCCTCTACCTCCCTTGCTCATATATTTTTTCTAATCAATCTAATCCTTAGCTACAGAATACCCAAGCTGTTTCAGCTTGCCACAACTGTACAAGCTGTGTCAGGCTCTATGGTAACTACGTCTGGCTTGTATTAAAGGCTGAATTCTATTACACCCAACAGCACTCGTGTATGCACTTTCCACTTTTTTAAAAGGGAAGATATGATTCAAAAGGAAAGAATGATATATGGGACATAAGGAGAAAGTATTCCCAGTTGCCGATATTTTATGTTAGCAGTAACTTTCCAAGTCTCTCGGTCTGCTCTCATTTATTCTGTAATGTTCAAATACTCCATCATCATTGCCGTTCTATTTGCATGGCATTTGCAGCTGTATTTTATAGCATTACTGAACATCTTCTATATTCCTCTAGCTTCCATAAAGGCAGAGTTCTTCAAGTGCCCTCCCAGGGACTCTGCTCCTCTGCCCATTTTCCCATTGCTACCAGCCTGGAGTTGCATCCACCACAGGAAACTCCATGACAAACTTAGTAAGTGAAAGAATACAACTACTTTACTTGATCAAGATAAGGATTATGTCATATGAAAAAGGACAAGCATGAATGAGAGAAGTGAATACAGTTCTAGACTACAATTAACAGCAAAGATCTATCATAACTGCTGTAGCATCTTTACTAGGTCACGGAGAAACTTGGCCTTCTTTAGCATGTCCCAAAGAGTTCAGCTCCTAATCTCAAGGATAGTCTTGTTCTTTAGAGATAAAAAGAAATGCATATGCTGATCACCTATTCCCTCTAGCCACAGGGTGAATTCATCTAGCTTACTCTCACAGCAGTGTGGCAGTGCAAGGAAGTTTCCATGCCCCAGTCCTCCTCAGGTTTTCTTCGCTGGCATTTCCTGTAGGCATATCCAGTGGGCCCAGCTTTCCTGGCATTCCTCGCTTCCTGTGCTACAGTCTTAATGAAGACAAAGTGGGAAACCAGGGGTTTTATACTCGTGATTTTAGAATCATTCCACCTCTTTGAAGAATGCCTTCCAACCGGTGGTAGGTATGAAGCTAGACTGAGCATGGAATGTTTGGTGGAAAAATGTATGTCAATATTTTGGGGACAGTCATAAACTCATACATACTTGTTATGGATTATTGTTCATGGTAACACAGCCCTGGGGGTTGGAGTGGGACAGTTTTCCTCTTGATTGTCCCAGGGTCAGTTAGGAGTGAAACCAGTAAAATTATTGATGGTTTTGGGCACAAACCAAAGGGGAAACAGGTCACAAAATCATGCTAAATGTCTTATACAATAATGCATTTCAGCTAGCAATTTTTCTCTGCATCCTAAATTTCTGGAAAATCATCATAAATGCTATGAACACTGTTAAAGGAAAACATGAGCCTAAAGAACCTGGCAGGAAAGGTAGCATCTGGGGAAAATGCTACACATGCATTTCGCTGAAGGAATATTGTGTAGTTGTGTCCAGTCTCTTGCCTGCCTGAAGCAGATAACAGTTTTGTTCACTACTTGAGAGGGTCCAGGGCTCTTTTTTTGAAGGGCTTTGACATTATTTATTTGAAGGTTGAACTTGTTTGGAAAACAGTCTCTATACTGATGACACTACTGGACATATCCAGCACTGGATTGCACAGGCCTTCTGCTGCAGAGAGCTCCTGGAGTCAGCTGCCAAGAAAGGACAGAAAATGACATCTTGGCTTCAGTAGCTCAGTCTGACCTACCAGCCTGAAGTTTCCCTACTGATTTTAACAGACTAGCCAGAGCAAAGGGATTAAAGTTAGACAAAAGTATGTTTGATCCCAACTCAGCCTTTTGCAGACCAAATAAATATGAATGTTATGGCCCAGCACAGAAATATGGCTGTTTTCCAAACTCTGTATGCTTTCAAACACTAAGAAAATGCTTTTCATCAGTGGAAAATACATAGGCCAACAAAAGAATGTGATGTATTTCAGGCACATAATTCTTCAGAATAAGCTTTGATCTTACAAGTTTTAAGAAATGAAGTAATGTGCTCCTTTCCCTTTGCTTCCTTGAGTCACAATGATGTATATAACATAGATAGACATTTTTTGGCTGGACTCAAAAAAATCATTAAAAAAATCTAAGAACCAGATTCCACTTCCACCCTCAAACATATACACCACTACCTGTAGGCTGAATTGCCATTCACTTTGCTCAGAATACAGTGAATTAACCTTAGGCTAAATTAGACTGCAGCCCTGAAATGAAGCATGCGTGACTGAACAGCAGCTATTGAAGAGAAATTGAGTGAAGTCAGCAGGGTCTCAGATGAACACAGGAACCCATACACATATACCCATTTCTTGGATAGCCACTTTTTCCTGTGGCCAGAGATGCAGAAAATTAACATTTTCAGAAATGGAAAGGAAGCAGAATAAGAATGGGAGCAGAGACGTGTGCCAGAAACACCTCAGTCTTGTTACTCCATTTAAAACAAGGAGCAAAAAATAACTTTTCTGCTGGGTACCATACAGTGACATTTCAAAAGTTGTTCGGTATACCCAATCTAGGTGAACCCAGTGCCAAGTACTTCTACCATGGACACAGAGCTTACCGAGGCTGCTTCTCTCCTGCAGTTCAAAGGATGCAAAAGTGGGGAGAGCATCCTCTCCTGCATAAGCAAGTGTTGAGGAACACCATCTTTCTCCAGCCCTCCCACAAGCCAGTAGGGCTGTTGGGCTGATCCCATTTACCTGCTCTTCCTCACTGTACTTCCTAGTGAAGCAAGGACAGCTTGGATTTTTCAGTGTCCGCTGCCACCTGAGGCCTTGAACTGTTTCTTTTCTGTGACACAGACACTTCTACCCAACACCCCATTGCCCATGCCACATTACTGATGGCATAGAACCATGCGTTCTTCCATTTGTTCCAAAATTCATTAAAAAGTTACAGTCCTTGGTAAGGAATGAGAGAGACAAGAATGGAAAAAAAGAGTGGAAACATAACCACTGGAGAGGGACTTTTTAAAAGCTCTGGCCTGGAAAAGAATAAGTAAGGATTCTTTTCATATCTAAAAGACAGTCAGCACAATTAAGGCCTAATTTGCTTCTTTAGTTGCCCAATCTGAATCAAAGTTACAGCTGTGCAAGTGGAGTTCAGAGCAGCAAGTAACGACAGTCATGTACACACAAATCCTTAACAGACGCAAACTGAGCACTGGCTGGAAAACCCCTGGATGCACACTTTATGCTGAAATGGGTCTGGTCTCTCATTCAGGAGGTCAGGCTGCTGCATTCCATTTCCCTTTACAGTATCATTGCACACACACCATTCATTTGAATGCTGGTCTGCTTTAAAAGCTGCTTTAAGACCTGGCTGTGAGCATGGGCAGCTCTTGCAACCACCTCTTCCCCTTGGCACTGCTGGAACAGTGCAGAGAAGTGTAGTGTAAATGGGAGCTAACGTGCAAAACCACACCTTAATTTCTAATCTCTGCAGTTTCATTTGACAGCTACACACATCCCACACTAGAACTTTGAGGCCGCACTACAAAGCAGACAAAGAATTGCAGGCACTTCTTAAGTCTTCTAGACTACAGGGTGGCTTTCTGGTTGTTCAAAGCAATAGCAAATTGGCACAGGGGAAATGTGCACAGACACAAAATAATCTCTTGATTTTTTGGTGTTTCATGGCCAATAATAGTATCGCCTAATATCGAAAAACAAACAGTGTCTTTAAAATTGAACATAAGCCAACAGCTATTTTTGCATGTGTTTATGTCATCATAGCACAAAGGCAGAAATAAAGAGATTTCCAGTTATCCACAGCCTGTCACAGTTTAGCCGTGTTCAGCAGGCACTACTACCAACATGGACCTGTACGGGTGATACTCCCCAGGCTCAGCTCCCTTTGCCTTAAGAAACAAAGTGAGTGAGTTGAAATAGACAATTAACCCCCTCACGGGTGTTTTGCAATTAGTGAAAAGGGGAAGGTATGTCTTGAAGGTGTGCCAAGGTCTTAGGTGGGCTGAGTTACTGTCTGAAGGCTTTCATAATCCAGTGACTATGCACGGATCAGAAATTAACTGGGTACCTAAATCTTTGCTCAGATAAAATGTAGCCAATTTCATTGAACAAATCCAGGCTTTGGAGACTGCAGTAGGGCTTATTTATGTGACTACAGTGCTCTGAACTGACTCAGTAGCTGGAACCTAGTGAAAATATTCTGACCTATTCACTGAAGATGTTTAGACAAGGAAAGCTCATCACATTTCAACACACAGACTTGCAGAAGGCTTAACAGGAGTAATGTGGATAACATACATCTAAATGGTGTAAAGAAGAGGAAACAAAGTCTTGTGGTTTGAACCAAGTGCTGATGAACATAATTACTGTATTTATCAGGAAAAGTATTTAAATAGAAGAAAAACAACTTTTCCACAGAGATCATTATAATGCTTTTATTTAGCAAACGTATTGAAGAATTGTTTTTCTGTAAAGACATACAGGTATGCCTCAATTCCACAGAGCTTCCATTCTCTCAAACAGCTATGAATTTTTGAAATTAGTTTAATGAACAGAGGGGAATATATGTGGAGATGTCAAACTTATTTTTGTCATAAACCACATGATTCCATTTACCACTAATCCCCAGATAATTGACCTGGGGCCACCAAGAGCTTGCAGAACCCTTGTTGGTGCTTTATAGAGAACAGGCTGTTCACAAAATTTTAACTGTCCTCTTTCTAGCCCCGTGAAAAGAAAAAAGACATTAAATACTTCCTTAATACATACTTTTCCATACTGGCGGTTGCTGAGGCTACCACAGGATTGCTTTGGTTCTTTGTATTTTTAAAATTACATAAGGAAGGGCAGTGGTCTAGGACATTATTTCCCTACTAAGACGTGCTTCAAACTATAGAAAACTTTCTTGAAACCCTGCCTTGTAAAATGGAGAACAGACCCTACAGAATTCAGCATTCCACAGCCTACACTTGGCTAAAATAGAAATGTTGTTTTTTTTTTTCCTGAGAATTGCATTCTGTTCTACTTTGAGTTAACCCCATATTTGCCTTCTAATACTACCTACTAGTGATGTGCCTCTCACTTGGCAAGCACTGACATGATTGTCACTTCCCTACTGTGCCAGATTGTAAAGCATGGAAGAGATGACACAATATAAGGGTCTGCAATAACGATACAGGGGTGTCCCATATTGAGCCATTCTTTGGTTTGGCAGACAGAAAATGAAGTCTGCTGCTAAGATCTGCCTCGTATGCATATGTTTGAATGTCCTCATCTTAGGAGAATGTCCAGAGACATCCCTAGCAGCCTGAAATGAAAACTCACTACATGCAAATAAAATTCTGTGTAAAAAAAGACCTTAGAAACAAACCTATCAAGAAGGCTCTTCTCACCAAAAAATTAATTACAACTTTACATTACTGAACTCTGATGAACAAAGCGTAACATTCCCTCAGATGTGAGGCCCAACTCAAAATACAAAGGAGGAGTACTTATTAAGTACTGATTTTTCTGAGATATTCATTGCTTGCCCTATTCTTTAATCCCTTCTGGTCTGAAAACAATCTTTCCCCAGCTGTTTTTGGAATGTTTCAGAAAAAAAAACAAAAAGAAAAAAAAAAGAGAAGATATAAACTTTGGCCCTATTAGGGTTAATGCTTTTGCATAGACATATATGACCATAAACTGGTCAACTAGTAGAGGTCTTCTGCTAACATTGTGACTGAGAACAGGAAGAATACAGCCACAATAATATACAGCTGTCTACTAAAAGTATTGCATACAGACATCTTTGGCCGTGCAGTCTCCTGGCCTTCTGGAAATATGTGAGCTGCATTGCTAACATGACAAAAAAAATAGCAATGTTGAGAATTAGAAAGAGGCGAGTATAAGAAGCTGATATTGATGGGGCACTACTTCGAGCAGTTGTCACCATCTGTGCCAGCCCTGATCGGCCTTTGATTGACACCCCAGTTTTATGCTTCACATAAGTGATATCTGCAAAATCCAGAAGATCTTTCATTTCCTCGTCTTCGTCTACAGGCAACTCTTTTTGTGCTTGAGTCTGTGCCTTTTGTCGCACTTTTCTTTCATTTACCTCAATTTGTGCAAAAATGTCAGGAACGGCATCAACAAATTTGTAGCCTTTGGCTACCTTTCTGTTTTTCTTTGCTCTGCCACGCTGCTGCTGCTGCTGCCTCTGTGAGATTGCAAATATCCTGTCAATGGCCTCCTCTGTCTGTCTCTTATCTGAAAACCTCAGCAGGCGCTCAGCAGTCTTCCTAAAGCTGGCCGTGTTGCGTACGCGAGACAGGATCTGCTTCTCAAGCTGCTGGAAAACAGGCTTAAAATGTTGCAGGTTCCTCTCCACGATCCCTATGTAGTCCTTCACCTCTGGCACTGCGGAGCTCCTAATGGCAGAGGC
Source organism: Melanocharis versteri (assembly GCA_013397845.1). Taxonomy (NCBI): domain Eukaryota; kingdom Metazoa; phylum Chordata; class Aves; order Passeriformes; family Melanocharitidae; genus Melanocharis; species Melanocharis versteri. The sequence continues at coordinate 641,939 of VZTG01010463.1, read as the reverse complement.
TCGGTCAAAGACAATTTTCTGACGGTCTGCAATAACCTGTGCAAAGGCAGAGCGGGAGCCATCCTCAGCGGGCCACAGGTACACAGCGTAGGCGTGCTCACCAGTGGTCACAAAAACATCCAGCTGCGGGGAATCTCCCCGCACGGTGAAGCTCTGCACGTCCACAGAGGGCCCAATGAAAAGGTAAATGGCCCTCGTGACGGGGTGCCGCAGCCGGGTCGTTACATTCACGTAGTTCGTCCCATTGTAGGGGTAGCCCCGGGGATACATCCTTGAGGCAATGGTGGCTTTCTCACTGTGGCCGGTGTCGTCCATCCAGTACATCTTATATATCCCATCACGGTGCCTAATAAAGGCCCCGTGGACATCATCAACAACTGTTTCTTCAAAAGGCGCATCCACATTGTGGAAGAAACTGGTCGCTGCCTCCAGAGGGCTGTCATCTTCTAGGTGGATTTGGTCCACTAGCAAGAGAAGCTGGGGATGGAGAAGCATAAGGTTTCGTTGCAATTTTCTCAGCTTCAGTTTGGGATTGTATGCACCCACTCCTTCACCCCTGATAAAAACCACGCCGCTTCTCTCTGTGGCGGCAACCACTCGTCCCTGACAGTCGCCAGCCAAGTCATGTTTATATTTGAGCCACTTTGAGGAACAGTCTTCTGTAACCTGCCCTTCCCATGGGGAGAAGCAGCTTTTAGACACAGCAGGGGAAAACATCAACACATTATTAAAAAAAGTATATTTTGGCCCATACAGAGCTTCTGTTATGAAAGGTACGCCATTGGGAGCGAAAGTAAAGGAGTTCTGGTCTGGGTGTTCATGGCCAGCATTAAAGTTCCTCCACCCCTTGATCCACTCTTTGTACTTGTTCTTATGAACAATATCATATATTGCACGTCCTCCCAGCTTTCCTGACTTGAAGGAAAGGAAAGGCCTGTTGATTTCAGCTGGCAAAGCACTTCCATAAGTTACCACTCCCCAGTCCTCAAAATAATGCAGCTTAGGAACTCCATAGTCTGGTGGAGGTACAGAGCGCAAACTTGCATCATACCTGTGAAAAAAGATGAGAAAAATGGGGTTAAAAACCACTTGACTGATTCCATTATCAGCACTTGTACAAAACTCAAAAACTGCTTCAATATTTACATGAAGGAGCAAGCCAACAATATAAAGCCCACAGTTATGCTTCCTAATCATATAGTTGTAATTAGTATTCATCATACTAATCCCTATACAAATTTGTTGTGCGCTTTTTACAGAACAATGCCTGAAAGCATCTGCTCTGCATTTAAAGCAAGCAGTCTTTCTGCAGTTCAAAAATAAGAGTACCACTAATTTCAAACTAGCCATGTTTTGTCCTATATAGTTGTAAAACTACTGACTGTAACATCGATCTTTAAAAAAGGCATATAAAGCCAGGCTGCAGACACTGCCTATTCTGCACTAGACATCAGCATTTGTGCCTATTTACTGACCACTCAAGAAAGAGAAGCAGAGTATCTGTTTCCCCAAAACGATGATTACATAAGTCTGTAGTCTTCAAACAGAATAGGCAATAAATTAAAAATTAATGAAAAGGCATTCTAAAGGATAAATGTTTATTATTTGTGTCAGTTAATGTATGTTAGCTTCTTTCTCCAAACTAGGCTGAAGAAAAATTGTCACGGTTTTTCTTGCATAAATTGTAAGATATAAGACATTTTGTTTAAAAAGAAGCCTTAACTTCAGAAAAAGTTAAAATTATTACAATTTTATCTATGGGAGTTAAAACAACAAAAATCCAAAACAAAACAACGTTCTGGCATTGTTTTCAAGCAACCCAAAAAAACAAAACCATATTAAGCCCAGTACTATTTCTGTTAGACAGTTCCAGAATTAGATTTATTCTTACAGCTAACCGGGAGCTTCTGGCAGGCCCCAGAATTTCCATGAAGACACAGGAAAAAACAGTGATGGGATGAGGTTGTAGAGGAGAGATTCTGTATTTTGCGAGTAACAAGATGAAGGCTGCCTGGAGCCTAACAAACATGCACTCTAATGTGCACATCATAAATGCAAACCAACAGATATTCAAAAGGATATTTCTTACAAAAGAGAGAGAGCTACACTGACTCCTCAAAAATATACTTGTTATCTCCACAAACTAGGGGAATTAATATGTGGATCTAAAGCTTCTTGAGTCTTTTAATTTCTTACTTTTAGAAGATTGACATAGAAGTTAGCATAGCTGTAAATTGCATGGAAAAATACCCATCGAGCCATCTAGCATGGCATTTTTTCCAAGCATAACTTGCAAATTAGTGTGCAAATTCAGTTAACGGTAGCCTTACTGCTTGGATTATTTAGCTTTTAAAAGAAAGTTTATACTATTTTACAGAACTTTTGAAGGAAAACTGTGCTTTAAATATTCACCTAATTAATTATAAAAGAACACAACAAGATTAAACCCCACTAGAATAGAGCAAATTAAACAAAGACCACACCTAGGCAAATTTTCAGTTCCTTTGGAATGGAAAGCAATATGACAGTGGAAAGAAACCACAAAAGCAGATGTAGGACAAGACCAGGGTGTTCCCTGTGGCAACCCATACTGTGCATCTGTGCTAAGTGAAGAAGTTCTTCTCTGCCTCATGGCCCTGGGTGGCACGTGGACAGCCTGAGCCTCTATGGTGCACATCTGAAGATAATGAATTATCACTAACAGCAAGCAGCTGCCAGGTTCCTTTTGAGCCCACTCATTCCCTTCCATACCAGAGAAATTCAGTGTGGAGAGTGCACCACCTCTGCCCTTTGGATGGTGTGCCCGGGCCCTCCACCACTCGGTTCCTTCTGATCTGCTCTGCCAACCAGTTCCCACTGCCATTGCGCATGACAAATTTGTCGAGAAACACCAGCTGACTCTCCGGCCCGTAGAACCAGTTATAGTTGGAATCCGCGATGGCCACAGTTCTCTGGAACCCTTGGGAAAAAGTGAAAAGGAATGTAAGGAAGAACAAATAAGCACACAAAGATGCTTTTGAAGAGCGTGAAGGTGAAGCCAAGCGGTGCAAACAGAAGCAGCCTTTTCAGATGTTTACAGACCCGCTTGTGAATGAGCCGTAAATAGGTTACACAGGAGCGGTTTCCTTCTGCTGCAGCTAACTTGAATATTCACCTTTCTTCTTTGGCTTTGGGCTACAGACAGCAAAGTACTACACAAAATGTAAGATGCAATCCACTTCCTCTCCTCGCTCAAGTCTGGCAAAGGTACCTTTCCCTTTATAGCTTTTACTATTTTTATGTGAATCTGTACTCCTCAAAGGAATAAACCAGAGGTGCCCCCGAAGAACAAAATAATCAGCTTCACCTTGAAACTGTCAGTGTGAGTTCACTTTGCTCTTAGGAACCTGTCCCCAAAGGATGCCTGAGATGTCACGTGGAGTCACCTCAATTCCTTACGTGCCTGTGCTGGCATACCAAAGCTGTGTTCAGCCCCCCTTGCATACATGGATAGATCTGGGGTTCCAAGAGAGTTATCTACTTTTTTTTAACCAGGAATTTGAGCAATATAAGTTCCTAATGAAGTGTCCTGCAAATAAGCAACCCAAGGGGTAACAGCTTTAAACCGAAAGAGGGTAGACCCAGCTTAGATATAAGGATGAGGTTCTTTCCTGTGGGGATAGGAGGCACTTGAACAGCTTTTGAAGCTGTGAATGCTCCACTCCTGGCAGTGTTCAAGGCCAGGCTGGATGGGGCTTTGAGCAACCTGGGCTAGTGGAAGGTGTCCCTAATTAATAAGCAGTGATAAACAAGGATTTTACTGTTTTGATGACTGACGAAGGTAAAAATCCAAGGAAACGGTTATTTTGAAAAAAATCCAAGTAAAATGTTGTTTTATAATGGCCAGTTTCAAGTATGAAATTTATTGCTGCTTCAAAAATAAAGAGATTTGTCTTCATTCACCCAAAGGACCTACCTGGCAGGACAGTCCTGTACATAAATGCAAAGTGCTGCTTGAGCCAGGGGTGGCTGAAGTGATTGATGTCAAAATGCCTTTGGACAAGGAACATGTACTGAAACAGTGATCTGGTTGTGTAGCTGCCATAAGCCACTCCTTCATAGAGGGAGCCATCTGTGACCTCCTGCAGCAGGACTACTGACTTCTCCATGATTGCCAACACTTGCTTGGTCCACAAGTAAGCTTCCTGAAGGTAGCCTGAAAGAAAAAAATGATGGCAAAACTAATTACAACACAACAGCTCATAGATGGTGCCATCTGTATTCCCACAGTGGGGTCCTTCACAGCAAGGAATCTGCAATCCAGGGGTCTATAATACAACCTACTGCTGTGGCATCCCTGTACTTCTAGGGTGAAAAATAAAATACTGTATTTAAACACAGCAAAGCAAGGTCACATGAGCATGGGAAAATCTACTAAACACCTTTTGCTAATAAGATGAAACTAGGCTTTACAACTTAGAAAGAAAATTTCCTTAACACATTCAGGATATGCAAAAAAGGGAAAAGCCAAACAAAGACTATTTATTACATTTCAAATTAAAGCTGTGTGAAAACAAACCAATGGCCCCACTAGAGGGCTCCAATAATGCAACAATTCTGATCAGTCATTTTTCACTGGCTGGATTACCAGCATGGTAAGGAGATCCACAGAGACTAAAAAAGTACAAAAGTTCACATTTGAGCTGCAGTTAACTGATATTCTACTAATTCATGCTCTATTTTAAGACCTGGTCTGTTCTAGTTATATTTTCAGTTTGCTGTACAACCTAAAGGGTTATCCAAATAAAAACTATTCTGGAAGAGCTTTGCATGGGTAATTCCAAAAGTAGATTCCTCAGTTCCAGAATAAAATTAATTTTCCAAGTATATAAATTTTCAGCCTCCACATATACAAGCCCTAAGCAGTTTTAGTTTTTCTAAAGAAAAGCATTTCAGAGATTTTACTACTTTGGTCTGCTCTACACAAATCAAGACCTGGGAAGATGTCACGAGAAACCTTCTCAGTGTCAGTCTGCTTTCACTAAGCACAAGCATGAGGGCCTCAGCAGCACATTTATGTATTGCAGGAGTCAGCACACAGAACCCAGCAGAGGAAAGGCTACGTACCTTCTCTTGTTTTCTTTTCATTGAGTAGCAAGAGAGGTAGGACTAAAGACAGATCAACTGCCTTGTGCTTCTACACGGCAACTTAGTGTTCTCCCAGCTCAAAGTGTCTGGACACAGATTTAACCAGACTTAATTCCACCCTACAGCAAAGCCCAGCTGGCACATGTTACACCCTGCTATGTGGTGAAGCAGTGCCTGCTGAATGAAGCACACGTGCCAGGCTAAGGGAGTAGGAGGTACATTCAATCCTGTTACTCAGAGTGTTTCATCTCACTGCCACCAACACTGTATTTATGCTCAGCAGAGTGATGAGTAATTCAGGCATCCTACTAGTCAAGGCTGCCAAATCCTGCTCAGTTAATAGAGAGAAAAAAAATAGCAGTGTCTCAGCAAAACAGAGAACCTGAGTCAAACATGGTATTTTGAACGCCTGGCTGAAGAGAAAACGGTGATGGGGAAGGCCTGAGCAACAGGGGCAATGCTTCTACTTACTTCCACTTTACTCACAGCTATTAAGACACTCTTTCACCACTCTTGATGGAGTTGGCAGCACAGTGGTCTGTCAGAATAAAATCCTGAATGCTTCCACTCCTGTTTTCCCTCACGACATAAAAGGGAAGCTAGTTTTTGACTGCTGCAAGAATGTTATTTGCCATGGTTCAGCACAGTGCCTTCACCATTGTAATGCATTAATGTTCTGTTTACTTAGTGTATATCTATGCTATAACGCTATACTTGTAGTACACTAAAAGAATAACAATACATTGAAATGAAAAAAGTAAAAGACTCAACAGTCTGTCAGTCTACATGACAAACCAGAACAAATCTCATCTAAATTTAGCAGTATATAAACCAGGTATCCATATCAATATCAAGGCCTAACTCAAGTTTCTATTTTGAACATCTGAGTGTCTAAGTGCAAAGACTTCACCATATGCATGTGCCTAAAATTAATTTCAATTAATTTCATTTTTCATTCCTATGGCAACATTTACATTCTTTTAAATTGGCTTTTGGTCTCTACAAGCTTCAATAGCTGAATTTTGTTTAAACTTACTAGTTGGAATTTAAACCTTCTGTGAGAAAGGTACACACTGGGATACATTATTTCAAATTGCTATGTATCTGATACAGAAGCATATTATGTTCATTCCTTTTCTCCCTCCCTTTTTTTTCCTCCTTCAGATTATTTTTTCATATTGGAATTACAGTTTCTTTTTTTTTTTTATTTTAGACCAACAGAAAAATCTTATTTAGATTGCTATTTTTTAAAAAATAAAGTTGCTCTATATCAAAACAAAAGAACTTTAATCTAGAAATATGCAGTCTGATTTGACCTATTTTAATTTGAAATATTACTACTATTTTCAAATTGCTCAAGAATTCATGAATTTCCTGCTTTTTACATTCCTCCTCCTCCAAACACCATCACTTTAGTGAAAAAAATATTGCCCAGCTTTGTGATGTTTTCATTGTTTGTCACAAGGCATACTTATGGTCTATATCTTAATGAAAAGCAGAATCATCTCACAAACTGCCAGCTTTCTGAACCAATAAAGGCTTAGGGAAGGATGGAATTATATGAAATTTAGCAAACCCACTGAATAAACATGGCCTGAATCTTCGATTTGTGGAAGGCAAAACAGGAGGATAGGGAATAACTTCGACACATGCTCTTGATGCTTTTCAGCATATACATCTTGATGCATATACACATCAGTCAGTGTGTTTGTTTTGGCAGGCACTCAGCAAAAAATGACCCTCCAAACACAGTAGGTGCCACAGTTTTTTGTCACGCTTCTTTGGGCATTTGAAAGCTTCAGCGATGTGCAGATGTGCCTGTGCTTGGCAGGGCTCAGCATCTTGGCAACACCATCAACATCCAGAAACTAGATTTTCCTTGATTGGCAGCATGTAAGTAGTTCCACTGGGAATTATGTATTCAAAATACTTCTAGCACATATAAAATAATCACCTGATGAAATACTGATTCATTCTTATAAAAGTAGGAGCTGGCTTCATGACTTTCATCTCTCAGCTGAAGCACCTCCGGGGTTTAAAGTCAGGATTGCTTACCTGCTCTCTCTCTCTGCCTCTGTGACTTGCATTCTCCAGGAGGACAGGGATAGCCCTCCGACAGAGCAGGCAAGAGCTACGGGCCAGGGTATTCACCTTGGAAATGGGAAGGATGGTTTTATGTCCCCAAAGCAAAGAAGAAGAGGAAACCTGGCACAAATGTTAGTTGTGGGGTGCAATGGCACAGTTCAGAGGGAAAAAAGTACAGCCTTGCGTATCTCCATAGAAAAGGCTTTTGGGAAGAAAGGTCCTAAGATGTGGAATTTGGGTGGATAAAGGTACACTTTTGCAGCTGCCCCAGGTGACAGGACAGAAGTTTCAGATGAAATTCCAGGTTATCCTGTTGTCTGGCTCCCAGGTCAGAACACTGGGTGTTTCTGTTTGCTGACTTTCACAATGCTTTGTGTAAGGAGACCAAGTGCATCACTCTACATTGATAATCTACTCTGAAAGACACTGTCCATGAATCAGGACTGGACAAACTCTACACAAGGGGATTTGTAACTCTTACAAACTGTGAGGTAAGAATTTCAGAATCACTTAGAAAACTGAATTTATACACACACACATCATGCCTTGTACATCTGCCCACAGACTTTCATTCTATTCAGTAAATTAAATTTTACAAAGCAGCAAAAGAGCAAACCCAGTACTGCTGTACACTCAGAAGCATTTTTATCCAGTCCTGAACTTTGCTGCATAAGTGGCTGATTTGAGTTGATACACTTCAGAAAAAACATTCCTATGGCTTAGCACATACCTTGATTCATCAGAACCAGGCTTCCAGCCAGCAGGGCCACACAGTTGGTAGGCTGGTGGTTGTGCAGGTACTGGAAGCCCCATCCACGTCTGTATGATGCTTCATACATATATCCTGAGGCATTGGCAATCACTTCAAGAAATCTCTCCTGTTGAATCTTGCTAAGGTAGCTGTACAAAAAGTCATATGCAGTGGCAAAACCAACCAAGGAGTGAGCAAGAGGGACCTCATCCCAGGGGGCATCCTTCACTAGCCTGTCAATAAAGAAAGATGGCAATTAATTGAGTTTCACCTACTTAGTTTTCCCCCTTACTATACTGTGATATGTATACGACTTAAAGTCTCCAAAGTTAGACAATTCATGTTGAATTTTAACACAGTAGTAAGCTATTTACCAAGAGTCTAAACCATTTTTTCATATCCTAAGTATGGACAACATTCACCTTCAAAGCTTATAAACTTTATTAAAAAGATAAACTAAAAAATTGTTTGAAATATTCTGGGTTTTGCTAGGAGAAAGGCAGAATACTGATTGTACAAAAATGGAATCTGTTAATCTGAAGAAAGATTAATATAATTTTTTGTGATAAAGTAATATGCCATGGTTTATACTCCTCAAACCTCCTGTAACAAATCTTTTTTCTTTTCCAAAGGAGTCAGTTGATGATAAATGGTGCCTATGAGACTAAAGCTGTCTTTAAAGCAAGCATAATAAAAAAACTCACTATACTGTTTCTTCATGTCCCTAAAGCATTCAAGGACAGAAGTAGAGAAGGTGAAACTTACTTTGACTACATCCCGAATTAACATACTACATAAACACTGGGGTTTTTTAATGCTAAGGTGGAAAAGAGGTAAAATGCTGTCAATACCCAAAAATTATTTCCTAGGAACTACTGGCTTGTGTCCAATGATTACATTGAACTTAGCAAAATAGTAAATTGTTACCAAGAAAATTCATCATATAGGTAGTACGGAACAAATATTCCTCTTAAATCAAACATACATTGTGTACCAAAGACTTTAGTTTTGCAGGACTTACAGTACTTCCAGGCCATGGTCCTACAGAAAAGAAAATGTAAAGGAATACATACTGAAAATAAACTTTTATAAACTGAAAAATCATCAGTTGCTTTCATGCTTGTTCTCCTCCTTCACTTTTTTTGCAATCTATTTTTTATTACAGAAGTGAATTTAAATTGTTGAGATGAGTGTCCTACTGCAATCAGTAGAAATGGTGCTGTGCTCCTGAAGGCACACACATTCCAGCTTCAACTATTCTATGACTCTACAAATATGATTTTATCTTTGTTTGTGTAAGCAGCAGTGTGAACAGATGAGAAAAAAAATCCCCCAAGAGCAAGATAAAACCAAAAAAATTCTGTTACAGAAGCATTTATTGGCATTCCAAATGCATTAATAAACCATGTAGAAATTATGACCATCAGCCTAAGGCACTGCAATGATGGTAAAAGACATCATGTGCAAGTGAGAAAAAATGACCTTCAATTTTTATTTCAGCATATTTAACATCATTGGAAGAATTCAAATTTGGCACATTCCTACTTCCATGCAAGGAAACTCTCTGTATGCTTTTTGATTAGCTGAATTTCCAACAGTTTTAAATGTTCACTTTCTCTCAGCTTCTGCTTGCAGTGAAGTTAAACATTCTTTTTTTTCCTTTTTTTTAATGAAATATTTGTCTTACAGATTTAAATTAAATACATCAGAGTTATCTGGTTATTTGTCAATCTCAATTCTCTATTTCTGCTTTTTCATCTTTCCTTATAATTGAAAAAGTTCTTAAAATGTTGCTGATCCTATACATAAAACTAAAGTTCCATTCTATGCCAATTACATGCAACACTTTGGTACCATGATTCCTGTCAGGAATTCTTTGACACAGAAACATTCCCTTGATCAGCTATATCATGAATTCTAATTTCCAAAGTATTTTTAGTTTCACTAAACCTTTGCATATTCAGAAATCAGAGTTCAAATGGGTACAGGAAATTTCACTTTAAAGGCATCTGCTTGGAACAATTACAAAGAGCTTGAGATGAAGCTATACATTAGGGTGGAAGAAAAGTACAATGAAAGGATTTGAGCTAATTTAAAATATTTAATTCAAAGTTCAGTATCTTTTAACAACACATAGGCTCCCAATTAGATTCTGCTTAAGCCTATTCTGCTTAAATCTGATCTTTACCCGACAATTTAAAATGGGATTTGCCAGTGGAACTGATTTATTGTAACTTTCACTGTTAAGGTGTATGCTAACTTTATGTTTAGTTTCTAACAGAATGCCGCATCAAATTCTACAGTGTAAGAGCATGTATTAGTCTCCATGGCACTGCTTCTGACAAAATAGAAAGCAGTCTCCTACATAGGAGGTGCTAAATTGAGAAGTTATAACTGCATTTAGGCTCCTGATCTCCTCAGGAAAGAGAAAAAAAACCCCAACAAAACAAACCCCACAGCCTTTCAGTGTAAAAATCCTTACGTTAGGCACCCTAATCATACATATTGACATAGTTACCCAGCCTGGGTTAGACAAGCAATTTTGTCATAACTTCCCTCAAATTGCACTTCTGTCCAGTTAAGTCTTGTATAAAATTTCACAGAGGAGATTCACACAAGTAATAGAGAAAATTAAAGATGACGATTTAGAGATCTTAATTTCTAAACACACAAACCCACAGTCAACATCTGTTCTTAAGGTGAAGCTCTTCTGAAGAAACAACTCTTTAGTTGCTATAAATCAGTGCACCCCCGCCTTAACTTAGTTTCAACGGAACCAAGCAATGTAAACCAAACATGTGGAAAATTATTCACAAGAAGAATGGTCAAGTAGCAAGCATTACATGGCTTTTGTATCTAACTTATGTTCTCATTTTTCAAATGCATCTCCCAGTGTCAGACTTGGTAAATAGCCTGGCTGATAAACTGTGGGAAAGCACAGAGCCACAGGCATGCACTGAACATATGTGAAAAAAGTGTTTTCAGGGCTAACTGTTAACTACTAAGAAAAACTGCATGTATTTATACAAAGATAGGTAAAACCAAGCCAACATTTTGCCCTGTACAGCAAGCTATTTTCTAAGCCACTCAAGACTAAAACTTAACATCAGACAGTATGAACTTCATATTCACAATTAACTATGTCTGACAACAGTGAGTAACCTCTACCTCAAGGCTGCACTAGCCTTGTCAGCCTTTAAAGGCATCAGATGTTACAAAAACAAACAAACAAATAAAAAAATCCAAAGTACATGAAAATATCTACAACGGATTATTTAATATAGAACAACTACTTCGTTGCAGACGTATGCACTTTGAGCAAAGGCAACTGTTCCAAAAATTCTAAAACATATTTTAAATTCTAAAACATAAAGGCACCCCTACAATACCTTTTTACATTTATATACCTGTATCTGTAGGTATAGGTATATTTGGAAGAGGTGCCTGTCAGGAAATTTGAGAAGGTTATGAAAGAGCAAAAAGTGCTCAACAGGGTTGCTACCTCATGATTAACTCTATAAACATCCAAAGCCATATGCATTGTTCTGCACAAAAAACTGCTGTCTGGATAAATCCTGTGAATGGCACAGGATAAATCCATGTCTGGGGTGTTCTTTAAAATTTTGTTCATCTGTGTCATATAAAATATTTTTGTAACTTTATTTTAAACATTTAGAGTTTGATATAAATCCTCCATGAACAAACTGGAGAAACAAAGAGATCATGGATAAAGCTGGAATTATGGGTAAGTAATACAGTTTTCCTACATGTGTTGAGAATTTTAGCATGGTGCAATGTGATTTATCTGTTTTAGATTTGCCACCTTCTACAACGAACAATGAATCTTAAGGGGGGGATTAAGACCCTGTTTTCCAGTGATCAATTTACCAAGAACCACCATGCATGCCTGGCATTTGTTCTATGTATACACAGCACCTCCATTAAATGCAATTCCAAGCTCTAAATAAGTATACCACTTGCATAAAATTTTGGATGGAAAGTAAAATCCACTATCACCAACAAAGCCAAGATCACTACAATCTCTCAATTTCTTGACAACTTTCCTGACGCCATCACTGTCTCTTCTCTCAGCAGAAATGTGTTCCTGTAATTTCTCACTACTCGCTTCTGAATAACTACTTCCTTACTGAAAGTAGAGGCAATCTCCTGGGTTGGGGCAATCCCAGACATGAGTACAGACTGGGAGAAGAACTCACTGAGAACAGCCCTACAGAGGTGGATTTTGGGGTTCAGGTGGATGAAAAGCTGGACATGACCCAGCGATGTGCACCTGCAGGCCAGGAAGCCAATTGTGCTGGGCTCATCAAAAGCAGCGTGGCCAGCAGGGCGAGGGAGGGGATTCTGCTCCTCTGCTCCACCCTGGCTGAGACCCCATCTGGAGTGCTGCAAACTGCTCTGGGATCCTCAACGTAAGAAGGACTTGGACCTGTTGGAGCGAGTCTAGAGGAAGCCAGAATGATGCTCAGATGACTGGAGCACCTCTCCTATGCAGTCAGGTCGAGAGAGATGGGGTTGTTCAGCCTGGAAAAGAGAAGTCTCCAGGGAGAGTTTACAGAAACCTCCTAGTACCTAAAGGGGGACATATAAAAAAGACAGTTTTTGCGTGGGTGCATAAGACATGGGGGAATGGCTTTAAACTAAAAAAAGAGATTAAGCGTTAGGAAGAAACTCTTGACTGTGAGGGTGGTGAAGCACGGGTACAGGTTCCCCAGAAAAGTTGTGGATGCCCCAAACCTGGAAGTGTTCAAGGCTAGGCTGGATGGGGCTTCCAGCAACCTTGTCTAGTCCAAGGCGTCCCTGCCCAGTGCAGGGGTTTTGGAGCTGGATGATCTTTAAGATCCCTTCCAGCCCAAACAATTCTGTGTTTCTATGATTCTATTAGTATTTCTCTCAGAAATATAAGCCAAGAGGGAAAAAACACTGTCTGACCAGTTCAAGGCAGGATTTAAATCAAACTTTACTGCTCAAGTGAGTTCCTTGATGATGACCTGTGGGATGTTTAGAGTCATCTTTCCTTCACTGTGTATCCAGTTCTTAAAAACAAATTGAAATAAATAGGAAAATAACACTCTTTAATCTGAGATATAGAATACCCTTCCAAGCAGCGTGAAATCTGATTTCTGGCCTCTAGGTTAACAACTAACATGGTATCAGTGCGTGCAAAATGAAGAATTAAACACATCCTGACACATGCATTACACAAGTAATCCACATCCTGAATTTTAATGCTCCAAACTTTCCCATGACAAATTACTGCAGAATAACTCCTGGAGGAGGAGATTGAAGGAAGGATGCCAGTACTCCCTCCTCAGTAATGAAATTCTCAGTCTCACTAGGTGTATGCAAAGGAAATGAGTGAGAACTCTTTTCTAATGGCTTACAAGTGAAAATTAGTTCTAAGACAGCCCTGTAGTGCATTTTGATGCCATCCACCTCAGACATGGTAGCCAGCTGTGAGCATGGCTGAGTTTAATGCACGCTAAACATCACGTGTGGATGCAAATGAGGCACGTAATGGGGCCAACTGACCTCTTGATTGCTTGTGTAATTGCACAGTCTTCCCAATGCCCAGGGCAATGCCTCAGCACTCTTGCTATTGTCCTGACCCACTTCTGAGGGAAGGCATACAGTCTTAAATCTCCCATCAGGCAAGAAAGAGAAATATTCTTCCGTGGCTAGACAAAGCATACATACCAAGAAGGAGCACACCTGCCAAGGGGAATGAGACCACCAACATTTATTTTATAAACCAGACCAAATCTTAAGTATTTTTCTTACAAAGTCTCCAAAACAAAGTATTTTATTGTGCTCAAATGGAATATTTTCTTAATAAATGGAGCAATATTCTACAATTGTCGTTTTGGGAGGAAAAAAGAAGACTCTTCAGAAAAAAAAACAACCTCTCAGCTTTCACCCTTTCCACATTTTTCTGGTTGGCTGCCAAAACAAAAACCCCATTATCTGCCCAACCTTAGTGCTCGGTCTTTTGCAACAACAAAAATGTTAAGAATAAAAAAACATACTTGAAAAACTGATGATTTATGGTGTCTAAGGTAAAACAGGTTTGCCCCTCTCTCTTTACCAGTCATGTTTCAGCAGCAGCCAATCCCACATGCTTGTGTTCATTGCAGCTCAGTTGACAGGAAGAAAGGCAAAGGAGTGGTTAAATGTAAAAGGCTACATTCATGTCAGTGTGGAAAAAAAAAAAAAGGCAACATATAGACGGACGTTTTAAGAGCTTACTATAAAAATAGAGTTGTACTGCTTAGGTGCCTAGGGGAGGAAAGTTAACTTTAGTTCCTTAAAAATCTTAATCTATTTTTTAACCTCTTTCCCTCCGTTTCCTCATAGGTCTATGATCACCATTCTGATGTTTCTAAAGCTTCTTTCAGATCTTCTCTCATTTTTGGCTTTGATCACAAGAGAGTCCTGCTCATACAGGGCTTGCTTTTATGATGCTTTTGTGTCGACACATTAATAAACTAGAACTGACTCTGTTTTAGTTGTTCTCAGTGTCATATTAAGCAGACATAGACATTTAATTATGTTATTATTTTAGGAGATAGCCTCTAGCTCTTGTTTTAGCAAATTTTTATACCAGTCATGCCATGAAGTGATCTCCCTGTAGCTACCACAGAACGTCAGCACCAATTTATCTTCTCTATCAATTTAGGTATTAAAGAAGCTCTCCAAAATCCAGCTAGCCATTTGATTTCACAGACATGCACAATTTCTGTTTTTAAACACTACATATGTAGAAGATAAAAACAGCATAAGGGTTTGATATTTCACTTGCTAACATAATATATATCCCAGATATCAAATTCATCCTCCTACCCTTCCTTTTCTTTTTCTTCCTCTCTGTAGGAGACAGCATATCAGCATCCCCCAAGCTTCTCTTATACTAACTTGTATTCCACAGTCTTATAAAGCTACCCTAAGTTTTCTTTGAATGTGACTGCTGGTTAATTACTAGGAGTCAAACAGATGTTATGAATTTCTGGTGTCAGCACAGAGACTTGCTTTATTTCAACTTGGCATATATGAATTTATCTTAGTTAAATGATTGTCCACATGTTTAATTATTTACACATATCTATTTTTACCTTGTAATCTGCATTGTTGAATATCGACCACTATCTGGATTCTAACAGCAAGGCTCCTATAGGATGCTCCAATACTTTTTCATAAACTGTGACTAACAGAAGGCTACATGGCTGCTAGTTTGTAAGAAAGCAGCAGAAAGGTCACAGATTTATTATGCCGAAGCCTCTTGTTAGCTTCTCCTTAGTTGCTGCTATTTCCCTGGAATGTCTGCATGTGCTTGACAGTAATTATCTGCCCTGTGAAACCCAAAGAGCCGCCTTACTGTTAAATCCCACACCTTACTGCACATTGGTGACATACTTGTCTTAAAAAATGGGGCATCAACTATGTGCAAAAAAACGCAAAACCAAACCCACAGAAATCTCTTTCTGGCTGTTGCAAATTGAGACGTCTCTCCTGCTACAAGAAGGGTGCAGAATTTGTGAACTCTCGAGGCATTTGTTTGTAAGGTGGGCTTAGTAAAGAAGAGAGTTTTTCACTGCTTTGTCCAGAACAGAGAATCTGACTGAACTGTTATTTCTGCACAATGTGTGACTCTGGTTACATCATTCCGCTCCGTACGGGAATGGGACGAGCCAGCGGCATATGGAAAGAATCATGAGTACAGATCTCCTCAGCCAAAACGCCCTTCTGGTGGGGAGTGCTCTAGGGGCCAGTCAGAGATAAAATGCCAGAAAACACATCAATATCCTCTGTTCCTTCTAAAAAAAGATAATACCTTTCAAATATAAGGACAAACTTTCCATAAGATTTTAGACAGTATCTAGCTATCCAATCCACAGAAAACCAAGCAGTTTATTTAATTTTAATTTTTACAGGCAAAACCATTAACACTCATCTATTTCAACTACAATATTAATGCATGTTTGTTTGCTGTTGCTACTCTCCAAAACAGTGTCGTTCCCATATTATTTTGGGTGATTGTTATAGTTAGCTATTACCCAGTGCCCCTTTGTTTATTTTAAAATGTAAACCTACTCCAGGATGTAGCCATTAGGGATGCTCTAATGAGCAGCATGCCTATCAACATGGGTTGTTATGACAAACTGCTCAACCTCTGTTAGTCGACACAAATGGGAATTCAGTTACGGGTGTACTTTATTATGTGACACAAAATGACTATTTTAATAGATGAGAAAGGACAAGAGTTCTTCATTACATGCCCCTTCCATGTATATGTAAATTTGTATCCTGGGACATTGAACGATATTTGGATTGAGGATTCCACTGATGTAAAGAAGAAATTTAAAATGTCAGTCTCCTCAATCTTCTAGCATTCTGAAACAAAAAAACAGTGGCCTTTTAAACCATATTTATTTTATTTAACTACTGCACATGCTAAAAACATACTTTTATTTTCTGGTCAGGCTTAAATTTTACTTAACATTGCCACAAAATCTAGAGGAAACTCATTAAGATGAATTTTTTTTTTTTTCCAATTCTAAAGCTATTTTAGAGTCAATGCCATGACAGCAGAAGTCAAAAGAAATCCAGATTATACTGCTGAAAGAATCAAGCTGCCAATGACAGATTTAACTTTCCAACGTGTTGACGAATCTGTCAGTGACAAAAAAGACATTTTTCCAGAAAATTTACATGGCAATCTTGGCACCTACATTATTGAGGAGATCTAAGGAGAGGCCTGTTTTACTTACCTTACTGATATCTCTTTGGAAAAACCCTCTTTACTGATGAAATAAGGAGTTCTGCAGATGACTCTCCTAACATTCAAGGCTCCAAAGTCAGGCAACATCAAGACTGCTCCTTCTTTCCACCCTCCTGATCAGAACACATGTGCCCTCAAATTAATTAATAAGGGCAACACCCATAATGTGTCAACCAGAATGGTATTTTCCCAAAGTCTGAGGAAAACCAAACATGCCTAAATAGACTGGACAAAAAATTCCACCACTGTGGCACTGCCAGAACAGCTCATATAACAGCCACAACTCCTATTTATCATGTTTAATCTCCTAGTCTTATCCTAAGTGGAGAAGTACGTGCAGTAACATTTTCTGGTACTTTTGAGTTTCTTAGGAAAAACAGATTTACATAATCTGCCTGCCCACTCCTTCAGCCTCTGAACCTGCTACCCTATTTGAGCAAAGCCAGGCAGTGCAGTACATGCCTCAGAAATGTCACATTCCTACTTTTCTGAAAACCACTGTTGGACAAGGGAGAGAGATCTATATTACTGCCATCACTGATGGGGCTGTAGTGTAAACTCCATGCTGACAGCATTCAGACATAAGTTCTCAGGGGGAAAACAAAAATGGAAACCAGATCCATGTTTCTGCCATAGCATTTGAAGAGCAGGCCAGCTGGAGGTTATACAAAGGGCAGCTTAACCCAGCTCTATTGCCTATGTTTACAATTTCCTCCTTCTGCACTTCCACTACTACTAAGCACATTGCAGCCACTTCCTTTGCAAAGCAGAGAACCCTGATTAAACCTTGATTGACTTCTGAATGGGATGTCTACATCGGAAGGGAAAGACGGGAAAAGCATGGCTTCTCTTTCACCAAGGTAATGCAAGATACTTGCTTGAGAAAAAACAATAGTTTGAGGCAGGTAAATAGCATCAAAGCCAAGTGGAAACGGGATATCTGCTTGGTTCTGATTAGTATCTGGTCAGCTGGGACAAAGGAGAGCATTATAACAAGGGACGGAACAACCACAATTAATCCAGGGCAGGAATCACAGCAGACAAGGAACTTAAATAAGGTTGAGACAGAGAGAGAGATGTAGGAAATGGAAAAAACTAGACACCAACAAGTTCTCCTACTCAAAATAATGCTTCCCCCTCTTTCTTATTTCATTAAAACAGATGACCATGTAACTATACACTACCCAAAATGAGTGTGAACAATGAAACTAAGGAGGAAGGTGTTGACTTTGGAGCAGTCTGTCTCCTATTGGAGATGGTCACACATCCTTGGATTCACCTCTGTAAGCTATATCCCTCTGTCAGTGTGCCAGGAGAAACACACTCCAGAGCTAAGACTGAAGCTTTGTGTTGCTATGCTTCAGTGCAAGATTTTTGGAAATTACCATCACTGTTGAGACAATATTTTTCTTCCTAAATCCCACATGTTGTCTCTTCTGTGACATGCAGGCAATATAGGGCCAGTGTGTCCCTTCTGTCTTCCATCACCTCTTTTGCTCTAACGCACGTATTTCTGTGGCTTTCACCGTTTTAATACTTAGTGTAGGGGAACCCGAACACTGTAATGCCTTTTCAATCATGCCCATCAGGAGGATATAGATGCCAAGTTATGCTAGCTCAAATCCAGCATAATTCCAGTGATGGTCCATGGAAGGATAACATTTATAGGACACTACTAGTTGGTTACTAGAAGGTAAAGAATAGTAGTTTGAGCAATCAATACTGCTTGAACAGCTAATGATTCTCTTCCTGAGCTGACTTGAATCTTGACTCACACTTTTGCTGAGCTGCTGTCACCACAGAGCTGTAGAACAGCAGCTATGACAGAAGGGAGCAGTGCCCCAGGCAGCTCCATCTCATTGCCCTGGGCAGATGCCACTGGCCTGGCAGAGCCCACATTCCCACCCTCTGACCTATTCACAGTGACAGCAATCCTGGACCACAGTCTGCAAGGTGCACCAAGTGGCAGCTGCTGCAGGGAGGCAAGGGAAATGCATCTGCCTGAGCAGAAAAAGGAGATAAATTGCAGGTGGGTATGAAAAGGAGCAGACCTTGGGGTCTCAACTCTGGAATCACTCCTACAGTGAGGACATTAACCTCTGTCCCCATAGAAAGAGTGCGGCGCAGAGAAGACAGAGTAATTTGTAGGGATGACAACTCACATCCAGGGGAAGTTAATCCAGGAGGTGGTCATCAAAACACCAGTTACTCAAGCAGTTCCAGTAATCAGATGGACCACTATCCTATCCTTATATGTCTTAAGGAGAGGCCCAAGAACCATGCAGCCAAGTGAAGCTGCAAGTCTGAACTAAAGCTCAGACAGATGTTAGAGCAGACTGCAGAAATCCAAGAGTGTCATTTTTACCTACACCTAATTATACCTTTTTCATAAGTCTTCCTTTCCTAAGTTCTTCCTAAGGAAGAATTACCCAAAAGATACGTATGAATCTGGGGAAAAAAAAATTTAAAAGTAAGACTTTTAGCACTTCTTGCCACCAACCAGATGGGAAACTCTTCCTTCTGATTGAGAGTGGGTTTGGATTACTATTTTTTTTTTCCAGCAAATAGGGTGGTGCACAAAGGATCATGCTCATTTCATTATCAACTTTCAAGAAGGTAAGTCCAGTGAAGGTGAACAGCTGTGTGTCACTGCTGGTCCAGATGAGGGTAAATGCATTCAGCAAGTTAGTCACTGTTAAAATGAATATTAGCACAACTGAAATAATTTAAGCAACTCACTCATCCACTCACTCCTCCAACTGTAAGCAGTTTATACAGTAAGAACAACTTAAAAAAAAAAAAAAAGACAAAAATCTACCAACTAGGCTGAGCTGCCATCCTCTCCATGTAATCCTTGGCCATATTGATGGCCTCCAGGTTTTCAGGGAAGAGCACACAGAACATCGCCAGGGCCCCAAGGTTGTTGCCATAAATTTCATTCCAGCGAGCGCTGAACTCCTTTGGGTCCCAGGGAGGAAGGTACTCCAGGGGATTCGACAGCATGGTTTGCACTGCTTCAATCAGACGAGCCGCAATGTGCTGGTGCGTGGTGCTGGCCTGCAGACGCAGAGTCTCCACGTCCCCCTTGGAGAAGTAGAGCATGGGGTAGCTGTCATAGTTGGCATTGACAAAAGGAACCATCGCGTCTTGGTCCTCCCGGGCGCCGTAGGCAAAGGCAAAGCAAACCGCGTGTATGAAAAACACACTTGGGGCTCCCCGTGTGTGAGTCCTCATTGTGGCATCAGATCTCCAGGTCTCAATGGCAGCCAAACCATCTTTGAAATGTCCTGTGGTAGACGGACATGAGAGAATCAGTTAGAAAATGAACCTGTGAGACACTATAATTCAGGAGCCTCTCTAAGGAAACATGATTCCATCTAAAGGACCCCATGCATTGTCCAGGTGACTTTCAAATCATTTCTATATGAATACTTCAGTCGGAATGTCTACTGAGCAATTCATCCAAGAGAAAAAGCCATACGCTTTGAAGAAAGTCCCTTCTTCCCACACCTTTCCCTCTAAGTAGCTGATAGCAGGTGAAGGGACCCAACGACAGCTCTTGTACTCGAGATTTCAAATGATTGCAATGGTGCCTAATATGAAGCAGCTCTGACTGTACTGGCAGGCGGAGAAGGGCGGGAAGGCAGGAGCAAGGGGGAGAGCCAGGGAGCTGGCGGCAGCCAAGCCTGCATGCTGCCTTGGCTGATGTTAGCAGCTGGAGAGGCAGAGATGAGGAATGCTGGAGGTTTGCGCCGGGGTCACTTTATACCGTGCTTAAGGCCTCCGGTTCTGACACGTCCTCATTTTAAAAAAAGAAAAAAAAAAAAAAAAAGCAAGTTAGGAGTCAAAAAGGGAAACAGTAAGTGGCAGAGTATTAGAAAAACAGCCGAAATAGTTTGCCTTCCGGGCATTTAGGGGTTTGCATTATTAGTATTTTTTTCCAAGGGGCTTTCCATTTTACATGTGGAGATTCTTGCCAGTTAGCAAGAAGGTTGAACATTGAATTAAAATGCATATTCTTCTACATACATGACTTCTTGAAATGTGCTCAAATGGGAAATCTATGCAGAGGTAAATGCAACTTAAACATAGTAAGTTACTTTGAAGAAATTACCAACTATCTGGCTTAAAGTCACAGATAAAACACGGCCAAGATCCCCCTGAGGAAAGCCAGCAAATTCCTAGAATTCTTACGAGGGAAAAGGTTATGGAAAGCAGGCTCAAGTGAGACAGTTTTATGTAAATAATGAACAGTAGTTTTCAATTATTAAAAGGAAAAATAGAAGGAAAGAAAACCTAAAAACAGATACAATTTTTTTGTCCCATGGAAAACCTGTTTCATAGGATTCGGTCATAAAACTCGTAGGAAGTAAAAGTACAAAGCAACCTTTTACTTCTCCCCACAGGTCCCTATTCCATAGCCAAAATTTTCTAATAGAAACTTAGGCTGCTAAAACCTTATTTAGAGACCCGCGTCCTGTTTCAACAAAGTCATTAATATGAGAAAACTTTGACAGACAAGGACCCTTCATGACCACTGGGTGCCCAGGACCTCTAGACTTTTGTGCTCAGCTCTTAAAATTAATCTAGGAGCAAACACCTTTGGCCAAGAAATACACCATTTCTTTTGCATGCCTACCTAGGGCACAAATAATATTGCACCCTGTAACTGCTTAAATTTATCTATTAGTGAGCAGCTGTAGATTAAGCATAGATTAAGCATAATCGCTTCAACAGAGCATAACGGAAGATGACATTTTCATAGTATTTTAATGCATCTTGCAAGTACATTTTGCCCTCTTTTGGATATAGATCAATAGTTACAGGACACATTATCACAGCCTGGTTTATTTGGTAACACTTTAACTATACCTACATAGTCTCTCACTACATACACACATACAAAAAGACACATGCATCACAGTTTATCCAGACATACTCAAATTGATTTGTATTCTTCTCTGTGATGAAGGAAACTATACAACAGTATATTTTGACAGGAAGGAGGCAAAAACCAGCCAAAGCAATACATTATGGTTGAAAGATGATGTCATTTTTTTAATTGATGAAAAAACTGCTTTGCCATAATAATATAAAAACCCACCACAGTTTTTTTTAAAGCCTCTGTGATTCTTTAGAACTGTGGACAGAGGAAAGAACCTAAAAAATACCCAAAAAAAGCCAAAATGCTTGTAGCTTTTTCTGTGTTAACCATACATTGAAAAAGTTTCCTGGCTCACATAAGCAGAAAAAAATTCCAGCTAGCAGTAAGGACTTCATGCATTCTTTCCTTTGATTTGATTTCTGTAAGTACTTCTGCACATCAGTGAGAATTAAGAAAATTCATAAATTTAGGGATGGTTTGAAGAGTTCCCTAAATTAAGGTATTTCTGACCAACGATTAAAGAATATACAGTAAGGTTTCCCAGAACTCCTCCTCTGCAAATCTGAACACACTTTTCCCAGCATTACACCATCATCAAACACATCCAGTGTTGCCAAAAAGTCATAGTCTGTACTCTTAAGGATTCAATAGCCTCCCTCATTTCCACCCTTCATTCATGTGCACATTTCACAGAGAAGGTAAATGCTTTATTTTTACCTTTACATGAGAAGGTAAACCCTTTTTTTTCACCTTTACACTGCACCACATTGTTTAGGCTAACAACGGAATAACTGGAAAACCAACCTATTATATATTCATAAGCACCTTACTCAGAGTCAAGATCCGGAAGAAAGTCAACAGGCAGTGACAAAAGCAGGAGCACAAAATCATTTATTCTTGGTTTAATTATACTGACACCCTTCCTATGATATGAAGACAATAACTCACAGCAGCCACGACTCACTAAGGACAGTGAGCCCTGTCCCACAGCTTTGCAGGGCTCAGCCTGGTGTGACTGATGGATGGGAAGAGGCAGCTGGAAAGGAGTACCCCTTCCTTTCCACGCAAACCTCTGAACCTTGATTATCAGCATAGCTTAGGTGAAGCTGGAGCTGTGCAAACAACTGTCCACATAAGCTCCAGCTTACCAGTTGTGCGTGAACCTGTTACAAGTTTGTTTGATACACAGGACTTGAAAGAATTGGAGTCTGGGCCTTCTGATCATTTAATGTGCACTCACAATACCATTTTTTAAAGCTAAAGGAATTTCTTACTCTCATATTACACTACATCATTACCAGCCACATCTTCCAAGAAAAACTTTACCAAGAAACTCAACCTTTTCTGAAAATGAGGAGGTTTTATACAGTTGGGAAACCATGACCTGATAAAGAATTAAAAATTAAAAGGAGAATGAAAGATGCTTGCCCATGGAAGAAAATGCTAAAATGCAACATGCTTTGAAAATGTTGTCATTCAGTCCTAGACTGAAAGAGCATTTTGCATGACTTCCAATCCACTGCCAGCAGAAACAAACAGTAAAAAACATCAACTATTCCAGAAAAAAAAACCCCAAACAGATTAAATCTTAACTACTTTACTTCTCCCCATCTGCATCAACTGGTAGATGTCCAGCTGCAGTAAAAAAAAAAAAAAAAAAAAAAAGTATTGTAAAACTGAAACCACTAACTAAACTAAACATTGGTTTATACTGATAACTTTACCAAATAAACTATTTTAAAGAAAAGAGAGGCCCATTTACTCCTGCCACATGTGCACAGAAACATCGCTTCATCAGTGAGAGCAGAGGAGTGAGAGAGGGGCAGAGGATGAGGGAGAGGAAGTTATGGCACTGTTAGGATCACCAGACTGCACAGCTGTCCTTGAAGCAATCTGACCTTCTTGTGGGTGATTAAAAATTAAAAACAGGTAAAGAACGGTGGCTTTCTGCAGTATCAGTTCTGAAGAGCCACTCTGCTTTGTAGCTGCTTTTTCCTGGGACCACACTTCTATCACTTCTTAAAAAGCAGAAGTTGTAGGTGTCTCTGCTGGCATCTCCTGCACTAGCCATGACCCACCTCTGACATGGGCATCTTGTCAAAATTTACAGTCAGGAACAAAAAAAGGTGGGATTTCAGGTGACTAAAACTTCCACGAACTGGAGGCATTACAACACCACAGATTACTCAGGTTTCTGAATAAAAAATCTTCCCAGAGCCCAGGGCTGGGACATGAACACGTCAGACTCTTTGTCTTCTTTTGGGAAGCTACTATTTTCCACAAAGGCTACAGTTCCCATTATTGTTACCTGAGACACCTGAGAAACAAATGTTTGTGTAAGAAATGTGTTCAAATATTCAAAGAAAAACCTCTTCCACCATACTGACAAATCTTCAGGCTCAGTGCGCAAACTTCTACCTTGGACAATGACCTCTGAGTCAGCATGGACTTAAATGTCATAATTTCTTTGCACTTCATAAATTATTGACAGTGAAAATGAACTTATTTTACTCAATTTTTTTCAATGCTTGTAGTATTATAACATGCAGTTTCATTTTGAACAACAGTGTCACTACAGTTTTGTCACAAATTACATTACAAGAACTGGTATTAAAACTGAAATAAGCAATTTTAGCACCCCGTGCTGAAACAGGTAAGAAAGTCACAGATATTTCAACCAGAAATGATCAACCACCAGAAACATCTGCTGTCCTACCAAAACTGTGAAATTAACAGGTAACATTGCAATGAGATGTGTGTGGAATATTGTTCCATTGAATGGAGAAGGATGTGCAACTCTCTGCCCCAATGCTGACAACTGCCAAAATGTAACACAAGAAGCGGTAAGTTAGATCACAGCAGAGAAAAGCAAACTTCTGCAGGATCTCTTTTTTTTTTTTACACTTTGTCCAAATATCTGAAATATCTTTTCACACACATTGCAATTGACTTTTTTGCTGATGAGAGAAGCAGAATCCATAACACAGACTCTATCAGTTGGAAATTTTGGTAACATTATATAATGGTAGTATTCTAAAATCATGACAGTTATATCAACTGAAGAGCTGTTTTGTTCAACACAGTCAGTTTTACCACAAATCTAAATATTTTGCAAACATATTTAAAAACAGGAGAGCAATTTAGTCTTCTAACTGAATCCAATGACATTCTGGTACTAAAAAATGCACGGTAAGTCCATGAAAACAGAGAGGTGAAAGGGTCGATACAGTCTAATTCCCATATATATACTGCCATTTGGTTCCAGAGAAGCATATCCAATACAGCATAATTAGGTGGCAGATGGAGCAGAACCAAGAAAACTATAAGCTTATCTTTGTGCTGTAATAATCACAATTAATCTATTGACTGAAGTCCCAAGCTGTACAGCTTCTCCATCAACAAGCGGTACTGCTGAGACCCTTTCAAAGCTGTGGGGCAGGACACCAGGATGGGAAACGCCCACATCCCAAGAGACAGGAGCAGTCAGGAGTCCTTCAGCCACCTTTTGGTTGGTGAGCTGAAACCAGCGACTATCTGGCTCTCTAATAAAAATACTGGAAAGGTGTAAGAATCACTGCTTAAAACATGAAAAACACCTATTACGACCTTAGCCACCAGGGGACATTACTTCATTTCTTCCTCCGATTTTTTCACTATGAAAAACATGCTACAATTATATAATTTCAAAGGTATTTCAAAACTTAAATACTGAAATCCCAAATATAATTCAGAATTATATCTGCCATAAATAAAGTATAGCTCAGGTACCCAGGTGTTACTATTGCACTTGTTCTGAAATGATCTGAAATACCTTGAAAGAAGCTTTGTATCAACTTTTTTGTCTGACTAACAGCTGTGCTATGAAAATCCTAATGGCAACCAGAAACAGCCAGTTCCTATAGGGATTATCAGTATATGACATCATGTCAGCAGTCAAGATTTAAATTTGTTTCTGTCCTTTGATCTAACACAAAATTAAATGGAACTGTGTAGAGCAGTACACAGCCGTGTCAGACCATAATTCTGGGAGAATGGAGGGTTGCAGTACACAGCCGTGTCAGACCATAATTCTGGGAGAATGGAGGGTTGCATTCATTCTCCATTATGCTAAAGGTAAGAGAGCAACAGCAGAATATTTTTTGAAGTTCGCAGTAGGATGAGTAAGATATTTGTGATGGAAGTTTCATCTGTTAATTCCTTTCATTTAAAAGCTTATTTGTCTATTTTGCCACTGTATATAAAAATTAACTGGGCATACACACACACACTGAATGCATAACCTTCTCTCTGCCTCAAGCAAAAACATGATTTAAATCATCTGCATGTCCAAACCATAATCTGGGAATTTAGAATTTTCTTCTATTTTACAATTTATCCTCCTGTCAAAGAGTTTTCTCAGTAATTTTTTGGTATTCCTAACCCTTACTGGGATCTTTTATTCCCTACTTCACTCTATAGAATGAGTAAGGAAGTAATTTTGGTATCTAGAATCCTGCAGACAACCATTCCCAACGAGCACAGACATGCCTGTTAAGGCATCCAGATGCAGTGAATGAAAGCCCAATCACTTTTACCATCGAAGGCTTAAGACTATAAGCAACCACAGAAAGACTTCCTCTAGAACACCAGCACTGTATCCTGCGCCGACATAATTTCAAAAGGCCATTTCAATAATTAAAATTAGGTTTTGTTTTTTTTACTTCGGAAGTGTTTTCACAGATGTTAACACTGTAGGAAGGCAGTTTGAGAATATTCATTGAGGCCATTAGGATATACTCCCTACCTTTGTCAGCTCCATTAAGGTCCCAGAAGTCAACCAAACCACTCATCCATGTGTTACACTGTTACAGCACGTAGGGCACCTCTGAGGTTTAGGACTAGGACAGTAACAGGCACTTCAGAAACACAGAACAAAGGCTCCTGCACAATCTGGGTGGTGGAACAATATTCCTTTGGCGGCTACTGAAAAGTAACTTGTCTTCCTAGTCCTCACACAGAGACGCACCTGAGGTCGGTAAGGCTGTGAACCCTATAGAATTGGGTATTAGGAATGATGTTTAGGGTTTCCTCTGACAGCAGCCCACAGCCCTAAGGCACAACCACCCGTCACAAGAAGGGAGCAAGGGAACAGAATGCCTGGGGCAGACTGGAGCCTCTGTGTGGATCCAGTGGTACAATCATGGAGTGCAGGAGGAACTGGAAAAACTTCACAGGGCGAAGGCAATGCCCAGGAGGCACAAATAAGGGACAGGAAAAAACAATCATACACGCAAAAGGGGAAAGCCAGTTTACTGCTGTCAGAATTCCTCCTTGTGCCTAACCCGCCCCAGGCAGCTGCATGCCATCCATCTTCGCTCACTTCTGAGGAGGCTGATTACAACACCAGAAACTTCTGATACCAAAACAAGTGTTTTCATTTCAGACTTTAACTTTTACCCTCTTTCCAACTAACTCTTCTTTGCTGGCCTTGACCTTTGCTCTTCCAAATACTTGCAAATGTTTTCAGTCCCCTCATTTGCTGTTCTTGACTATGTATAATTAACAGCTTTAATATTCCCTGCTTATTGTTTTAATTGTCCTTCATTCAATTGTCTTCAAGATGTTGTAAACAAATGATGTGATTCTGCCGGGGTTTTACAAAGCCAGTTCTCACTCTCTGTAGCTATATCTACAAACCTGAGTAGCTGAAGATATCAAATATTTTTATTTGTAAACCATTTCCACAGGACTTCATATTTATAGACAGGAATTCTAAAATGCATCATATCCTTCACTTGCTATGGGATCAAAACTCATTTTAACTATGTTTCCATATCCTGTCTATGACTCAGTGTTGCACACAAAACTATATTAATATTTTATTGTTACTTTCATAGTGATGGTTTTGGCTAGGGTAGAGTTAATTTTCTTCACAGTAGCTGGTATGGGGCTATGTTTTGGATTGGTGCTGGAAACAGTGTTCATAATTTAGGGATGTTTTAGTTAGTGCTGAGCAACATTTATACAGTTAAGAACTCTTCTGCCTCTTCCCCTACCCCACCAGCAAGGGGGATGAAGATGCACAAGATGTTGGGAGGGGACGGGCGGGACAGCTGATCCCAACTGACCACAGGGATATTCCATAACATATGATGTCATGCTTAGCATTTAATATTGGGAAGAAGAAGAAAGAGAGGCGTGTTCAGAGTTGANTTTGGATTGGTGCTGGAAACAGTGTTCATAATTTAGGGATGTTTTAGTTAGTGCTGAGCAACATTTATACAGTTAAGAACTCTTCTGCCTCTTCCCCTACCCCACCAGCAAGGGGGATGAAGATGCACAAGATGTTGGGAGGGGACGGTCGGGACAGCTGATCCCAACTGACCACAGGGATATTCCATAACATATGATGTCATGCTTAGCATTTAATATTGGGAAGAAGAAGAAAGAGAGGCGTGTTCAGAGTTGAGGCATTTGTCTTCCCAAGTAACCATTATGTGTGATGGAGCCCTGTTTTCCTGGGGATGGCTGAACACCTGCCTGCCCATGGGAAGTGGTGAATGAATTCTGTTTTGTGCGGCTTTTATCTATTAAACTGACTGTATCTCAACCCAAGAGCTTTCCGACTTTTATTTTTCCAATTCTTTTCCTCATCCCACTGAAAGGAGTGCACAAGTGGCTGTGTGGGGCTGAGTTGCCAGCTGGGATTAAACTATGACAATCACATATGTTAAATTATTGTGACAGCATACAGGAAGAGCAGCAGAGTCCAAAGATGCTGATGACAGCCAATTTATGAACCTAAGGAGCTTGCAATCTAAGCAATTTAAATCAACACTTGCTTTTATATTATCTACAGATAAGGTTAGAGTGTGAGACCCCAAAGGTGTACTCACACAGAAGAACAATTGATTCATTTGCTAGCTACAGGAAAAACGTCACTGTGTTCATAGACCTAACTTGTACCACCCTGCCTGGTAGCTGCATCGCTCTACAGATGAGTATGTTGTTCATTATTATTGATACAATTCTGCTGTTACCTCTGCTGCTATCTCATTATCTTGGGTTTCTCCACAGAGATAGAGCATTAGCTCCTCTCTCTCCCCATAGATATAATATACACGTACCCAGATGCAACAGCTTTTTTCAGGGGACAGACTTGGAGACACAATAAAATGTATTGTCCTGTAGCTCCTTCAGGGCTATTATTGTCCTCAGCGCTCTCCAGAATACCCTTAAAAAAAGCCTTGAAAAAAATGATCATTACATTTTCAAGGACAGAAGCCCCAGCTGCAGATGGAGTTAAACTGCTACATTATTCCTGCAAAACGTAGCTACTCACAATGTACATGAGCAATCTGTGAGCAGGTGTCAACACAACCATTAAATTATGGGTTAATTTTGAAATTTAGGATCTTATGATCTCATTTCTGACTGTAAGTTGTGCAGGCATGGCTGTCATAGCAGAACTGAAACTGGACAGAGCATTTTGGTAAAAAGTGTGATGAACAATGATTGCAAAGATATAATTAAAAGGCTTTAAAGCACCATGATATCCACAGAAATGCTTGTGAACAACTTTTCAAAATATTTTAGCAACTCTAGGCAGCCACTTCATTAGAAGGCTAAAGGCTACTAGGTTTATATAAAATGTTTTGCATTTTTAATATTTCTGATAAAAAACCCCACAAAATTAAAGCATAAACCAGGCCAACTGCAGTGAAAGAACTTGTATGTTAAAATTATACTTCTCTTGTACTGAGATACAACACCTACCTGAGTCAAGTGACCAGGGTTCCTACAATCCTTTGCCTGCTCTAAACAATGCTACTGCTGACGACTCCTGTATACTCTGAGCCTAAGCAAGGGGAAAAACAAAGACAGACCAAACAAAGGTAATTCCAG
Organism: Melanocharis versteri; assembly: GCA_013397845.1. NCBI lineage: Eukaryota > Metazoa > Chordata > Aves > Passeriformes > Melanocharitidae > Melanocharis > Melanocharis versteri. The sequence goes on along the minus strand of VZTG01010463.1, from coordinate 612,413 downwards.
ACTGTGTACATAATAGTCACATTGTGCCTGTTCTTTCACACCTGACCATGTCCCAAGAGTGGATGGAAGTGTCATGCCAGCACCCAATGTGAGGAATTATTTCCAGTGCTCTGTCCTTCATGTGATTCCCAAAGTGACCAGACCCCTTTGGTCAGCTCTCTGTTACCAACACTTCACATCTGCTACACTTTTACTGACCAGGCATTCACGGGAGAGATCTCTGGTGGCATTTGCTAAATCTCCTTTTTCCTAGCAGGCTTCTCTGCCCAGTTCTCATTCTGAGCACATAACCAAATCTGCTCAAAGTGGAGTGCACAAGGGTTTGGCGTTTTACTAATGCGGCACTGTCGCACCTCACCGTATCCCAGCTGGGCTAAGAGACATCAGTACCAAGTTTACCCATATAAACAGAAAACTGGCTCAAAGGGAGTCAAATGCAGAATCTACTAAATTATTTATATTAAGTATGTGGCCACAGTCTTGAACACAAACTGGCACCATGGTTTAACAGCTTTAGGAGAATACAGTGCTGTAACTACACTCTTTAATCTACCTCAGCTGAAGGGAGACAGCAAAGAAGGTGAGAATAGCCAGGACAAAGTTGCTGCTGAGATATTATATTTACCAATTAAATACAACTTGCTAAGAAGAAGTCACAACCTCTTTCACTCTTTAGACACTTGGATTACCACGTCTAAGCAAGAAAACAATGGTTACGGAAAGCTGGTTTTTTTCTTTATTTTTTAATTCCTTCAGAGTCCCCCCCCTCCCCCTCAAAGGGCTTTATTTCTTGCAAAATATCCAGGAACAATAGCAATAGTAACTAGATTTATTTCTGCTCATTGCTATAGCATGCTGTGGGTTCCAGATGTGCAAGTTTCCATACACAAGCCTAAGAAGTGACTGAATTTTGGTTAAATGCAATCACTTCTGAGAGAAGGGACGCTTCAGTTTTATGGACATTTACCTCCTCATTTAACCCTAGTTTTCACTGCTCAGACTGCTGGGTACTGACAGATGTGACCATTTCTCTACTAAGATATAAACTTCCTATGTTCATTCACCACCCAACAGCTGCCTGGTGAAACGAATGTCTTTTTACCACCACTGATCTAGATTTTATTTGAATTCAGTTTTAAAAAAGCTTATGTACTTGCTGTCATTGTTCTTGAGGAAAATAAATGGTACACACAGAACTCATGAGCCTTTAAAAAGTACCAAACCCAAGATGTCACTCTAAAACCAGCTTTCAGCTACTCCTTTTCACTTGTAACTGTATGCAACCTATACAAATTACATTTAACATTTGGCCAGGTAATTAAATACATTTTCCTCTCAATTGTAGTGCAGATATTTACTCAATATCTAGTTACAGTAGCTAATATACACTGTGATAAAAACTGAGCTTGCCCAGGCAACCAAAATCTACCAACTTCTACCATAGGCAATCAATGGTTCAGTTTATACATTTCTTGCAACATTCTCTATAACCAAAGAACAGTTGTAAAGGAGACTGTATATCAACGTGTAGTGGAAAATCAGCACCAAGTGTCTTCTGAGGTCAGTGTTCATAGTAGAGAGTACAGACATGTTTATAAACTATTCTCATATCTTTCTCTTTTATAATCTTAAGAGCACTTAGGTGTTTCTCATGGCAAATCAAATTACAATACTTCAAACAAGACAACAAAGGCAAAGAAGACTCTTACTAACTCTTACTAAGAGTCTTAACCCTAACTCTTACTTTGAATAACAAGAAAATGACATTTTTTTAAAGGACCAGTAGCTCTGCCCCATTAAAATACACTGTGGTAAGTATATTTTGGTTTCACATCTCAGTGAAGTTTACAGAGAGTCAAGACAATCCCAATCCAAAACCGCTACTTTGTTGACTTCCCCTAAAAACTTAACTAATTCAGGTCACTGAAAAAAACACATATAAGTGATGAGACACAGTAAGGAAACTCTTAGTTGAAATAATACTTAGCACTTCTGTAGAGAGATGCACCCAAGGATCTACAAGTAGTTATGAAACAAATTAATTAATTAAACTTCTCAACACTCCTGTGAAGGAAGCAAGCACATTTATCTGTTTTATGAGGAAGAAAACAGAGCCATGGAGAGGTGGAGTGACTTGCCCAAGGCTACCCAGCTAGAGTCTTTCAGAGTAATAAACAGCATCTGAATTATTGACTCCCACTGCTGCCCTTCAGCTGAATTGTTCCTTTTTTGAAATACTGCAATAAGTTATAATAATAGTTGGCATGATAAACATAATGTGGCAATATTTAAGCTGAGATTTTCTTTGTCTTTGTTTAGACGATATAAAAATTTTAGTGTTATTTAAATTGCAGTTGATCTTCTTAGTGTGACCAAAAAAACTCCAGGGTTGAGCAATATTTCTTGTATCTTATTCACAGTTGTGTCTACTTTTTATGTTGCCATTGCTTATGGCTAAAAACCAAGCCACTCCAACTTGAAAACACAGGAAAATGTCACAGTTTTATATTGCTTCAAGAGGGAGCAACAGAAGAACAGAGAGGGTGGTTACTTTCATTCATACCAAATTGAATTTTAAGAGTTGGCCTGAGACACACCAAGTGATGATGCACTGCTTTCACGCAATGCTAGCTACAGGAATTGCAACTCGCTGCCTGGGCCTGAGAAGACTCAGCTTCCCGAGTTGACAGCTCTGGTCCCAGGTCACCTAAAACTTTCCCAATAAAAAAAAAAAAAAAAAAAAAGTGGCAGGAAGTTGCATTTGGCAAGTCGCTCTGCTCCTGTCTCTCGGCTTGCCCAGGTGCAAGACAAGGATGCTACCGCTTACCTTTCACACAGGCATATTTGGGAGGCTGAACTCGGTAGCAAAAGGCTCGGAGGCTGTCGCGGTGCTGCGGAGGAGCAGAGCTGTTACCCACGGCGCCCACAGGTGAAGCTTCGCACAGAAAGCGCCACGTCCCCCGCACGCACCCACCTCCCACGTCCTGCGGGTGCCCCGANCCCCGGGAGCCGCGCTGGAGCGCAGGGGCGGATGGAGGGAGGCGCGGGAGCGCTGCCCGCTCCGCACGGGCACTCACCGCCCGCCGCCCCTGCCCGGCGCCGGCCGCCTCTCGCCGGCCAGAAAGTTTCTCCTCCGCAGCCCCGGGGGACGGAGCGGGGAGGGGGGTGAGGNCACCTCCCGCTTCCGTACCTCTCCCCATCCTCCTCCTCCTCCTCCTCCTCCTCCCCCCGCGGCTCCGCCGGCCCCTCACGCCATGGCGGCACGGCGCCGGAGCCGCCCCGCAGCTCCCCCGCTCCGGCCCGGCCGCTCCTCTCGCTCCGGGCGCCCCTGCGTTTGTTTATCCCTGGCGCGCACAGGGCTTTTCCTCCCCCGCCCGTTCCTCCCCGGCTCGAACTTCACGGAAATGCCCTAATTCTCCCTTTTAGCGGGAGGACTCGTTTCTCCGCAGGAAATGTTTTGGTCCCAACACTGGAGTGTTGGCACAGGATTCCCTGGAGCTAGAGAGTACCACGGCAGCGGTACCACGGACCGGCCAGGGTGGCTGTGGAGGTGACAGCATCCCGGGTGTCCCATTCATATTCATTGTCCATCCCTAGTGCTGTCACCATACTGCATGACAGGAATAGGACCTCCCAATCGAAAGTCCCCTCAAGCCAGCAAAGAAACAAAAAGCCGATTTGTCGATCTGCTCTTTTAAGTATGATGTGGCTACTTACATAAACGTTTCCCACGTAAAAGAAGAAAAAAATAAAAGTGAAAAGCCGTGACTGTTCAAGTCAGCCGTCCCGACATTTTTCGCAGCCACACAATTGAAAATACTTCAGAAAGTAATATAAAAGAGGATAAAATAGATGATCCTTTGGAACATTCTTTTTTCTTTCTCAGTCACGATAGCCAAGACAAAGTTCGAAGTGAAGAATTTCAAATGCTTGTTGGGTTTTGAAAGCTGAGCATGTTTTATCAACTATGTAATGAAAATAAAAATATTTACATGTGTAGATCAGGATGGTCTCCAACTACCTGAAGTTTACATCTCACAAAGTGTATTCCTCATTTTAGTAATGTGTTTACTGATGTTACTGAATCAGTCAGAAGGCTCATAAGTGCTCAGTTTCCTGTTCTAAAATGCAAAATCTGTATTTTCTGAAGATGGTTTTAAATAGGTTCTTGTGGTTTAAAGTGTGATTTCCTGCTGTTCTATCAGGACTAATAAACTTATGAAAGCTAGACAAAATTAGAAACTATAAATTTCCCTTCACCCTTCCATTCCTGTTGTATTTCTCAGCAATATCTATTGACAGTCTCAGCCCTAAAGAGTAGGGATCCACACGTTGTTGCTACAAACTCCAAGAGCAATGCCAGAATCTGGAATTAAGCCTTGCTTTTTTACCAGTAACGACATGCCTAAAAAGCACAAAGTGCTTCAGTTTCAGTCATGCAAACACTAATCATTAGAAGATATCTTTCTGAACACATATTTGAATGGTATTAGGCTCTACTGAATTGATAGTAGAGTTGTAAAATATTCATATTGTGATACAAATGGACATATGAAGAACTGCAGACCTCACAGTCAGACCAGATGTGGCAGATAGGCTGATTCTACTGGAATTTCTAAAATTACCAGGGTGCCTAAAGTGATCAGGAGGAAGGTGTTTAAGTACTTGTCATCATTAGGTATGTAAATATATATATTATGACTCTAAGGTAGATAGAATTAGCCCTTCCAATTCTGAAGAGCATGATGGGTTTTGAAATCCTGCCCTTGGTCTGTGCATGGATCTCTGTGTATTGTAGAAAAACTGCCCTGTGCTGCCCTGTCATGACAAAATACCCAGGCGAAGCACCCCATGGCTCCCTTATGGCATGGGCTCTTGGCTTCCTGCCTCATAAGGGATGGGATTGGATGTGCTGCTTGGATCTTGCTCTGGTGCACAGTTAGAACCTGGTGGAGATACCAACAGAGTGGGGAGCCACAAATCCTCTCTGCCTCATGTCCTCTTGTGTAAAACAGGGCTCATTTTACCTCCCAGTAACTCAGAGTGCTCGTCAGGATAATCAGATAAATTAAAATTTATATCAGTGATATCTAAGAGAGGCAAGATCTGTCCACACTGGATTCATTTCAGCATTGCCACTAGTTATTTTGAAATGAAAATGGCCCCAGCTTTAGCAAGCATCATGTATAGTGAAAGACTAAAAAAATTAACCTCAGGAATAGAAGCTGGAGAAAGATTGCCTTCAGCTATGTAAAAGCTGCTAAAAAGAAGATAATAATCTCTTAACCTCATCCTCTGAGAACAGCATGTAAATTTCAGTAAGAGAAATTTAGGCTAGCTAGGATAAAAAACCAGTATTTGTAAGAGTAAATAAAGGAGGAGTGAACAGCACCTCTCTCCCTGGAGGCTTTTTAAGTGCAAGTTGGACATATATTTGACAAGAATGGTTCAGATCTAGAAAGTCTGATTAATATTGCCTCAGAGCAAGGGGTGGACCAGATGACCTGTCAAGGTCCTGTTTTGTGTGATTATGTTCAAAATTCTACTTGCACAGGCAAGATTATGGTTCGTCTTTGATCTTCTTCTGCCCTTCACTTCTTTAGCCATGGGTATAACTCGTCTTGCTGGGGTTGAGTTTCTCTCAGTGGTTTTGCAGCCTTGCTGCATGCCAGTGATGACAGCAAGAAGAAAACATTTAAACAATGAAACAATGTCAATTTGGAGCAGCAACTTTGGGTGGGATCCATCTAACCTCTGAATGTGTCATGCACTTTTGTTCTATAGTTGACTAGTAACTACCTCTGATGTAGTCACGTTAGACTCTGTTTATAACACTGCAGAGAAAAATAAATTCTTTTACAGCAGAATTCATCTGACCTGTTTTAGATGTCTTCATTAGGATGTGATGAATCATGTCCCCAGGCTATTTTTGCCACCAACCATAAAGTTGGTTTACATGACTGACTCAGTAACGTACCATCATATATTTTCCATTCCCCTGGTGCTTCTGTCCCTGAAATTGACTCTCACTCCCCTTCTCCTTTCAAGCATCAACCCTCTAGTTTATTTGTCCCTTTTTTTCCCATTATTTTTAAATTAAATTTTATTTTATTGGAAAAGTCCCACTGAGGTTAATAGTTTTTGTAGCTATCATTTCCTTAAATTGCATCATGTGACACTGAAACATACAGCAACCTGACCTTTTGGGTGGCATTGCTGCAGAATGGATTTAGGAAAGGAGCTAAATTTACCTGTTGGAGCTAAGACCATTGACGTGGCCAGTTATGCAGAGTATGTTTCATGGAAATTGTTTGACAACTGTTCAGGTCAGACACTGTTCTACTCCTACATCACGTGCTCATTATTTTTCCTCGGTCTTTATGGCAAGCCACATTACATGCAATGTCTGGTGTCTGTGTGACTGAGCCAAACATATGTGGGAAATGCTGCTCTTTTCCAACAATGGCAAATTTTTTAGGCCACGCTCATAGAAATCAGTGTACACCTAAGTACAGTGCATGTCTTGAAAATGTCTGTGGCCTCAGAGACACTGTGAGCAGCCACCTCTTGGTAGCATCTATCCTTTCTTCTTTGAGAAGGAAAAAACTTCCAGGAAAGCCTGGTAGTTATCTGGCTTGCAGGGAGGAGTAACACACTTTATTTTCCTGCTGCACTGGCAAGCTTCATCACGAGGATGCGAAGAGGGAACAAACCCTGGTTGCCTCAGTAGGACAGGGAGAAAGGAAGGCAGCAGGGCCACATGGAGAGAGTGATGTAGGGCTCATTCTGGGGGAGATACCAAGTGTCGGCTGATGCTTCATATATTTAAAAGCCTTTGGTTCTCACTTTTTGCGGTTTGGATATTTGGAGTTTGTTTCTCTTTCTCCCTGGCTGAAGATGTTAGCCGAAAGAGGGAAGCTGTGTATCATTCTGCCTGTTCCACATATGCAGCCTTGGCCATCCTTTTCTTCCTTCCTGCTCAGTCTATGCAACAGCATTTTTTTCTTCTTTGAATTTTCCTCTGTGTGCTTGGGTTTGTTTGTTTTTGTTGTTGTTTGTTTGTTTGTTTTTGTCTTTTTTGTTTGTTTGATTGATTTTGTTTGTTTTGGTTTGGGTTTTTTTTTGCTTTAAGTACCTGCCTGTCACTAAAGACCCCTGTGTTTGCTGTGTGATCTGTTTGGTCTCTAATTTCCGTGTAAGAAACACTTCTACATTTGTCATTAAGTGACAAAACTCTTCAAATGAAAAGAGAGAGAAACAAAAAATTCTCTAGATTCTTTCACTAATTCTTCAAAACAATTGATTTGGTTATGACCATAACCCTTGTGTTTTCTTTGCCTTTTGTGTCCAGCTGTGATGATTTCTGATCTTCGTGCTGTGAGCTGAAACCTGTAGGACAAGAGCACTAGGCCAGTCTCTTCTTGTAGCTGAACTGCAGAACTGCAAATCTGGATACTTGCACAATGCTCACCCTGCCCTTCTTGATCTGAGATGCTCTGCCCAACTCTTCTCCTTGGGCCTTATTAGTGCCACATGAAGGCAGCTTTAATTTTCCAATCTTATCCCAGTTCCAGACACATATGGGAGAATGTTGGCTATCTCCTATTTTCCAACCAGGGTGTGAACCAGACAGTGTCCTAACTTGGTTGTTCCTGCTACATCCTTCAAGTTTATGAGGCTGTTGCATGATTCATTCCATTTAATACTCGGGCATTTGGGGTTCTGGCTCACTGCAGGCAACGGACAGAAATAGTCACAGCTCCAAAACTAGGATGAAAAGGAATTGCCTGAAATCAGCCCTAAGTATCAGAAATATCTGATTCTTAGGGCTGATGTCCATCAAATTTTGGAAATTTGGAAATCTTCTCTAAGCTTATCAGGATACCTGTCTGGTTGGGCACATTCAATGTGGACAAAGCACAAAGCAGTTTCTCTCTCAAATCCTTTGTCTGCTTCGACATCTACAGACTGGAAATGCTTCTCTCTTTCCCACAGATGCAGCCTTTTACGATTCTACTTCGTGGTAGCCAAAGTATCAGTAGGGTAGCTGGAAGGGGAAAACACTACGTGTTTCCTAAACAGCTCTTCTTTGTATGTAAATGGGACATCTTTCTCTGCTTTACATTTCCTTTCTGTCCCTCTTTCTTGCTCTCACCATGTGTTCAGCCTGGTTTAGCCTGAGGCCAGCAGACAGAAAGTCAGATGAAAAAAAAATCCTGCAGATTTCTTAAGGAATGGGAAGCTGCAACGTCAGTAATCAGAGGAAACATTGGTGAGTGGAGACAAATTCATGGTCCTGAGACATGTCAGGAAGACAGCAACCATAAAGCAGGTACATAGGCACTTAAATGGGAAATGCCAAGAAATACCTTGATCCAATAAAAAATTACTTCCATCATCTGTTCTGTGCCTTTTAACAGCAGAATCCATGTTACTGCTTTTATATTGCTGTAGACATCAACAGGGTTTCGGTTTATCTTCTAGCAGCTGTCTGTCTGCCTAACTGGCCTCCTTGTTCTTTAGCACATATCCCTTCTCTCTGCTGATGATCAAAACAGGTTGCAGAGGGGCAACTCTCCAGCAGCATGTGGCTTTTTATTTATTTGAATTGGTTGTTACTTTATGTTTTCAAATGTGTGACCTTTCTCAACACGTATGATCAGTGTCAACTTCTTTCCTTCCAAATTTCTTCAATGTTATAAGCCAAGCATCATCCTCTGGAAGCACAAACTGTTAATGCTCATACCAAGAGGAACCTTCCAAAGCCAGACTTCATCAGTGCTCTCTTAGAGCTGACTGCCACAACCTCCCTCTCTGGATGCCAGATATGTCACAATAATGTTTTCCATTTGTAGATTGCTGTTTTCAGGGAAAGGCATTTTTAAGGCTAGAATCCACCTATTTTATGGAGTCACTTAGTATGCGGAAAGCCAAGTAGATAACTGAACGACTGCTGGAATTCATGAAAATTTTTACAAGTTGCTTACTTATCCCCACCTCAGTTCTAGAGTTTCATAGTGCCATGTCTCCTCTTCCTTACAGTAGAATGTACATGAAAAAGGTTTGTCTCAGAGACTGTATTTGAACTTGTCGCTGATTCTCCATTTCTCTTTGTAATCTTCTCCCTCTGATTTACTGCATCCTACTTACTGCAGCTGAGACTCAAGGGTGAGATATTAGCTCAAACATGAGGAAAGGCATTAAAAATTAATTTCCACTTAAATATAATACTTACCTATGCATCACTAGAGTGTACTGTAGCGATCAATTCTTCACACTTGACTCTAAAGCAATGGTGCTCAACAACTGGTGGCTCTTGTTGCAGTCATACATACTCCCTAAAGGCAGCTCCACCACTGCTCTCAGTTTTAGGGTCTTCATGAGGTTGTTGCACTAGTCTGTATCAATAATTGTTTATTATGTGCATTGTTCTGGGGCTTTTGGGGCACTGCTGCTGAGTATTTCAGGGGTCTCTGTAACCACCTTGTGATGGCTCACTCACAGACACAATCTGTATTTGCCGAGTTCCTGGCAGCGTGCTCTGCGCAGCAGGGGTTTTTAAATGTGCACACAAATACGTATACATACATACAAATACTTTAACAGTTACATTTAAGAATATCTATCTAACAATGGTCGTATTAATGGTTATTAAGTCTATTTTCTTAAATACATGTGATCATCTTCAGGTTACTTCTTTTTCCCCTCATTTTGTGTATGGATTAATATCAGTAATGCACCAGTTATCTCCAAGTCCTGCACAATAACAGTAGAAAGTCTAGAGAAAAAAGGAAAATCCCACACAATAGATATATTTTGGTAATTATTATTTTCTGAGATATATGTGAACTCCTTTCCCTGATACCCTCTAGCCACCTGTTGCCCTCTTGAACTATTATGGTCAACTCATGCTGACCCTCAGCCTTTTTGTCCTTGACTTTCATCTATACCCCATTTTCCATCATGTGTCTACTACTGATCTAGAGATTTCCCTGCTTACTGCCTAAGAGTGCTTAGTTTATTTAAATGACCTCAAACTCCACACCTCCTAAGAAATGCAGATAATTCCTTCCTTTCCGTATTCTGTGGGTTCCCATGTCACGACATCCTACCCTTTAATTGCTGACTGTTAATATGTATACATTTTCTGTGCAATATTGAGGGAAAAACAGGGATAGAAGTTCACTGCTGCTGTCTCCAACATTGCTGCAGCTGCTTCAACAGCAGCCCTCCAGCAGGTATTTTTGAGGCCTCTGTCAGAATAAGAGAAAGAATTCTTTATCTCTTAATTCCATAACATAATGTTTCTTTTCACGAAATTTACAGTAGCATCTTCTTTCTCTGGATTAACGTAATTTGCAGGCTGCTTAGCACCCAGGAGTGCACATTTAATTCCTCCTTGTGGGTTGAGGTTACAGAGGATGATATAGAAAGAAAACTGAAACTCTCAGGTACTATTTTGAGGTAAGGCAAGAAAATAATTGCTATATTCACCTGTACATTTATTCCTCAGAGATGGTGGAGGCTTAATAAACTAATTTTTTAATATAAATTTATTAGGCACATGGAGTCCCAATTTTTAGAGTTTTAGTGCTGTGATAGAACAAGGTCTACTGAAAGTTAATGGACTTATTTCCTAAAATACACCCTGAAAATACTGCTCTCATAAATTTTGAACAATAATACCTATATTTTTTCCTCCTGTATACAGTGTAAGATAGTTTATGATTTTTGTCACTGTTAAAAGGAATATAAGTTCCCAGCCTTGTAAGAAGGAATCAAATGGAGTGTTTAAGTGTTTTTACTGAACATTTAGTAGCCAGTAGAAAGCAGAAATACCTTTCTGGCTGGAGAATCTGCTCTGGCTGGGCTGTTGGAGCTGCTGTGCAGAGTGCTGCTCCATTTGTGCTGCTGCCATTTTGTGTCTTGCAACCTCTAATTTGCAGAAGGGGCTGGAAGCCATCACATCATTTTGAAGTGGCTGCAATGGTTTCTCACCCCTGTGCAAGTACTTAAAAGTCGTTATGGCCATGTGTGAGAGAGCCACGTGTGCGCTGCGGCAGCGAGAGTGGGAGGCATGAGGGATTTTTAGCGCAGTTCTGATTAAATCAGTTTAGCTGCAGCAGGACGGAAGTTAAATGCGCTGCTTCAGATGTTTGCCCTTCTGTGAACTGTGACATCTGGCCAGCTGTAAAACCTCTGTGGTCTTGCCATGGTTGCCAGAGAACAGCTGTGGGTACCCACTTCATACGGGGAAGATTTGCCTTACACCTTTGTCCCATATTCAGGAAAATGATCGGTCATACTGGCCACAGCATTAGTTCTGTAGACAGGAATCCCCAGTTTGCCCTGTAAAGATGCTAGCAAACTTTTAGGGCTGGAAATCTCTGAGTCTGTTTAACTTCCTGGATTCCATCTTATTTTGGCCCTAATCCAGGATCCGTTTTCCAGTTAAACATTTCTATTTATAATGCTTGCCAAAAACCAGGATTTGTTTCTTGCACCAAAAACATTTAGAAGAAAACCTCTTTTTAATTTTTTTTTCTCTCCTGTGACTCACCAAGGGGGTTTGATGTTCCACTTAGAACTGCAGAAAACAAAATTACAGGCAACTGGATTTATAATGGGATTTAGCCTTTCCCCCAGGGGCTCTGGATCAGCTATGTGCTTGCTGGAAGGGCTGGTTTGTGGCCAATTGTTAACAATAGATGTCTGTGGCTACACCATTTTAGCCATTGTACCATTACAGCTGGCACTCTCCGCAGAGGTAAGGCTCCTGTAGCTTAGCCATGTGCTTTCCCTCCTAAATCTGATGCCATGAGTCAGCTGAAATGCTATTTGCCTCCAGGCATGTGTACAGGAAGGCATATTTTGTTTTAAAAGTCAGTTGCTTAAATGTACTGTACAGCTTGTCTTGCTCCTTCCATGATGCTGAGGAGCAGCAGGCTGCCCCATGCCATGCTCCCTTCCCAGGGAAGTCGGAAGCAACATCTTCCCATCAGACCCCTGTGGTGAAGCATGTGAGACTTTTACCTTCTTGCACAGAGGTGACTTTATTTCTAAACCTGACTTTCTGAGAAACTGTGTTGTAAAATATCAAGTTTGTGTACGAAAGCGTGTTTTACTCTTACTGTGTTTTTATTCCCTGCAGTGCCAAAAGGGAAGCTCAGATGTTGCCCTCCTGCTGGTGGCATCTCTGCTAAGCAACATATTCTTACGCTCTGCTGTTGTTTACCTTGGTATGATTTAATGCATACTTGGCCTCAGGAGTAAAGACTTAAACTAGATTTGGGAATACTAGTTCCTAGTGCCTGTCATCAGACTTTTCCTGGGAATTCCCTTAAGAATCGCTACTGCACTGTCACAGACCTGGGACTCAGGCAAGCTGGAGAGCCCCATCAGCCTGGGGAAGGAGCAGTCTCAGAAAATCCTGCGTTCAGCAGTGCCCCGTGTCTGCCATGGATAATCTGCCTGCGTTTGTTTATTTAACTTCTCACTGGGGATGAAGAAGCCTTCAGTTCCCAGGGAGAAGCCCTATTCAGGAAACTCGCACTGAGCTCTCCTGTGCATCAAAGATGACTTCCCTATCAGTATTAAAGGTATTAATTTATTAAAGTTTTTGGTTGTTTTATATGTCTTATGCTGAGCAGGTTAAGTTTTGTTTTATTGGAGGCTGCAGCAAAACCTCTCCTTGCACTGCTTTGAGACAAGCTTATCTCCCCTTTCTCATTTTGCTGCTCAGCTATAAAGTAAATTCAGAGAACATTTTTTTTTTTTCAGAAATAAATTCTCTTTATTTTAAAATCCATGTGCTTTATACCAAAACAGACACCAAAAGAGACTTGGTATTAATCTCTGGCTTTAAGCAAAACTGTGGCTTTCAGGGCTGTCTAACCGGTTACACACAGTGATTTTAATGGAACTTTACAACTTCATGTCTCCCTGCTGATGCTCAAGATAGTTTTGCAGGCACTTCAGCAATCTTTCAGCCAGTGGCCTCTCACAAGAGAATCCAAGAAATTTCAGAGATTTCCAGGGGTTAAAAAAAACAAAGAAGAGAGAAAGAAATAAGGAAAAAGCAAAGATGGTGTCTTTACAATGTCATATTAAATATGGCCAGCTCTCTACCAATTTTCTGCCATGTGCATTTCCTCTCCCTGGCTCTTCACTCCATTTCCAACAGCTCTTCCCTTGCCACAGCACCAACTGCCTCCTCATTCCTCCATTGCCCATGTCCACTTGGTAATAAGACCTGTATAATTTTCACAGATTCTTGAATAGAAGAGTCTTTAAGTAAGAGGAACTCTACTTTTCAGGCAACAACTTCAGTTAATTTTCCCAAGTTTTCCTGCAGCCACAGACTACGGTGGCACATGGAGTCGTGCTTACAGTAGCTTTCTCTTATCCTCTTCTTTCTCTGCTACTGTGAGGTCCTTCTGGCAGCAAGTGCACATGGCTGGTGACAGCCTTTGTCAAAGATGAACATATGTATTTCTTCTGGTGAGCTTTGTGCTCAGGCTGTCCTTAGAATCTGCCACCTTTCCACTAAAAAAAAAAAATACTGCTTCTCCACTGGGACACCAGGACCCAAGGACTTACAAGATTTTCAGTCTGATTTTCCGTAACAATTCAATTAGCTTTCTTTAAAAAATCAAGAAAAAAATCCCCAACCTAAAAAAATCAGCTCCAAATTCATAACAACAGAAGTGTGAGGGTACACAAGACGGGTTTGCACCATAAATTAGTTAGAAATTTTTTGCAGATGAATACTTGATTCAGGCTATAATTTCAATGACTCTGTAATCAGGAATCTGAGATTTTAATCTGGGTATCTCTCTCCTTAATACAAATTATAGTGCTGTCATGAGTGAGATTTGCTGCTGAAGACATTGATGCTAATTAAAAAAATTCCAAATAAATTCAACTATTACTAACTGTTACCATCTTAAGTCAAATATTTTCAGCCTAGAGTTTATGAGGAGGAGAATGACGCTTCTATTTTCATTCCTCATCCACCTTGTCTTAAAGGAAGTTTTTCTCAATTTTGTCCCATTTATGTTATGTTTCTCTTTCAATAAACCAGTGCTTGATGCTATTTTGGAAATGTTGTTTATTACTTGCAAGTATACTGGTCCACAAGAATGTAAAAATAACACTCTATGTAAATGCAGGAAAAGAATATGCAGACCGAGGCTGGTATCTCTAAAATGAGGTGGAATGGTGTTTGTGTCTGATTCTGACACAGAATATTGTAACTGGTAAAGCCACGAATATACAAAGTGAGCTGTGGTGACACAAGCTAAGTGTTAATACAAGCTAAATCCATTCTGGTAATCCTCTAGGCCTAACAAAGTGAGTTCTTTTCATTGGAAAAAAGAAAATTAAGTTTCTGTTTATTGTTCTTTAAACTTTGAGGGAAATTTATCCAAAAATCTGCCATCCTAGTATGACAGAACGGCTGACTAAACAAGTACTTGACATGTTTTTGCATCTGCTTGCCTGTGTTAGTTACTGAGTGCTCCCTGTCCTAAGTGCTGGAGAACAGATCTTTGGACATAAATCCACAGAGAACAGGATTCCTGTTTGCTTAAATAAGCAGGTAAAAAAAGCATATATTTTCAGTTCATGCCTTCAGTCCTGCTCCCCTTCTGGCTGAGGCTGTACTTAGCAAAGATGGCTGGTGGCTATATCTTTCCTACTCTTGGGAGGTTTTCCCAGGGAGGTGGAGGATGTGGGTTTGAATCCACTCCATCAGAATAGGGAACTGTATGAGGTTTCCCTCCTTCTGCACAAGAGCTCTGATGCTTGAGGTGTTGAAGACTAAAGGAGCAAAAGGCATGTAGGGAACCTTATGGCTGAAGAGTGGTCAGGCATTTTCAGGAATACAAAGTATGATAAAGGCTTGAAGAATTATCAGTCTGCATTTAGTTGCCTAAATTCCATTCAAATCCCTCTTTGAGTATGATGATCTTTCTCTTTGGGACTCAGTCTTTCTCCATTTCCAAGAACAGTTACAGTCGGAGAATGAATTCCTCAGAGCCTGCAAAACACTGGTGTGTGGTGATAACCTGGGCTGTCCAAGGTAACTGTTAATTGAAAAATGGCTGAGGGTCTGGTTTGTGTCTTTCCTGGGGCTTATGGTAGCAACAGCATCACTTTGCATAGGGATAGTACCTAAAATGTCCTCAAAAATGTAGAATGTAACTTGGGATGAGCTATTACTATTGCATTTCTCCTGAAGGCTGTGAGCAGTGCATGGAAAAAGACGACTGCACTTTGTGAAAGGTAGTGGTGGTCAGAAGACTTAGAGAGAAGGATGCATCTCTCACCTGTTCCAGCTGGACTAGAGAAACAAGTGAAACACAAGTCTACACAGGAGTCTGCTTTAATCCATCACTCTATTTTATGAAGCATCACACAGCATTTTCACCAATTAGCATTTGATAGCAGTTTAAGTAAGGGCCACAGGATTACTTAAGGAAAAAGCCGACAACCTATTTCATCGTCACTGAGTCCTCATTTGGCAGCAGTGCTCTTGGAGGGCTTGGGTAGTACCCAGCAGTTGCTGAACTATTTGAGGAAAATCGTGTAAATCTGTAATCCAGCGGTAGATCTGCAAGACAGAAACGTACCACATCTGATTAGCAACACAGCCTGTATCACATAAAAAATAACCCTGTGGCGAATAGCAGTACTTCCTAAAACCTTGAGCTGTTTGCTCACCAGCATCAGAATTCAATCAGATTGCATGATTACACAATTATTTGACATCTTCAGCTGTTCAAGGGATTGACTTTCAGAGTTTATTCAACTGCAGTAGAGGATATTCAGTTCCTTGATTGCTAAAATAATGCTAGTCAGAGAAAATTATTTAACTAATGCTTAAATACTAATCAAAAATCTTCATTGAGCCTAAACAGAGTTTTTCTCCCAGTACACCTTCAAGTTCATCCTTCAATTTGTCACCCATCTCTTATGTCAGCAATCTACTCATAAGAGGGATATGTTTAAAACAAAGAATCAGTTCCTTTTTTGTTTTTCAAGGCTATTGAAGCAAGATTCCCCAAAGGCACCCACTCTTAGACCTTCTTGCAGTCCAGTGTTAATAACATCATTTTGTATCCAGCATTCTTAGAAATCTGCACTTGTAACTTGATGTACTCATCACTTCCAGTCTGTAAAGAACATTGAATGCATTAAAATAGCTCTGAACAGTCAAAGCTCTCTTTTCTGTAACTTTTTAAGAAGCCTTTGCTGCCAACAGTGATCCGCCCACCCTCACAGCCAGAAAACTGATACTTCCCATGCTCACCTCGTACTCAAAGTTCAAGAAACCAAATTAAAAAAAACATATAAATAAAACTTAATTCAAGAAAAAAATCCCTTTCCAATAAATGAAAAAAAAAAAACCGAAAACAACCAACCTCCCCCCAAACAGGGTTAGCTCCTTTCCAGGTTGTCTGTTTAGAAGCAAAAAAAAGCAAAAAAGCTCATCTGTACAGTAAGTTATAAATTGCAAATTTTTTTTAATTTGTAGTAAATTTGGGGAGGTGACATCCTGTCACTACATGCTGCCTTTTTTTCCCCACACTCAACAGCTTTTATGAAACAGAAACCCACAATTTTAGTAGTTTCAGCACAAACAACAGGAAATCCAGTTCTGTCTCACAAGTGATTCGCAGGCAGGCACCAGGACAGCATCCAGGTCTGCAGCTTTAAACACATATTAAGCATAATACAGCAAGCAAATGAGTACTTAGATCAAGCTGAAAAATCAGATAGAGGCTGGAATAAAGTAGGAATAGGAGGAAAGTTAATTGGAAGAGAATTATTTAAGTGGGTGATTTTAGCTTGTCAAAGAAGTTAATTTTCTCATTTTGTCTGAGTCAGGAAAATCTCTGGAGCGTGTTCTGAGCACAGCAGAACAAGCAGATGTTTTCCTAGTACACAGAAGGCCCAATCGATTTACTGGCTGCTGAGTCTATTTATGACGCTCAGTTTAGCACAAAGGTTTCAAAAATTACAAAATAAATTGAAAAAGAAAGCAAATATTTCCAAATATTTTTACGAGCTATAAAAATCAAATGCCATACAGTTACTTTTATAAAAAAGCTTTTACTAGCTTAATAGTCTAGTAGCCCGGAGTCTCCCAAGAGTAGGTTAATCAAAGAGTAGCACAAATGGGGCAGCCTTGCTACAGAGTTGCTTATTGCTGAGGAAAAGAAGCAGCTGGATCAAAATGGTAATTTTGTTAATATTTCCAGGTAAACTAGCTTTACAGAATCAGCTTAAACACCCAAACCATTCTATACACAATGCAAAAGGCTCCAAAAAAGAATAATCACATATTTATATATTCACGGCCCAATCTATTAATTTAAATATTGCTTTTTTTCTCAGCAAGCTGACTTTGGAAGATGACTAGAAAATATTCATATCCATTTTGCAAAAGCATGAAAGAAAAAAAAGAAGATTTGACAATAAAGCAAATCTTGGAAAAAAAATAAAGTTGCTTATTTCCAAGTTGTTGTTTTCCTAGTGTTTTTTTTTTCCCAGTAAATTCTTCAGGGTTTGCTATCGTGCATGCTCACAGCTGCTGCTGTAGTGGTAGACCTCTGCATCTTGGCACCAACTTGTCATCTAACCCTGATGGGGAGTCATAAATTAGGCAGAGGGCAGATATGTAGTCCTCTCTGAGATACAGTTTGACAGCAAGGCTCTAATGAGTCCTAATGTACACTGAAAATGAATTCAGCACAAAACTCACCCAGTATTGCCACTATCCTAAAAAACCCTAAATAGACTCCAATAAACGAAACAGCCTGAGACTGGAAGAAGGAACTAGCTGACTCTACCCAATTGCTCGAGAATCACAGTTCCAGAATTTTTCTATCGTTCTTAGGTAATTCCACCCAGACTAATTTTTTTAAACCCAAGACAAATAGGCTATTCCCTTTAAGAGCCAAAGACTCCTACAAATCAGACATGAAGGGTCCCAAGAGGGTCCCAGAGGAGTACAGGAGGTCCTAGATCTATAGAAATGCCAGTTATTAGATGTATCATCCTGAATTCCTGTCCTGTTCCTTTCTTTGCTGCCACACCAGCCTGAGTGCAAATGAGTGAAGAAAACTGGTTTCCTCCATAGTGACCATTCAGTGTTATTAGCATTTCCCAATGGCTTGGGCAACCCTCACAGGTTATCTGGCTTAGCCTGAGCTCAGAAGAGCTCCTGCCCTGCCCTACCTCCCTTACTCCAGCAGCCCTGATGCGAACAAAATGACTGTGATGATATTTGAACAGTAGCTACTGCCAGTTACCGTGTTCCAGTTATCCAGATCCAGGTGTGAAGGGACATTAATTGCAACATTGTGTTCTGATGCTTATGCATGCCCATATCCATGCATGTACTTAGGAGTTACGGATGGATTTATATCACACTTACAAAGCTGACAACATCTCACTGTCTTGTGTGCTGTGCATTTAGTGTAGGCCAGCTAAATGAATGCAACCAGCTTCTATCAGAGGAAGACTTGGAGTTCCACCCAAAAGCAAGGAAGAGAAACCACAAAAAGAGGGGAAAATGTAATATTCCCAATGAGTGATCAGGAAAGTATTTGAGTAACTGAATGGAAGACAATTTTAATTTAATCCAGACACATGCCTGCTTGATAAACTTACTACTCTAGTTTTTTTAAAATTTCCTTGAACAAACCAATACATTAAACAAATAAAATCTTAACTAAGCACTTTAGATGGATGGCATTGTTTTTCAATTAAAAACATAGTCCAAGACTGAAACAGATTTCTCCCAAAACACACAGCAGAAATGTTAGGAATCATTTTTCAGTATTGACCAACAAAAGCAAAGCCAACATTTTTTCATCATGACACCACAGCAGCATCCGCGGGACGAGTTAGAAGCTCTACAGAAAGCAGAACTCCCCCTCCCACCCCAAGGTCTGCTCCCTGCCAGTGAGCAGGGCTGGCGCCAGATGTTGCAGAAGCCTCCTAGTAAACAGCAGGGTTGTGTTCTTAAGCGAATCCAAATATATCCTCCTGATTATCACCAAGGAAAAGGCACAAGGAAGAGAACTAAAACCTTGTTAGTGATACCCAAGATTGAAAAAAATCTTTAAACTCCTTAATTGTGGCAAATTTCAGAAAACACAGTCAGAGCTCTATCTTACATCTTATCATCCAGGTGAGGTAATTATAGGGACAGAGGGCAAACCATCAGCTAGTATAAATTCTTTTGCTTTTACAAGATTTTCCATAATTAACATTGGCTTAGAAGCTTTATCATAAATCTTTCATTGTATTTCAAAGTCACTGCTGAAAGAAAATATTAATTTCTTAATGATAACAACATTTAATAATTATTTCTTAACAGTGGAGTAAGCACAATTGCTTCAGGGGAACTTGCCAGTTTGGCTGTGCCTTCGAGTGACCTGACTTGCCAGTCTGTGGGTAACCTGTAAGAGGCATTGCTTTTTCTTTAAATACTAAATGTTTTTATCTCCTGACCCATCTCTATTTTATAACAGTCAAAGCAGCACTTGCACTAAAAGCACAGGGTATGAGAGAGCACACTAGAGGCAAAAAGAAGAAAACCCAAGGCCACAAGGAGATTTATCTGATTGCAGTTATTTTTAGAAAAACTTCTAAGGCTGATTTTCCTAAGCAGGAGGTCAGATGTTTGCTGTACTAAAGCAAAGCTCCCAAAAGAGTGAAGTCAGCATGAGGAAAGCATTCCTTCTGTCAATTACATGAAAATCACTGCTTCTGTCTGCATACTCCGTAACTCGAAAGTTGGAGAGGAGGAGAGTATCTGTGAGGTGTCGTATGGGAAAGGGGGGACTCCTCAGTATAGGTATGCTCCACAGGAGAAAGCTTCTGAGTTTGGATATAGTTGGTGATACGAGCCAGTGCAGTTTACCCCTGGGCATGCTGGAATAAAGACTAAAACCAGTCTCAGTAAAAGTGCAGGTTTGCTGCTTTAATTGCACTTACATGAGAGCTTTTGCCAACACAGGTGTACTGGCTGGAGATTGTGCCTGTGGCACTGCCAGCAGCCATTTGTGGCGTGAGCTTGGCCTGAGCAAGAGCTTCAGTGCCACTGAGGTTTGTCACTGGTTACTCTTCTGTGGTATCTAACACAGCAGACAGTGCCATTGGAGAAAAACCAAGTGGCAAACTGCAGAGGGATATGTGCAGCAGCAGCTTCACTACCAGGGCTTTGCAGATGGACGAGTGCCTGGGGAATGGAATGACCATCCCATCGTGGCCACCGTGATTGCTCGTGGCGTGCAGTTTTACTGCAATTATCTTGGGAATAACAAGTCACGTTACTTTGGGTCTACCCTATGGCCAAGGGACCGCTGACCCCTTCCTGGACAAAACAGCTGTGCACAAGGCGTGCACTAACTTGCAGCTGAGCCTGATAAGAGTCTGCAGTGAAGGAAAGCCTTAGAAATTCCTCTGCTGTTTTGGGTTTTCATGAAAAAAACCTCATTATTTCTATGTGAGGGAAATGTCTCTCATTTTTGTTTTAGTTTAAACAGTGGTTTTTGAAGATCTTGTAAGAAAATAGCTCAGTGTGGTTCTTTGCTTGATCTGGAACCGATCAAAAGAAAATATTGGACTAAAATATTTTTAAATATCTAGATGAAGACTTAATCTAAAGAAAAATCTTGAGAGATCCAAGAAAAATCTTGAGGATCCAAGATCCTACTAGGAGATGTTAGTCTTTCATGTATCTGTTAATTAATTTCTGTGTGAATGATTCATTCTGGATCTTAGGGCAGGAGGAAGGGCTTCTGAGGTAGGTTGAAGAAGTTAGCCTGGAAACAAGCAATTGTTTGAGCTGACAGGCATTTCTGACGGATAAAAAAAAAAAAAGGAGTTGAATTTTGAGACTGTGAAGGAGCTATATTAAGATAAATGCAGAGATAATACACCCCTTTACTTTCATTTTGAGGTAAACTCACCAAGATCAACCTTCCTCTTCAAACTCATGAGATGGGTTAAACTCATCATGTTCCCCTCTCTTGTAAAACAAATGTTCCCTTTCCCCTTCCCTGATTTTTTCTCTGGAGGGGTGACAAACACTGTTTACCTTAAAATAAAAATCCACATGCAGACACACATGAAGACAAGGCGTACACAGCTTTCTGTGCATGTGTGACCATCCTAATCCAGAGGGAATATGTTAGGCACCAATCCAGAATACATAAAGGCTTCCAGCAATGTTTTTTGTACATGTGAGGTTGCAGGTTTTGTACATTTTCAACCTGGTCAGACAAGTATTTTCAATACTTGGTGATTTACCTATTTTCACTAGTTTTCACACTCAAAAATTATCAACACTTTGTATTACAACCAGGGTTTTTAAAATGTCAATCCAAACCCACCCCATAAGCCTGCGATCCAGTCAAAACCCAATTACAGCTTTAATTACAGCCTGCAAAGGAAATTATGCTGCCTGAGTTGAAGGATAACTTTAAAGCAGAAATGACTGAGTGGTTCCCCCTTTCTTAATGAGTTGCTCATGAGTTCTCCCTTTAATCTTTTCGAGGTGGCTGTACTTTGACATCTCATAGAGCAGAATAACGACGGCAGGAACATTTCTGTCAGCTATTGGCTAGGAAGTAATCTTTTGGGTTCTGCATGATTTGACACAGTCTTCAGGGGCACAAGTCAATACACCTTTCTGGAGGAGGAAGGAAAGCCTGAACAGACTGTAATACACTGAACACTGTCCTTTCTACACTGAAAATTACTATCAAGTAGTCAAATCTTGTAATAAGGATGAGGTCTCAGACCATTTGGGAAGTAACTAGGTCCTGAAGACTTTTTATAAACTGGTCCTGATTTATCGAACAATAATTTGTTATGGCTAAAATGCTGTTTATTGTTGGTTTAAGCTGCATTTTTTAGCTGAAAAAATAAATGCACTGTATTTGTTGGTTGTGTTGTTCGTGTTTTTGTTTTTTTTTTTTTTCTTAAAAGAACATTGAAACTAGTTTCCTGAAACAGATGAATCACATTTACATTATCTGATGCTTTTCAACTGACACATAGATCAAGATGCTGTTTATACATAGAGAACGCATATCTTCTCTCTAGTCAGTTATCTTTGTTATCTGTTTTTTTTCATTGTATGACACCTCACAATGAGAAAACCTTGGAAATGCTACTGTTGTGTATTTACATGAATTTTTCACCAGCTGTAAGAATACTTTTTTTCCATAAAAGGTTTAATTATAAAAATGACCTCTTTGGCCTTGTAGTAGCAACTATTATTCGTAACAGTAAATTCCCAAACCTGTTTAAATCCGCAAAGCATTTTGATAAACTTAGTCTTCAGATGTTAATGTATAGACACAGTCTTACACTGAAGTTGGCAAGTAAAAGCACAATCGTAAGATAAAGCATTAAATACGAAGGGTTACTGGTAACTAGCAATGCATAATATAGATAACTCTATGTGTTTAAGGGAATTATATATTATTGTATCATTTGAGTAAGAGCACAATTATCAGTCTGGTTACAGCAAGGACTAATTTAATTTTAAAAGGAATTGGATTTTACTTTAAGTGATGTAATGTCAATGAAAAAACAGAACTAAGGTGCAAAAACATGAGGGATTTTTTTTGTTTCACTTCAGCAATAATTACGAATGATGCTGGTTAAGATACAGAAGTCTGTATATGGCTACATGCTTAGCGAAATTCATGCCTTTCATGATAACAGTTGATTCCTCCAGGGCATTCACCTTCAAAATACATGTGGAAGATGGTGTGCGAAGTTTGCAATTTGTAGTTGATCTCTGCTGGGCAGACCCGTGTATCTGCGACCCGCACATTGTCAGTTCTGGAGCCCCAGCCATGGCTGCCTTGAGCTTTCCATTGTGCAGATAATTTGCAGCTCTAAGCAGAAACATGAACTTCTTTGTCATGGTTCACTGGCAATTTTATCATTATATTTATACAACAAGCGGCTGACGACTCGAACTCCCGCAGAAAGTGGCAGGGTACAGATCTGTAGGCATCTTTAAAGAGACAGCTTTGGTAAATTATAATGGAGATTTTTCTCTTGTTCTAGCTAATTGAAATAACAGTAAGGCATGAAGAAAAACTTACGCAGCCATATGGGCAAACCCTGATACGATTTCATATTGCACGCAAGATTTAAAAAAATGGATTATCCTCATGCATGACACAAGCTTGGTTATCAAATCTCAAAAGTGTGAAATGAACTCTGTCTCCATAAAACATTTACATTTGCACTAATTCTTCTCTGAAATGAAATTCTCTTGAGCCACAATATCACTCAATCTCCTATTCTTGCTTGCAGTAGCTTTTAATCCTATGACAAACTTCACCATTCAGATGTTATAAGACAAGTTTAGAACATTAGGATAAAAATCATTAAATTAGAAAAAAGTTTTTTATGTTCTCCTTATTATGATTTAGAGCTGACTTTCTTAACCTTTTCTTTGCAATGAAGAAAAAACAAAACCTTACCAAAATTCCCCCTATAGCTCCAAAACTCCTCATGGAATTTTTTAAAGTGTGACTTTTATAAAAATACCAAACACAGTTAGATTGAAAGGCAAAGCATTAGCTTGAAACATGCGTATCATATTTTGGGATCAAAGAACTGTTAATCAAAAAAGCTGTCTGAAACGGTATTTTTGAAATTGTTGAAATAATGGTTAGAATTCCTATGTGATGCAGGAAATACAATTATTAACATGGGGATCTGGAAATGATCACATAGTCACAGAGTAGTGGTCGCTGTCCTTGAAGGTAAAGTTCAGATTATTCAGGTAGAAAAGATAAGAGTAATCCTCCTCTACTTGGCTCATACCTAACCTTGTGAAGTGGAGAAGGATGTCCTGGAAACTGTGGTTTATGCAGAATGTCATTTTTCGGAGAAACCCCTACACCTTTTGATTTCCATGCGGGAGCTCTAAAGTAACATTCCCACGGTAATGGATCCTGGTTTGGAAAATCTGTCTTATGATATCATTGTCCTTTAAAATGGTCAGAGTCTGTAAGGGAGCTGTAAACGAGGAGAGACTCAATAGCAGAAAAGTGGAGAAACAGATGGATTTGTGAGTGAGGTGTGTAGAATAGGAGTGGGGACAGAGGCTTCTACTATTTTATTAACTGTGCAGTGTTAGTATAACCTATGTCTGATTTCCACTGCAAACCGAGGGAAGTACACAGAAGGTATTGTAGAAGGTATCCTTTGGGCAGTTTTAACAATAAATGAAATACACTTTTTCACGCACAAAGAAAATGCCAGTTTCTCTTCAGGGACTCAGGAGAGTTTAGATGACATACTGTGGTGCAATAGTCTGCAATTCCAGTAACACCTTCCTTGCCAGAGGAGAGATTAAAGTACAGAACTTCTAATGCATCTTTGAACTCTTCGGACAAAAAGTCCAACAGCAGCATTCCCTGTGAAACCCTTTTCCTACAATGCTCTTTGGTAACTATCAGACCATTCCCTTTAGTTTCATGTATAAATTCTTCAGGTGAAACTATCAGAAGGCTCCTGCACGAAACTTACAACATGTTGGTGAAAAAAGAGAACGGTCAAAGTTGCTTCTATGCCAACTTCTCAATTCAGTTCTACAGCTTATTTTTAATTTTTTTTTTATGTATTTCCTCGATTTAAAAAAGAAAAAGGAAAAAGGCTTTAAGGATTTTATTACCCAGTTAATTTCTGATAATGCTCTGAAAAGAATTCTCATATGAATTTCGATGAAAACTGAGTTATTTTTGTAAAACATTGCTAGTATTGAGTAAAGTTGAATAGTTTTTGGAATAATCTTTTTCGATGTGTCTTGAGAAGTAAACCAAGCTGTTCTTTATGCACAGATACTCGTTGCAGCCAAACGACAAGAATCAATCTTAAAGTCAGCAGCGCAGCAATCCGCTGCATTTCACCAAATATTTTTGCAGATCACAAGCTGTTGGGATACTGACTTGTACGTAGCACATCCTACTGCTCACGTAGGCGTAAAACAGCCACGTCAGATGTTGACAGAGAAGCCCTTGTCAACCCCCAGCTCACAGGAGGCTGCAGCACACCTCCAGTGAGGTGGCAGCTTGTTTGGCTGGGTCAGGTTGAGCGAGGTGCCAAGGCTGAGCCAGCCGGAGTTGAGCTCACACAGTCAGCACATCCCTGGCTGGGAGCTGGGTTCATGTGGCCAGCATGGTGGCAACCTGGCTGCACGCTTGGGCGCAGGGGATCTTGAGGAAAGGCCTGCACTTTTGCAGCTTGGCAGTGGAAAGTCCTCTGCTGGTAATTAAAGCAGATGGATGGGAAAGGAAAAGCTGGAGCATATGAAACTCGCATAACCTGTTTTAATCTCTTCTAGACAGTTATTCCCAAATAGCTGCAGCTAAGGTATGACTTAACAACTGCAGCCAAAAACTTCGGGGCTTGGCAAAGCAGGGGTTCTCACAGCTTGCTGTGACAGGAGTCAGACAAGGTATTCAAGAGGAGTCAGGAATGCCTCAACATCCGTAATAATGAACATCTGCTCTTCCACACAAACAAGCACGAAATACCACTGTCTGTAAGAAAGCAGAGATGTTCTTGTACCTTGAACTTCGAGTCTGCTGTCCAGGACACAGCTGCAAGTTTAAAACATTATTTCTCCCCTGACCTTTAGCACTGGGGTTTAACTTTCACAGACACAACCCCCTGCCCCAGCACTGGTTCAATGCAGTGAGGGACAGCACACGGTGTCCCTCCTAGAGGAGAAAAAGGCTTTGCAAGAGCTCCACTGCTGATGACAAGCAGCTATCCTGCTCACTAACTGCCCAGACGTGCCTTTCTGGTTCTCACCCTTTCATCTGTAGCTGGAAAGCTGATCGTACATTTGTGGTTGAGAGTCCTTGCTTGTCCTCTAAACTGAGCGGTGGATGGAGGTGAGCTGGCTGGGAGGCAGTTTCAGACTGTGGCTGACCACTTTCTCTTGGCCAACACTTCCAAAGCAAGCCACAGTATGATGTTGGAAAAGGTATTAGATGGGAGTTTTACAGAAGTTATCTTTCTGTTGGCATTTTCCCTTGGTAGGTTTGGGCTTTGTGCCTTTAGGCTGAAATAGCCCGCAAAGTGGCGAATTATCAGAAGCATAAATAAATTTATGCGGCATTCTATGATTGCTCTGTTTTGAGATAGCCATACAATGCAAGTACACGTGTAAAACACGGTTGCAAAGAAAAGGTCTATCACGTGTCCTGCTGTAGAAGTCACTGCTGGGCAAGCCTGAAATGCTCTCTTGCAACAAACATTTTATGCCTTGGTCTTAAGCATGAAGCAGGCAAGAGATGCTGAATGGAGGGGTTAGTAAAGTAAACACTTGCTGTGCTCTTCACTGATTTAATAATTCATTTATTCCTTTAAGTATAGGTTATTCCTTTAGGTATGGGTATTGATAAAGTACAGTAATGCAAAATGATAGATTGAGTACACAGAGGTCTTCACCACCACTTTATAATCCACTGGTATGTACTGCAGGTGCAAAGTTACAGTGAGCTGATAGGGGAAGTGTAACAAGCCAGATCACTGAGAAACATTTTTTTAAGTATAACACTCCCAAGTAACTTTGCATGTTGTTTGTTTCGAATGTAACTCACCACTGAAAGTAGACACAACAAAACACAGTGGGGAAGTAGGGACCAAGCTCAGGAACTAATCTACAGTCTGGTAAATGTTGCACCCTATCTCTAAGAGAGAATTAATTAAACACCTAGTATTTGCAGACACACAAAAAAACCCCCCAAACCCTGGTGTATCAGGCAACAATTAAAAGCACAAACATCAAAGTAATCAATGGCCACTAGTGCTAAGTGTTGCATCATATGAACAGAGTATTTTGAACATATTTTAGATACATGTAATCTCAAAAACAAACCTACAGCACTACAAATTTACTATGAATACTACATGTTCATTAGAGAAAAAAAAAAAACAACAAAACCAACCATCTTCCTTACCTGCTATTGCTTCCAGACTAGGGATTGCAATAGTGCTGTAAGTGCTAATACATTTACAGGACCACGTGTGAACTAAGGTCTCCTCTGCATTTTCCAGGCCTGGCAATCTGTCCATGAAGAAAGAGCCCCATTGTTTAGATACAAAGTAAGGAACTTTGAGCTGATCTCCCTGAAAGAAAAATAAATAAATACGTAAGCTTAAAAAGAAAAAAAGTCTTCATTTATCCACAAGAATTAGTTTAAGGAACTCTAGTGTTTCTCTGATTCTCTGGGAAGCCTATATTGTATCTCAGGAGCAATGTGGCTTTAAAATATAAAGACAATAACAATCTTCTTCCCCTAAGTCCCCAGGTTCCTGTTTATACAGTTTATTGATTCCCTAGGACATAAAAAGTTAACCTTAAAAATTTTTAAACCTTTTAAGAAAAGCCCTTCTATTTTCCCTGTTTTTCTGTTTTTGATAGTGTGAATTGCTTGCTGCCCTTCACTGCTGGAGAGGTTGTGTTACAGCTGGGATCTCCTGGGGGAAAAGGAGCTTCCTGATGCTGGGTGAAGTAACTGCAAAGAATACATCATGCCATCTGTGTTATCTGTTTCTGAGCTGAGGAATGAGTGAAAACAGAGCCACAGAATCCATGGAGAGACATTCAGTTGCCTAGAAAATTGTGGAATAATAATTTTTTTAATGTATATTTTCAGACAACGACATCTAGACTAATTATGTTTCGAAGAAAGCATTAAAGAAGCATTGGGAAATCTGACTTTTCATCAGTTCATCTTGAAACCTGCTATATACTGCCATGAGCAATCAGAAAAAAATGTCAGGACACATCCACAGAAAGATGAAAAAATCGGAAACAAAACTACACTCTAGAAAATCTGTTAAGGTAATTTGTGTGCAAATTAACTTCTCAAACCTGCAGAGCACAGAACAGATACCGTAGTGTGTGCCTCCAGGTTTGTGAACTTTTGTACTTTATTCTCTATTTAACCCCTCTCTTAACAGTTTTGAGAATCTGCTGGAATCACTTGTGTTTATGACAGAGGCCTGTATCTTTTGATCACAAGGAAGCTGTTGAGGCAGCTGAACAGACCACACCAGTAAACACAGAGCCACTCTCTCCATGAGTCTGTGTCACAATTTTTCCTCTGAGTATAGCTGGGGGTGGGGGGGAAGGGAAGAAGTACTGATTTTGACAAATGTAGATATTAATTTCTGTCTTCTGATGTAAGTAAGTTGGAAAAAACCTGCCATCTTCTGTTTCAAAATAAGCATTTAACTGAAGTCCTGGGTTTTTTTGGGTCTTTTTTTGTGCCTTACACAAAGAGACAGCACGTTACTTTCTTTTTTTCCCCCATCAAATCTTATCTTTCCATGCAAATCCCAGGACTTACATCAGTTATAATTAACTGTACATGCTCTGATGAATTAAAATCTGTTTGCCAGCTGGATGACACAAGCAGAAAACTCTTAAGGCTGTTACAGCTGTTCAGGTGATTAATCAAAACAACAACCCCAGTACTGGCCCACATAAGCATTTGTACAAAGAGGCAGGGCCCTGTTTATTGACAAGAGGAAAGATGTGAGAGTTCTGCTTTCTGAAGTGGATGGTTAGTTCAGCAGACAATTAAAAATGCAACTTGAGGAAATGAACTGATTTTTGCAGAAGTTTGATTCTAGAGCGGGAATTTCTTCCTTATGAAAGAGGAGGGAGTTAAATTTCAGATTTACAACCCAAACCCTTGGTGAAACCAAACTCAGTTAGATCTGAGACTAGTCATCAAGTCACTTGGTACCAAGCTCCCATCATTTTGCTACTGGCTTATCCCACGTGACAGGGCAGGTCTGGCAGGCTAAATCTCGATTTAAAATCTGGATAGAGCAGTCGAAACTTTGACCACATCCCTAGGAAACACCAGACATCGCTCTCCATTCAATCCCTGATGCCTAGAAGATGTCCTGATCTCACCTGCAGCACACATCATAGCCTGCAATGAAGGACAGACCACATAGCATGAATCTGTACATCTGTGAAACCAGGCAAAAGTCTCCTCTTACTGTGGCTACTCACATGCCTGGAGGCACATGCCCAGCAGTGGGGCTGAGGAGCTCTGGAAGATGCATCAGCCACTCCTGCAGTCCCCAGACACAGAATTTGCTCTCACAGCAGGACAGCAGATCCTGGAAAGTGCTGAGCAATCCCTCTTTCTCATGCAAATCCCCCAAGCATATGGGTTTGCCCTCAGGCATATTGGTCAGACAGCAGCAGGTCAGATGTTGATTGTGTCAGTTGAGGGTACAAAGCCTCAAAGAAAACATCTATACTTCAGGGAAATAGGGATGGTACCAGAAATCCCCAACTTCCAGGGCCTCCCACGAAGTCAAAACACCTGGAATACTTACTATCACCTTTGCTTTGCTAACTGCAGACAAATAGGGCCTGTTAACAGAATAGACACAATCTGTTAATAGGACCCTTGGGTAACACTGATTTGTCAGCTTACAAATGACCTTTCTGAAATACAAATTAGCAGCGAGCCAAGCTCTGAAGTTTTTCTACATTTGGTAAAGAGACGAAAGAAAGATGTAAAGGAGACAGGAGTGAAAGATCAAGCTGTTAGTGTTTTTAAGGGCTTTATTTAGATGCAGATTTGCCATCTATGCCATCATTTTTGTACCAAGCACAGAGCATGAGGAATACTTTACTGCATCCAATAGGAGTGATGGTACTGATGATTGTATGCTTTGTGCTGAGGCAGTAACACCACCACTGATGCTCGATGCCAGAAAAAAATCAATGCTCAAAATACAGTTTTTCTGGTATAACAGGGTTTGAGATGTTTCTGTCAGCACAGCTGTGCTGGCGACAACAACGGGATGTCCCTGAATTACACACCCGTGCTGGGTGTGCAAATGGACAAGCCACCACTGGACTGAATTTTGTTGCACAGAACCTGCCCTTCTACACATCATGCAAATATATAACGTTTCACTCATGATTATTGTACTTAAACTACAACAGGGATCACTATAAACAGACTTAAAATAAAATGTGCTGCACTTCATGGTATTGCCCTAAGAATATTGCTTTAACTCACCAGGCTTCACAACAGTCCATCAGGTTGTTCCTGAAAGTACTGTTAGATTTGTGTCAAAGATAAACACGAATAAAGAGACAAAACAGAGCCAAAAGGCATAAAGTAAATAGCCTTGTCTATGGTCACACCAAGGGAGTTAATGGAAATTCAGGAGGATAACAGCCCTGAACTCTACAAGGAACCAGTCACTAGGCAACACTGTAAAAATTAAGTTGTCCCTTCTAACTACAAAACTATCATCTATATCCACCAATTAATTCCTTGATTTCTGCTCCATTCATTCATATAGCCCATGGTTTTTACACACTGACAGCTCCTCTGTAATAATTTTCCTCGAGATCCTGGGACAAATTCCAGCTTTCCTTTGAGTTTTCATTGATGGAACTGATCACACATTTAAAGAACAGAATGCAAAACCAAAGCCTCCAGCCAAACAAACAAACCCCCAGTTCTGGGAGGGGAGGAAATCTTGTTTCAACACAATGCTTCGTATTTTTATTCACCCTGCACGCTGCAATTTACTTAGGAGCCAAATAACTGCATAAATAGTTTTTAGTTTGCTATTCTCTTGCTTATTTGGTTATGACTCATGCACTTGAAAGAACTGCAGTTGTTACCATAATTTCACAGTTATGTGTATCTGGCTTATATCATGCATTTAATTGAAAGGAAAAGACAAAAACTGCAAATGAAAATGGAAATCACAAGTCTCCCGCTTCGTAAGGAGGTTGTTTTCTTTCCCTCTCTCTGTTAATGATGAAACACCAGTCAAACAACTAAAACCTGATTTTTATCATTTTTTTCTGAAAGATGCAATCGCCAATTAAAGTAATACTTTATTACTTTAATAATATTCTGTGAAGAGTGATAGAATTGAGAGTTGCATCATGTATTAAGTTTTCAGTCCCTCTCTGCACACACAGCATGACATGGAAAATCTACAGTAGTAGTGTATTTTTTATTGCCAATGAATGCTAAGGCTGATTAACCAGATGAAATCTAATCTGTTTGTGACCAATTTTCCAAAAACACCTGACTTTATACAATCCTTTGAATTGGCTTTTCTCCCTCCTCAACCAAAGGGTTAATGGGAGAAGTTGCTTGGGGGAATGGAAATAAACCTCTCATAGGCTTGTAAAGGGAGTCCCTTTGAACTAGTCCTGTTAAGTTAGTGGTGTCCAGTCAACTGCAGAGATATGGATGTGACCTGTTGTTCAGACTCCAGTGAGCAGCATGGTAATGAAATAACACCACTGACCTGCCACGGCCCCCCTGGTTCAGGTTCCTTTAATCAACGCAATTCATTTCTCCCTTGCTTGCTTGCTGTCACTGGTAGCGGATGTAAACGGAACAGGGGGTGTGTGTGGTCGGGGTGGTGTCTCCCTGAGATACTGCAATCTCTTATCAAGAATGCTGCAGTGTCAGTGAAATGTCAAGCACCTGTCTAAAAGTCTCAATTTGCTGCTTGACAACTGCTGCGATAGAGAAGATGGATCTTGCCAGCAGTCGAGCAGAGGTGTTGCAACAAGGGAAAACCAAATCGTCATCGTGGGCTTGGAAACACGTCAGTCCACTACTCTTTCTTTGTACTTCCAGGAAAAGAACGACTTTCAGTCTCTCTGTTTAAAAATGTGTGCTTCAAAAGCATATATTGAACATGCTTAAGAAACCATGCTGAACAAATCCCCCAAACCTTAAGTTTTATGCAGCAAAGCAGCGGAACCTCCAGCCAGAGAATGACCAAATTTATGGAGGAAAATGAGCTATTTTTAAAGCATTAATTACTTAAATCAAGTTATATTAACCTGTGAAGTGCTACTAGCTCTTCCTCCCCCACCTCCCCTTCCTACTGAGTAACACATTCTCTTGATAGGAGATTGAATATTTTTGTCTTCATTTTTGTTTTTCTACAACCCAGGAAAAAGCCTAAACATTAATGATTACATTTCCTTATTTCAGTGACTGAAATGTCCTTGTCGTTTAGAAATCAGGATAGTGGGGGGAAATATAAGATATGTCTATTAAAAAAATAAAGATATAGACATCACAGCTATATTGTTTCAGTCCCATTGAAGATACTCTTTTCTCCATTAAAACCAGGACCTTTTACAACATTAAAAACATACCTAGCATAAAAGCACCCCTCAAATCTCTTCTATTGGTAAGTTAACTTTTAATCACAAAGAGTAATTATTTTAAAAGAAAAATGAAACGTTTAGTGCTTTACAAAGAAAAGTGTGAAAAGCATATGTATCTCTCTGCACTTAGAAGAAAATGATCCATTTATTTAGTAGCATATGAAATGAAGAGACACTCCAAATGGAGAATGAACGTTCACTGTAGTTCCCACCTACATGAGACATGCTGGAGGTACAATGCTGCCTCATCATCCATCTCAGTGCTGTTTCCTATCTACTTTGCTCTTTGGCAGCAGAGCGAAGGATAAATCATAGTAACTTTCCACCTTCTGTGGGAGAATTAAAGGGTGACAGCAGTGCTAAGGCCCTGCTTCCCAACTGTGATCAACCTGAAAATCACATTATTTATCTAAGGTAACTATGAGTAAGTCTTCACTGGGCCAGATTTTGAAGCAGTCCCTCTTATCTGAGCACAGCTATGACCAAAATAACCTGTGAGGGAAGCAGCAAATTAAAAATTCTTTGTATATAAGGAAAGCACAAGCAATATTTCACACAAAACAAACCATATTTCACACAGAGAGAAAGCAACCTTTAAAACAATATAACAAAAACTCCTCCATGTTTACAGTTAGCCACAACACACAGGGAAACGTCATGAACTCAGCAGAGTTCAGGCGTTGGACTTGTGATAAGTGGGCATGAAATTTCTCCTTGTGGGGTGGAGGGAAGGGTCTTATTACTAAAAAGGTTCCTGCTAGGGGAGAGCACATGCAGCTCCTGTTCTGAGATCCATGGCTTAGCTCCAGGTAGAGGTGCTGTGCCACCCAGACATTGCTGAGCTGGGACAGAATGGCATCCTCCTGGTAAGGCAAGGAGGATACATCTGGGGGGGGATGCTGATGCTGCCAGCACCCTGGTAAGATAAGCAGGTTCATTCTTAGTGCAGGTGACATGAGGCTTTTTTGTAATTTACTTTATTCTGTTCCAGAAAACATCTGTGGGAACCCTTACCTCATATTTTCCTTTCTTCTCCAAGGGCTCAGATTCAGCCTCTGCAGGCACTATACCTTTGTCCCCTAGAAGCTCCTCTAAGATGAAGACAGTTTCCCAGTTGCTAAAGTGACGAGCTGGGAAAATATCTGAGTGCATACTGTCACCAAAATAAACAACCTATGAGGGAAGAAGCAAATTAGAAGTTCATTGTCTATAAGGAAAACACAAGCAAACTGTATTTCACAGGGAGAGAAAAAGAGCCTTAAAACGACCTAATAAAAATTCCTCCATGTTTACACTTGGTCATGACATGCAGAGATCCTATTAATGTCAAGTTTGGGGTTTTATCTTCAACCAGCTCCATAAGGGAAAGGCTGGCCCCACACAACCTCCTTGCTCTTGCCCTCCAGCAGCATTGGAAAGGGATGCCTAACTGGGACCAGCAGAAGGAAGTGTGAGTTTTTTGACTGACAAAAACAGCTTGATGGGAAGCAGTGGAAAGACTACCAAGAAAATACACTAAACTGGAACAAGTTTTAGACTACACCGGAAACAAGAGAAAACATGAAGCACTTCTCTGTGACTCAAAACTCTTCTGTGTCCAGGGAGGAATTTATTCACTATGAAAAATGTTGTCACACCATCTTTAGCGGCATTTTCACCTATCCAAACCTGTACTTCACAAAATCCTAGTTTTCACTGCTGCCATCTTTTAATCTATATGATCTATTTCCTCAGGGACATTTCCCGATTACAACCTGATTCTTCCCAAAGCTGCTGAAATGCTTAACCATGCATATTCAGAAAGTTTAAATCTAGAAAGTTTACATATTCCACTGATAAGAAGACAAATATGCTACTTCCAGTTCTGGGCTGCAGGCTGTTAGACAGCAGCAAGCATAACCAGAACAGAAGTTTGTGACCAATCACATCAATAACTTTAATGAAAGTTTGTCTGGTGAATTCTTGACTGAAACGGTATTTTCAGAAAGATTTACTCTCACTTATAACATACCTTGGGATCCAACTTGCCAGTCATCTTCTTCAGTAGATCATAAAGCTGAGTAGCATTACCTTGGGAATACCAACCAGGCTTGTCCAGCAACAGCAGAGCTTCCTGCTCCTCATCATTTTCTGAAATCACCAAGCAAAATTGCATGCTGTTAGTGAGACCAGCCCATTCTCCTCTACTGATGAGATGTGTGAAAGGCTGCCTGTGCAGAGCTGGTCTATTTTGACATTAAACCAGCCCCAGTGTCTGGCTCAGGTTCTGGTATTGACTGTGGATGCAGTCAAGGTGTTTGGTAGCTGGGGGTAGGCAGACCTTTGTGAGAAAAGAAACAGCTGAGCCTCGTGTGCACTGGCTACAGAAGAAGACCTAAGGAATTAAATTCATGGGGTTTTCCACCCAAACACTTGCAGCAGTGAAGGCAGGAGGCCACACAAACCAGACTGATGGAGTTGCTACAGATGAAGGTGAAACCATGAGATAAAACAGACTATAAGAGACAGCATGTGCCTTGCCACGCATAAAAATGACCCACAGTTTTTAAACACTGACAGAAACCCAACAAAACACACTGAAGTAGCTCTTAAGGGTGTTCACCAGCCTTAGATCAGCACAAACAACGAGCAGTTCCAATTATCACCCAGTTTTGAAGAAATGAGGAGTGGAAAAATGATGAGTGGACAACAACCCCAATGTTGCTGGTGGTGGTGTAATCCACATTGACATCTACCCACTCTGGCAGTGTCGGCAAATCAGAAAAATGAGTAGAGACTGAAACTCCCTGGTTTGCCACAGGCTTTGTCTCTGGCTGGCTCCAAAGCATGGATCTGTCCCGGTGTCCACGTAACTTTGTTGCTTTTTTAAATCCATCTGCTATTGCCAAATGAACTCCTTTCAGCTTCTTGCTGGAGCCAAAATAGTAGTCTCAGTGAACTGATAAACTACAATTTCATCAGAAATATTAATATTAATGTCTTTTGTTTATTGAACTAGTGAAACAAAAGGTTGATTTTGTTATTTAGTCTCAAACATGTCTTAATTTTATGCTAGAGACAGAAGAGTTAGAAACCAATACAGTACTTAGATCTGACTTAGGTGTAACATCAGAACTTCAGTTCTTCTCTTGCTTCATAGAATTTTTCAAAGTACTTAAAATGTGTAAGGAATAAGAGGAAAAGAGCAACTTTTACTTGGTTAGAGACTGCTGGAAGCTGAAACGCAAATTTTGGAGAATGCTGAAATGCTAGGACAGCTTTATGTTTAAGAGCACTGAAGATGTACATGGTGCAATACATTGGTCTTTGAAAGAAATTAAAAAAAGAAGCAAAAAGAGGGAAATGTGTACGTGGAGAGAGAAATGAAACCACTCTTTATTATTATGAATCTACGAATTTGAAGAAACGGAGACAAAACAACTCTATATTAAAGGTGTTTTATAAACTAGGAAAAAACAAGGAAATTCAAAGTCGACACTAACAATTCATGTAGAACTTGTGTGGAAATGTCTTTTCCTTTGTTCTTCTTCAGGACTGTAACAATAATTACAATAACAATAAATATGATAGCATCCATTAAAAAAAATCTTAATTTCCTGACTATTAAAACCTTTGATCAAACAACCCTTGAGCAAAGAGAAGTCATCAAAACAGTAAATTTATTTTATTTTCCTTGTATTTTTAGACATATTTGGATGGTTGGCTGAACAAGTAGACACAATCTTCAAATGACATGGACACAGAAAAAGAAACTTACGAAAACAACTCTCTTGAGATGCTATAAAGTTTTTTGAAATTTGTGAAGATTTGTATAGCTATCATTGCCTCTCCATTCAGTCAATCAGGAAAATACTGGAGAAAAATGGAGCTTTTATCAGAGGTGTTTTCAGAATAATGACATTGCATTTGCAAACAGGAACAGATTCCAGCAAAGAGCAAAACCCTGCTTGCTACCTCTCGGGAATGGCACGAGGGGAAGTCCTGACTGCAACAATTCACTCTAATTATGAAGTAGAAGACCTCTGGCTCTGTGAGAGCCATTACTGTCACCCCTAGCAATGGGATTCATCTCACTTAACTCAAGGCATCCGGAATTTAGGCTTCTAATGCACAGTTACAATCTGAACTAGCTGGCCAGGACCCTGTGGTAGGCAAAAGACAGTGCAACAAGCATTTTCTAGGGGTGCCTGCTCCAAACAAGAAAAGGATTTAATTAAGTTAGAAATCTCGCTTTTAGGCAATGAAATAAAGGGAAATTAATTTCCCCTTTAGAAGGAGGCAAAAAACAGCACTGAGATGCCTAGTTCATTATGGGAACACTTCGATTTTGGAAGGAGCTTCATAAATTTGAGGAATTAGGAAAGGTCCTTTAAAATATTTTATTTGTAGGGTCATAGGGATAAAAACTCCAAATGGACAAACCTTGCCTTGAACCATCTCATATGGCTGCTTGTGCTCACACGTCGAGGGGTGAGTGTGCAAATTTTATTACTGTAATCTGAAGTGGAAGGAAATGGATGGTGTTTCAGTTGCGATAAGGCATTAACAAGAACAGTTTCTAATTTGTTTACATTTGTCCAGTGGCAAAATACAGCTAAGAAAATTATTCTTCAACACTGTAGAAGTTCTGCCATGTAAAACTTGATACACAACAACTTAAAAACCCACCAATGACAACACTGGCTCTGGCCTTGTATCCTTCAGATAGCAGCTACATGACAGGGCTGAAGAAATCTGCAAATTTCCTGCAAAAATACTGCATAAATGTGATTATGGTAGTTCCGAATACATATTAGATATTTCAAGCTGAACACTGGCTACACTCAGTCAAGAGGAAAACTGCTGCTGACCTTCTTTCCACTTTACTGTTATTGATTCTTAAAAGTTCATTCAAAGGTCAGAAATGCTATAAATATTCTTCCAGCAGGAAGCAACATACATAGGCGGGGATGCTTTAGGTTTTATAAACTAGGAGGAAAAGGAGATGTCCTGACAATTTCAAACAGACTGGATAACCAAAAAGAATTTCTCTGATGATTTAGACAGAGTGACTTGCTTCCTTCTGAAGCCTCATATAACACTGCAAACCAGATTCCTGGCTGTAGACTGAAAACGTGCCACGTCAAGAAATGTAAAGGCACCAAGCAAGTAAAATTAAAATAATTAAACCCAGAAAATCATTCTGTTAAAACACTTGCCCAAACCTAAGTGTGATTCAGAGCGGTCTTCCTGAGGGGAAGTTACTGTTACTTTTTAAAAACAAGAACAAAAGCTTGACTCATGCTGGGGTGATATTAACATTGCTGGGATGGCATTTTCATATAGCTTTGTCTAACAGCTTGGGAAATGGTTTCTGATTCAGAAATATACTTTCATCATCAATAAAAGATAAGTTTTTTCAGATAAACCAATTCACTAACAAGACTCAATATCCTTTTTCTTGTGAGAATTTTCTTGCCTACCTTTAAATGTGCATTGCAGCTTTAAAACATGGTCTGAGGAACATCTGGTTTCATTCTGAATGATTATGCAAAAAGTAATCAGTGAAGCTTATTCTCATTTAAACGACAAGTGATGGTAATTTACTTTGGCAAAGAGTCACTTTTTGGGAAAGACTTTACACAGCTTGCTTACTGCCATCTGCTCTGTCCCCTCTTATGGGTTATACCTGCTGAGATGGAAAGAGTTTGAACTTGGGATCTATCCCCAGCCTGGCTGGTGTTTAGACCATTAAACCCCAGCCCATGGGATAGGGCTCTTGGTTGGGAAAACCGAGGTTAAGAAAGAAGCTGAGGGGAGGGTGAACTTATGCTTCAGCAGTTATTCACCTGCACTGAGCCATACCTACACCCAGGTTAATTTTCATCAGCTCACCACCCCTGAGGCACCACCCCGTGCTGCTCCTCGGCTGGGTACCCTGCAGTGAGTGTTGGCTACACACTGGGGCCAGGACCCGCCAGTGACTCACCAGAGAGCCTGAGGAGAGCCCACATCAACTTGACTGGGCAGACACCAGGGGAAGGAAACAATTCAAAGTGCCCAGAGGCCCTGCCAGCTGAAAGTGTGCTGGGTTTAACTCCAGTGTGCATACAGCTCCCCTACGGCCCCTCCTTCTGCCTTTCTCTGGACAGCCTTTAACCCATTTCCACACAGACCTAGTTAGACTGGCTATTAGGGTTACTGGTATTTTTTTTCCCTTTGAGCTGTGCAGTAGAATGAAAAACATGTGTCAACTCTGTCACTGCTCGTGCCTGTACCTGCTCCTGCCTCTTCTTGCCCACGGGCAGCTCCAGTGGGCTCCCTCTGCCTGCAGGCACCTCACGCAGATGGGCTCGTGTGTTCCGCAACCCGAGCTCTGGTTACCAACATGGGGGTTATTGTAAAACAAGTCCATTCTATGGTCCATAACTATCACACTGATACGCCTCTCTGCAATTTAAAATAATGCCATTTCAGACCCTGAGGGCATTAATATAAAAGCTAGGTTATGTTCCAGTCTCACTTGAAAACACAGTCTGATTCTGGATAGCATTTTGAGCTCACCTAAGAAAGACAAACACTCCTTTCCAAAAGGGAAATCAAGGCAGGAAAGTGCATCGTTTTACAAGGACAAAGGGACCTGCACAGGTGGGTTCTTCCAGTTGTAAAGGTATAACAAGATGGGATGACATAAGCTGTAGTTTCCCTGTGGGCATGTTCTCCATGAAGAAAGCAAGTACTTACAAGATTCCTGGAGGTAAAACTTCATACCCTATGGGCACCCTGCACCCAAAATTCCTGTGTATAGACAAACCAACTTTGCTGTATGGTTTCCAGGATTCACTCAGGTATTAGTATGTGTTTTGCCATCCCCGAATTACTTTTGTGCCCTGGAAGCAGCTGTG
This sequence comes from Melanocharis versteri, assembly GCA_013397845.1. Classification (NCBI taxonomy): domain Eukaryota; kingdom Metazoa; phylum Chordata; class Aves; order Passeriformes; family Melanocharitidae; genus Melanocharis; species Melanocharis versteri. The sequence goes on along the minus strand of VZTG01010463.1, from coordinate 573,272 downwards.
AAATCCATCTGCCCATGCAGCAGCACTTGCCAGTCCCCTGTCTGACTGCAGGGAAATGATAAACCACAAATTATTCCCTTAACACGATGTGCTGAAATGAAAGGTTAAGGCTTCCCAAAGTGACTGGTGATTTTGGCTGTCTAATTTGTTTTTTTGGTTTTTTTTCCCCGGAAAAAAAAGATCACCTGAAGATCACCTCCCCTTCCTGCCTTTGCATCATTCTGCCCTTTTGGGGTGGCTGATGGTCGATGAGACAGAGGCTGAATTAATCGAAGTAAAAATTCAGTTCTGAAAACTGGAACATGATTTTAAAATTTACATAGGTAGTGATACATCTTTCTAATGCTTAGCAATCCCCACATACGTGTGTTTGATCACACAGAGGACTAAATAACAGTACTACTAAAAGCTAGCAATGCTCTGGAAGAACACCACAGATAAAGCTGAGGAAAAAATACAGATACCACCCTGTGGAAAAAAAATAAACTATTTCATAAGAATGTATAAGTACTGTTTATCACATTACTAACAATTACTTTTCTCAGGAAGGACTTCTGTCCTTCCACTATTTTGTAAGGCCTGGTAAGACCAAAGTACAAAAAAGTGTATTTTCAAATTGCTCTGGGCATATATAAAAATCACAGAATCCTTTGAGCAGAAATTAAAAAAAAAAAAAAACAGAGTTTTTACATTTTTAGCTTTACCAAAACCTTTTACACTTTTATTAAAATCTGCCATACTGCTTAAATTGTGCCAAGAAACAGACAATGTAGAGATAAGACTGAAGCTTTACTTCTTTGCAAGAAAATCAGCAGTTCCTTTAGAGACGTCAGCAAATAACTTTCTCTAGAAGGTTTTGATTGTTCTGTTACAGGAACTGAAAATAACAGCTCCCTACAGATTAAGTAACTTGTTTTCAGAACTGTCAAAGCATTAACTTTCTGCCATCCCAGGAACAGTCTGGCTAACAAAGCATTTCTGTTTAAAACACTGATACAATTAAATACAAGCAAGGCCATTTTTTTTCAGTAAAAAAAATGAACTAACTAGAAAACGATGCTCCTACAAGTTCATTTTTAATTGTAGTTCATGTGCAAATTTGGCAAGGGTTTTTCCATAATTTTATTTAATTGCATTTATAAATAAGAAAACTTCTACTTTGCAAGGGTAAGGAGGACATTAATACATAATATCATTTCTTCATTGCACATATTTTGTAAGGGTTTTTTTGTTCTGTCTTTTTTTTTTTTTTTTAAATTGGGATCTTGGAAAGGTACAAAATGGCAAGAAAAGAAATAAATTCCCTCTCGAGCGCAGTTTTATTCTGGATATCATTAGTTTTGTAAAAAGATCCAGAGCCTTATAAATGAAGAACTTCCAACATGCAGAAAAATAACGATTTTAAAATTAGCACCATAGTCTTCCTAGAGGTCCCTACATAATTATGGAGAGAGACAGGCTTTTCCAAAAAGCATTTCCAATTAAAATAAGTTAGGAAAGGTAGGTAATTGAGGAGAAAAGCCCTGACATAAACATTCCAGGAATATACAGTTGAGTTCAAGTACCTGTCCATAGCTGTTCTTACCAGGGTGTATATGAGATGGAAGCAAGAACATGGAGGGAAGCAGAGAAGATGAGATGACTGCCATCAGACAGTTCTGACCTAACCTGCCACTTCAGAAAAATGTCTCAATTTCTCAAGTAAAATCAAAGTGAGACACACAAAGCATCTTCTCTGCACTACGTAGTCTACAGCCTTCTAGTTTATCCAAACCTTTTAAGTCTCTCTAGTAATACCTCCTGAAATAAGGCATATTGAAACTTGCTCTTGGACCATACTTTTCCCCAGTGAAAACTGACACTGAAGTGTAATGGGGAAAATCTCCCTGCCATCATTTACCTTGGCCTTAGACTTAAAAAAAAAACAACCTCAAGGACCAAAAAAAGAACAAAAGTTCTTTAATCCCCAGTTACAGAAAGACTAAGAACTTTTTCCCCCTATATCGTAATACTTCAGGTATAAAATAAATATGAAAACTGGAATAGACAATTTGATTCTGAAGAAATGTATCCCCACAAAGCAATAGAGGGACCCTGCNCAGTAAAAAAAATGAACTTTTTAGAAAACGATGCTCCTACAAGTTCATTTTTAATTGTAGTTCATGTGCAAATTTGGCAAGGGTTTTTCCATAATTTTATTTAATTGCATTTATAAATAAGAAAACTTCTACTTTGCAAGGGTAAGGAGGACATTAATACATAATATCATTTCTTCATTGCACATATTTTGTAAGGGTTTTTTTGTTCTGTCTTTTTTTTTTTTTTTTAAATTGGGATCTTGGAAAGGTACAAAATGGCAAGAAAAGAAATAAATTCCCTCTCGAGAGCAGTTTTATTCTGGATATCATTAGTTTTGTAAAAAGATCCAGAGCCTTATAAATGAAGAACTTCCAACATGCAGAAAAATAACGNAAAATCAAAGTGAGACACACAAAGAATCTTCTCTGCACTGTGTAGTCTATAGTAGTCTAGTTTATCCAAACCTTTTAAGTCTCTCTAGTAATACCTCCTGAAATAAGGCATATTGAAACTTGCTCTTGGACCATACTTTTCCCCAGTGAAAACTGACACTGAAGTGTAATGGGGAAAATCTCCCTGCCATCATTTACCTTGGCCTTAGACTTAAAAAAAAAACAACCTCAAGGACCAAAAAAAGAACAAAAGTTCTTTAATCCCCAGTTACAGAAAGACTAAGAACTTTTTCCCCCTATATCGTAATACTTCAGGTATAAAATAAATATGAAAACTGGAATAGACAATTTGATTCTGAAGAAATGTATCCCCACAAAGCAATATAGGGACCCTGCTGCAAGGGTCCTTTGCTTTTCATTTTTTTCAATTCCCTAAAATATGTTATTTCAAAGGGAATAATGATTGCATAGGAGACATGAGCATGCATAGTTGTTGCACATGCTCATTTGCCTGGAACACACAGTAGACATTTTCATTAACTTTTATATGAAAACTATTTATACAACTAGGTTGATTTATGATTTATAAGTAGTTCCATTCTTTTTTCCTAACTTATTACACTATCTCAAATCCCTACTTTAATTTTATTGATTTATTCTGCTTGAAGTTCCAGCTCCAAATATTGGCTGCCTTTGAAGGAGGCCAGTTTTATATCAACCCTTAAAGACTAATTTAAGATTTAAGATTCCAAATGCAAAAAACAAAAAATAAATTGGGAATTAAAAATAAATAAACAAATAAACAAACCCACACAGCTCTCTGCCTGTTAGTAACTACAAGTATAGCTGCGGATAGTGGTTATTAAAGCCTTGCTCAGCTTTAGTAATTAAAAAGAATCCCACCCAAACCCAGTATTTCTAAGGAAAACTGGATGCCTTAGAATAATCTTTCTTTTTCTCTGGAAATAAAAGCTAACATCTGAGACTACTGAGAGAGGGGTTCTGGCCCCTGTTGACCCAAGACTTTTTATCACATTTATTACATTATGCATGTAAAAATCATACTGATATTAAACCCATTTGAATACGGCTGTCAGGGAAGAGACCACCTTGGCATTGCTTCATATATGTACTAAATAGTGAGTATTTTTATAGGTTATTCATATACTTGGCACTTCAAGTAACGATCAAAGAAAAAAATATTTAATTAGAATATAATGGCATTAAGTAGTTAAGGACCATTTTCTCTTAGAAAATATAGAAACTGCCACTAATAGTTTAAAATCATAGATATGAAAGATTATGAAACATACCCACAGTTACACTGGGTGGTTTTGTTCGGTAGCGAATACACTTTTTTCCTGATATATCTTCTGCCTTATATTTTGTTTCCCTTTACTTAAGAAAATGTTCAAGAGGCACTGAAAGAGTTTGGGACCTAGCACTGATTTTAGACTCTCCCCTTGGAGTCATACCTCTGTCCATGTATAATCAACGAATCTCAATGGCGATTTTGCAAGATTTTTGCAATAAAGATGATTTTATTACAGTCTCTACTGCATTTTATATTAACTATTCCTTCTAGATAAAAAGATTACAAAAGCAGGGAAGGAGAGGGTGTGAGCATGTGATGGAAGACAGAGATGTGACAACAAGTTCAGTCTTGAGGTCTGGGGACAACTTCATGGCCCTGTGGACCACAGTCATGGATGAATTCAAAGGAGGGACAAAGAGTATGACAGGGTTAGAACAACTGGCAGAGATTTAAGAAGCTGTTTAAGGAGCCAGGTGTGTCAGGTAACACCAGAACAAAAATCAACATGAAACCTTGTTCTTGTAGGATCCGTTGAGATACAGTACAACTTCATGTTTAATAAACAAAAATTAAAAATGTTATGAAATGAATGTTCTAACAAACAGGAAGAGTTCTTACGTGTGAAACAGTCACTGTAAATCTCAGAACAATGCAACTGGGCTGGAGATGGCAAGAGAAAATGGAAACTATTCTTTTCTGGCAAGGTATATTTAGTTATCCTTTGAAGAGAAGACTAATATGAAAGATTTGTAGTAATGAGTCTTCTGAAGAAGTAAAAGAGAAATGATTCCTCTGACACTTCCTGAGGCACAGGAGGTGATTCCAGAGAGCCAGCATGGCTTCACCAAGGGAAAATCCTGTCTGACCAACCTAGTGGCTTTCTATGATGGAGTAACTACAACAGTAGATAAGGGAAAAGCTACAAATGTCATTTATCTGGACTCCTGTAAGGCCTTTGACACGGTCCCCACCTCCCCCCAACATCCTTCTCTCCTGAGACCCCACCTAGAGCACTGCATCCAGCTCTGAGATCTTCAGCACAGGAAGGACATGGACCTATTGGAGGGAGTCCAGAGGAAGTCCACAAAGTTGATCAGGGAGATGGAGCACCTCTTCTACGAGGAAAGGCTGAGAGAACTGTGATTGTTCAGCCTGGAGAAGAGAAGGCTTTGGGGCGACCTAATCGCGGACTTGAAGGGAACTTACAAGAAAGATGGGGAAAGAATATTAACAAGGACATGCAGTGACAGGACAATGGAAAACAGGTTTAAATTGAGAGTAGCTTTAGATTAGGTGTTAGAAAACAATTCTTTACTGTGAGGGTGGTGATGCACTGGGACAGGTTGCCCAGGGAAGCTGTGAATGCCCCTTCTCTGGAGGTGTTCAAGGCCATGTTGGATGGGGCTCGGAGCAACCTGGTCTACCTGAAGGTGTCCATGTCCACAGCAGGGGAGTTGGAACTAGATGATCTTCAGGGTCCCTTTCCAACCCAAACCATTCCATGATTACCTTTCCAGTTCCTTATCTGTGCATTTTGTGTGGTTTGCAAAACCACTTGGGTATCTATATGAAAATGTGCTCTACCTTGCTTGTCAGAGCCAAGAGCATCATGCCAGATCTCTCTATGCAGGAATTTCACAGATAAAATCTCTTGCTACTATTATTCCCGAAAAAAAAAAAAAAATTATTCTTGGAGCATTCAGCCTTAGTCTGGCAGTATCACAGAGGCAACTGGAATCTGTGGACAGTAATAATATACAAAGTGGTTTTACAGCAGATAAGAATCAAGTTAGAATAAATATGTTTGCTAACGAAGAGAAAAAGTCCTGGGGTCACTGACTACCTAGAAAAACATGCAGCATCCATACTGAAGTTTAAGACATCTGGAGCCCAATGTGAATAATAAAGACAGACTGAAGAACAAAGAGAGTGAGGAAGAAGATGGTACATCACTTTTGATCTTGAGCTTTCAGGTTGCAAGAACTAAATCCCTTTGGAACACTAGCTACAGAGGACTTGCTACTCACCTAAGTGACGCAGCGTCCCACGATCACTTACCAGCCAAGAAATGTCCATTTTTCTATTCTCTGACCTATTATTTCCCTGTACTTGGTGGGAGAGGCATAGCTGCTGCTGAACAAGGTGACTCTACACGCTTGTTATTTACCCCATGTGCAATAAATCCACATCTGCTGTTTGTTGTAGATCTCCTCGGCCACTTACCACTTTGCAGTTCTCCCGAGTGCTCCATAAACATTGGGTAAGCTGCAGTATTTAGAAACTGGGAAACTGAGGCAGAGATCAGCTGTCATATCAAACTGAAGCAGATCTCAGCCCAGGCTTTGGTCATGATTCCTCCACACATTCTCAGCTCATTTCGAGGGCTTGCTAACCAGCTCATTTCACTACTTGCTTCCAATAGCAGATCTGCAGTACAAAAAACCAAAACGTGCTTTCTGCAAAAAACAATTCTACAGAATAACCTTAGTAAAAGCTTGACATTTTGGAGAACACACAAGAGAACTCTAAAGCTCCTTAATCAAAACCAGCACATACAGATTCATGGAAACTATGCTGAAGGGAAGCTTTCTGCATCAGTTGCCAGCTCTCGCTCTGCCGGGAATGTACCATACACAACTTTATTTTTGCTTTACTACTAACTGCCGCAATTCCAATTTCCAGACTGGTTATGAATCAAATCACAAGATAACTCTTTATGAGGTTCTCTGTCTAATCATCTACTTCTTTTGAATTCTGTAGAAGAAAATAATTACATGGAGAATAAAGATGAATAAAACCTCAAGGAGAATAAAGATGAATGAAACTCCCAACTTCTATCATGTATTGTTTACGCACATGTGAAATATGTCAAAGAATGTTTTTTCCCCTGCAAAGTCATACTGGTAAGACCCTCATGTCACAGGTAATTTTTCTTTCTTCCAGGAATTCAGTTTGGATTTTGATACCGTTTTAAGAACTATAACATGAAGTTATTTCTCACAGGTTTGCACTAAATCTTAGCAGACCAATAAAGTTTACAAACTTGTATTGACCCATCTGTCAGGCATCCCATCTTCCATAGGTCCTGTGCCACTTCTGCAAGATCTTTGGGTTCCTTGGGGCTCTTGATTAGCACTGCAGGCCTGTAATTAGCAATGAGCACACCTCAGCTGGGATTCAGACCCAGGTGCAGAAACACAGTGTGAAGGCTCTGCAACAGGAAGCGCGGCACTGGGTCAATGGCCCAAAGTCTTCCGTGCAGTGTAGGCACTGCTGTTTGGGCACTGCAAAGCCCTCCACGGACCAGGTCTGCTGGCTCTTCATTGCCTACAGTGGGAGGTGGCTGAGGATAAATGATAGACAGCCAGAGCAGCTTCTACACACTGTGGTTTCTGTATCTATTCCTGGTACCTAATTGTTTCAAAACAGACCCCTGGTTTTTGACATATGGCAGCACCCCTACAATGTAATTCTGAGTCAATTTTTGTTTCAGGGAGTGTGCTGGTTTTGGCTGGGGGAGGGTTAATTTTCTTCAGAGTGGCTGGTAGGGGGCTGTGTTTTGGATTTTTGCTGAGCATAGTGATGAAAATAGAAATGTTTTTGTTATTGCTGAGCTTACACGGAGCCAAAGCCTTTTCTGCTTTTAGTACTTCCATGCTGGCTAGAAACTTGGAGGTGCCATAGGAGTTTGGGAAGAGACACAGCTGGGAGAGGTGACTCAAACTGACCAAAGGGATATTCCAGACCATATGACATCATGCTCAGTATATAAAGTGAGGGGAAGAAGAAGGAAGGGAGACACATTTAGAGTGATGGAGCTTCCCTTCTCAAGTCACTGTTCTGTGTGATGGGGCCCTGCTCTCCTGGGGATGGCTGAACACCTGCCCATGGGAAGCTGTGAATTGTTCTGTTTTGCTTGAGTGTGCAGCTTTTGCTTTCACCATTAAACTGTCTTTATCTCAACCCACGAGTTTTCTGCCGTTTACCCTCTGATCCTCTCTCCAATCCTGCTGGTGGGAGAGTGAGTGAGAGGCTTGGCTGCTGGCTGGGGTGAAACCACGACAATGAGAGGCTTGCAACTCCACATAAAAAAAAAAAAAAAACAACAAAAACCAACTTCTGAAAATGATCCATTTCTTGATACAGATTTGGCAAGAAGAAAAGCCAGGTTTTGAATAAGCTACCAAGGATGTAACATCCTACTTAGAAACAGCAGTAGTGTCTGGTAATAATCTACATAAATTTATAAGCTTTCCAGTGGGACATTTATTATTCCATGGACAAAATAAAATGCATCTGTTTAACCACCTAATAATAAAATTGCACAAAAAAAAAAATCAAATGGAAGTATGTATCCTCTTAATGCCAGAACAGCTGTTGAGTTGTGCATGGTTTGTCTCCCTAGTGTTTCTTTCAGTCTTTTGAAATTTTCAGTTTAGTTCTTCCCTGCCCTAGTCATGGACACTCTTGATGGATGCTCTTGTACGTGCTGGGAAATAGAATGAAGATGAAAAGACATTTATAACCATAATTCCACCCTTCTAGTCTATAATTATTGGTACTGAATCAAATTATCTGCATAAAAAATTGCTAGACATTCTTCAGCATTTCTACAGAAGCATAAACATGAGAACTTAAGGTATTATTTCAGAATGGATGCTACTACTGCTGCAACAAACCCATGACCTTGGTGTTATTAGCAGCATGCTTTAACCAGCTGAGCTAACCTCAGGGCTAATAAGAGTTAGCTTGGCAAGCCTTGCTCATGTATGGAAATGTGCATTTGCTTTTGTCTTCAATACAGAACTTGGTCTCCACATTCAGTGCAAAATCTTCCATAAATCCCAAGCATTTTTATCCATCACATATTATTATCACACTATAAATGTAGTCTAAGTTGAGTGCTGACTGCTTTGCTTCTATATCTTGTCTGCCTCTTCTTAGAGAACATGAGGGAAAAAAATCATCTCCTCTTAATAACATTCTCACGTCTTGGAGGAGAACTCCCTTAAGCCAGATAATCTTTTTGCTGAACACAGTTTTGTCTGGAATACAAAGTGGCCATTTAGGCATTTTGGCTTTGGTTTTGAAAACACAGACTTAGGATATGGCAATTTATGTTCTGTGGGCACCCACTGGAGAGAAAGGATTGGGTTGACAGGCCCTTAGCTCATTCTGCTGTAAAAAGAAGCTGCATTTTTTTTATTAATTTGGCTTCCTAAGTGTGGCAGTTTCCCTGCCTTATCTCTCTGGTACAATCTAGATCAAACTGTATCATGGTTCCACTCTCTGCTAGCATCCTGAAACAGAAGATAGTAAAGAAAAACACCAGAAAGTGATCACAAAACTACGACTGAGGATTTTCTGTAGATGTTAACTTTTAATGACCTCCCAATCATATGGTGTGTGTGTTTAAAGGCATTTGACATGCTTCTCTGTGAAGGAAGTTTCTTCCATTAAAATTAAACATAAACATGGCCTGAACGACTGATATGCAGCTGTCTTCCAAAATAAGCAACTAATTGAGCTTATCGCTTTCAATATTTTGAAATAATTACTGGACAACTACTGAATAATTTGATTAATTTCAGTATAGAACACATAAAGTTCATGGGTCCAATTCCTTGAAATTATAAAGGATATATTAATGAACCATAAAAATTAAATCTAGCAGAATTAATTGAAATAACATTAATTTTTCCATTATGCTAAATCTTTAAAAAGGGCTAAAAGGATTTTCACAGTCTAGACTGATGAGTCCTTATTCAAACTCATTTTACAGTTCTTCACTGCTTCTGGGCTAGTACATTATATATCTTAGGTGAATATGCAGATCTCCCAGAGATATGATTCAGGGGAGGTCATTCAATATCTTGGTTCCTTGGCTCAAACAGAAAAGCCAGTGCTTTTGTTTTTCTACCATTTGTTTATCTGGTCTGCCTGTGGGTTCCCTGAAGACAGAAATTGACTCTTATCACATCCTTGCACAATACCTTAAAGAAAAGGGGTTTGAGCTTTATCTTTCAAGGTCTTGAATACAACATGATATAATCAATAGCTAGGATTTTGCAGTAGTGTTGCTGTCATAGTTACTGTAACTCCTTTTAAAAATGAAAATATACTCTCCATACACAAAGAATTCTGTTTTGGAGTACTTTGCAATTATGCTAAACATGTTTTCCAGTTTTAACAAATGGAATATTGTTGATACCATGCTTTTGAAAGCAGCAGTTTTAACTTTCTTTGAACTAGCTTTCTGTAATATCCTTATCAGCTCTGTGCCAAACACGCTATTTAATATCAAAGGTAATCAGCTGAAGCAACCCCTGCTGTCTTTATGCAGAAGCAAGTTGCAGTTTTTCACTGTTTTGATTTTTGGATGAATAACTTCTTATTCCTTTTATCCTCTGAGGTACTTAGAACGCTATGCAAACATATGAAGACCTTGGCCTGACACATTTACTAAATTTTTTTTCTTTTAAAGAAGGATAAGCGTTGGAGAATGCATCCACAGCTCAGCATTCATCTCAATACTTAGCAACAAAGAGATGCTTTACTTCAAAGACTGTTTAATTTTTTTTTTTTAATTTTTTAAATAGACAAGGAGTTGTTTATGAACAACAATGGAAATAATGGGGCCTATCTTCCTATGAAATTGTTTCTTGCTTTGCATTCACTGGATGTCTAATAGGGTGCAGAGTCTCATGGGTGCTTTTCCCGTCGCTGGGTCATTTGTAGCTAGGCTCTCATGGACGGATACTCGTATCTAATCAAGGGGAAGTTTATACTGCAGCCTTTCTCTTGTGTCGGCAGTGATAGACCCATCTTTTCCTCTCCAGCCTGTAATATCTCTGACAACGCCAGGCCAGACTCAAATGTGGTTGAAATTGCAGGACTGATAGAGGTTCGCAGTAGAGGATGGGCGGAAATTCCTACCCACACATACCATGAGATTGCACAAGCCTCAATGCTTAGGCAAACAGAGTAAATGGTAAAGAATTAGCCTGTGTCCTGGTAGCTCTTCTGGCATATATGGTTGAGCCAAAGGAGCTCAAGAAGGAGCACCAAACCCAATTTCCATTGGCCGGTTCAGCTGATAACCAGGTACCTCCCATGGCCAGTTTCAGGCATCAGCTGAAATCCCAGCCCTCGGTCCATGCTCCAGGTTTACAGTGAATTGTTGTAGTCAGGCCAACATGGTGCCCTCATGGTAGAAACAGAAACAGAGCTTTCCTGCTCAACGTCCAGCTTCTCATGTGCTGTAAAACGCCTGAGTGAAACCCGTCATTTGTAGAAACAAATTTGTATAAACAATGTGATGACAATCTGGCCTCACACCACTTCTGAAGCAAGTACCAGTAAAGCCCATTCAAAAAACCAACCCCAAACAAACAGAACAAAACACACTGACTCCATTCCTCTCCCTAAGAAAGGGAGTGGCTTCCCAGCTCAGATTGGCAAGAGGGACGTGCTGTAAGGGAAAGTCATTCTTTGGCTTCCACACAGTCTAACTACTACAAAGTCACAACTTGAAGAAATGACACCAGTTTAACCACGTCACTGTAGTAGTGGAAACTGCAAACTGCAATGTCTGTTACATTTCACAAAAGGATTAGAAATGGCACACTGCCCATTAGTAATCAATTGTGCATTGTCGACCTCTAATTCATTATTTTTGTAGTGGAATGAAAATGTACAAGATGTTTATTTTTATGAGGCAAAGACCATCAAATATGGTAGCCAAGGATTTTGGAAACTATCAGAAAGAATGAAGCCTGTGACTTTAACAACCTGGTCTGCAAAAGGATGTGAGCATGTGCTGGCCCAACTGTATTCTCCTTTTCACACCTGTTTTGAATGCTTTCACACAGAACTTTGTACTGAACACATAAAACCCAAAATCCAAACGGTTACAGTCTACTAAGACTACATTTATCAAAAATGAAATTAAATTTAACTGTTAGAAAAGAAGTCCTTAACCCATCAGGACAGTTAAAAGATTCTCATCTTACTTATTCCATGGCTTAATTACAAACATTGATGACATGACAGGAAATGATCACCTCCATTCTCAAATGATTCCCCAAGTGTTGATTTCAAAGTACACATAGGTACTATTTACAAAACCTGAAAAAGATTAATTGGTAAATCCTTTTGATTACAAGGTAACATCTGTTGATTTTTTTAAATGTTTGTCTACAGTGCATAAATAATATCAGGAAACCAGAAGTCTCCAAGGCAGTTGTTTACACTGTCAGAAAAAGATCTGTGGAGTGGCTGATATCTTTGCAAAGGCAGTACACAAAGTGGAATAGTTTTAAACTAAGATCATTTAAACAAAGGGTAGGAGGTGAAACAGTTATCCAAGAAGCCTGACATCATGGATTTTTTGAAACACTCTCCTAGCTTCTTGATGGGATTATGAATATCTATATGAAAACAAACCCTGGTACATGAGATGAAATTTCTTTGTATGTGTCTCCCACTGTCAGCTCTACCGGCCAGCCCTAGCCTGCTTTTCAGAAAGTGTAGTCAGGGATTGACTATGCTGCCAAAGAGGATGTCACCTGAAGGAATCATCTTAATAAGGTGCTTCCATAATCCTTATAGTTTTCATAATAAAAATTAAAAACAGTCAGGTTCTATCAATGAACGTGAAGATCTTTCTATATAGTCATCCATACCAACCACCTGCTTAAAAAGAAACTCCGTTTTCTCCAGAAATCATGGATAAAATGAAAATCCCTGGCTGAGGTAAGATTAGGGAATTATTTCTCAGTGGTGGTTTGGGTATAGAACAAGATACTTTATCCCTTTGAACAGTGGACCTCCTACTGCCAGCTTAATACAGAACCTGTTTCTGATATTAAAACAGTAAGAGATTCTTGATCTTAACATCATGATCCTGTGAGGTACAAAAAGATCTAGTTTTGAAAACTAGAGTATAAAATATCATTACTTGTTAGTTATAATCCTTCTTCTTTCCTAAATAGCTGGAAAATCCCATAGATGGAGTGCCACTGGATGCCACATTTCACGCCACACATGAAAAACAGTGCCAATACATTTTAAAGAATTGCTAAACAGCATTTCCCTTAAAAAGAGTAACATTGCTTTTAAGGGCCATATGGCACTGCGGGATGTTATAACAATATAAAGGCAGTCATTGTAGAAGAGATGTGGGAAATGGTTATAGACTTTAGAGCTCTTGAATAATGCAGCGTGCAGCCAGTGCAACCTTTACAGGCCGCTCTGTCTCAAGCTCTCAGCAAAAATGCATTATTATGTGACCTCATATTACAGAATATTTCCAGACAGACTTATATGAAGAGGCACCATCTCCAGCAGAATGGCAACAAGCACAGCTGCATTACATAAAGGAACACCCCGAGCCACTGGAGGAAAAGATTACACAGGTGCCCTTTGCAAGTGCTGTTGCTATTCTGCTTGTGCTTCCTGAGAGGCGCGAGAAGAGGCCCTTTGTGGCCTTCCCTACAAAAGGCTCCCTGAGCTCTGAGACCCCTGGCAGGACCGCGCTGCATCCCCTGCTGAGGCTGGAGGGCCAGCTGGGAGCCCCAGTCTGCCCAGCATATATACATAATTTTAAGCTATCTGTTTGACACACTAGCCTTATTGCAAAAGTCCTCCTTGAGGCAACAGCAGAAGTCAAAAGGCAAAGACCTGAAATTCAGAAAACTCCATCAGTGTGAAATCTCTTTCCTCTGTACGTTTCCATGTGCTGCTTTGCTCTTACTCTGCCTCCTCCTATGCTCTCCCTTCCCACCACCTGGCTCCCCCAGCCCATCTCTGGCATAGACAAGGCCAGATACTCACAAAAGATGGCAAAAGAAAACTCAAGTAGTAGACATGGGATCACCACCTCCTGAAGTCCTGCAGTCCCTAATAACCAAAGATGGTCTCCAGTCCAGAGGTATGGTGTTTTATATCCTGTCTCCTTATTTTCTTTTCTAATTGGTCCTTCCGTCTTATAGAATTTTCTTGGATTTTTAGAAGGCTGGAGAAGAACGACTGAAGGAAGAAAAAAGCTTCTGCACAGAATTGTTAAAAAGGCAGTTACCAGAAGATCATAAAAAATTGGAGGACTGAAAGTTTCTTAAATGGGAAGCTACATTGTGTAGCAGAGGCACCTTAAGATGGACAGAAATTCAAGTTCAAGAAGTAGGCAGACAGCCTGGAAGTGTAACTGAAAGCAGGCTTCGAAATGTGGCATCCACTGGAACTCCATCTATAGGACTGTTTTCAGCCTGTACAGATATATACACATACACATGAGAAGGCTACACGTAAGTTTTTAACTGTGTGTTTTAAATTCAGACGCTGAACAGTCAGCAATATATTTTCAATTTATAAAAAAAAAACCAAAAAACCAAACCAGATCAGAAAAGATAGTAAATGTGCCTGAGCTGAAAATAAAAGATAGATAAGCCTTCTTTAAGACCAAGCAGAATTCCCTGTGAATACAGACTTACGGAAGGCTTCCAGGGAATTAAGGGTAATCTTAAACATTTCAATTATAATTTTGGATTGTAAAAGATATATTTGGCAATGATCAGGACTGGCAGCCAGGCTAGTAATTTGATATGCATTAAAAAGTGATGTGATAAAAGGAAAGTTATGCTGTCAAATGTCACAGAAATCTTCATGTATTGCAGATTATCATATAATTCACAACTGTATTTTCTATTTATATTCCTTCAAGCCCTTCGTGGAATGATAAATTATTTTAAGCTGGATGTAGCTGTTGAAAGCAAAGAAAATCCTTCATTGTCAACACAGGATTTACACAAACATTTTCAACCTGATCCTTAGATCCTGTAGCTCAAGATATTATTAGTACTTTCAAGAACCATGAGAAGAATTTTCCCATGTAAAAGAAAATACAACCTTGTGAATAACAAGTAAATTATGGAGTATTCATATTATGGTAGCAAAGTATGGGTTGTTTTTTTTTTACAGCACTGTTCTCACAAAATATATCCTTTGCTACATAAGTTACCCCTAATTATAAAAACTGTTTTGCCAGGTAAAAGATAAGTGTAGCTGTCCTAAAATCTGTAAAGATACATATAAACTGTTCCTCCACTTAACAGAATGGTATTTTGAAGGACAATTATGCAAAATTAAATAATTAATTATTGTGCTTTTCAGTGCCCCAGTCACACAAATTTTTTAGGCCTTCAAACAGTGTTTTGGTTGCTTTAAATGATGCACATCTTGAAATGCAAATGAAATAGTGATGCAATTTTAATTGAGCAATTAAAATAATTTTTCATGGCTTCTAAATGGATTAGCTCTAAAATTACTTGACTACTGAAAAAAACACTTTTTCAGAGCTGTTACCCAATACCACATTTCCAGACAATGCCTCCTTTGTCATCTCGTCCTGTTTCTCATTCTCCGTCAAATGCCTCCTGAACACAATTGCCTTTTGAACTTATTCACTGAAAAGAATTTATCCTTCTCTTTAGTAAACTTCAAAACCTTTCCTTTAGTAAATCTGCAACAGAAGTCCTGTTATAGATAAATAACATTTAGCTCCAGCACACAGTGCAACACTTGGGATGTTTGAAATTAAGAACACATTCCATATTTTGTGCCTTATCCTTAAGTCCATTTATAACACAATAAAATATGGTATCATTAGGAATTTATTGCAGCTTAGACCTACTGATGGTTGGAAGAACAAGGCTGACACTCAGACCTGGAGAAATGGATAGCAATCATGAGCAATTACTTCAGTTCATTTTCTGCAACACATTTCTTCTTAGAACAAGTTTTTTTTTTCCCCTAAATTACATTAGCAAAAGTTCAGTCTCTGTGCTTTTAAGAAAATATTTGCTATAATGTTCACCCATAGATTTTAAATTTTCAAAGGAACAATAAGGAAATTTTGTCTCCCTGATCTGCAGCACAGTGGCCAAACTCTTCTGCCTGAAGTCTGTAGTGCCAACCGGAAGAAAGAAACTAGAAACTGCGATTTTGAATTTTCAGTGGTTCTGATATGAAAGACAGCCTTAAAAAAATTCTGGAAGCTGGAAAACTGCTCCCCATCAATGTATTAGAAGCTTCACCATATACTGTTTCAGCTGCTGTGAGGAACACAGAGGGAGGGCGGCAAAATAAACATTATAAAAATGTATTATTATTTCAGGCATTTTCTCATATAAATGTTCCCACTTTTACCGTTTAAACTTCATGCACTCTTAAACAAGCTCTACAGTACTTTTAAACATGTCTCTAGAAACCTGTCCTATGTGTATAATTCTTTGCTTTGAATGTTGTGGTTGGTCTTTCAGAAGAAACCAGTTACTGTCATTTGAATGCAAACATATTTAAAAAAAATCCACTCCCAGGTTAGTAGTTTCAACAAATTATTTACCTGATGATTGCTTTAGTTACGTTTGTGTCCCTTATCTATTTAGATAGTGAAATGTCCAGAACAGAAAATACATTTTATTCTGCATTAATAAAGCATTAATGTAATGAGTGATTGATTGACATTTGAGCCCCATTGCATTCTCAAGATATAAACTGAATGAAAACCACTAAGTCAATAAGAGGACTCCAGATAATGCTGTTCCTGTTTGAAAGCAGAGGAAGAAACAGCTTCACGTCCTTACAGCATAATGTGGTGATTAAGACAATGCTACATAATATCAATGGAGAGACTAACGTGGTCTTCTCCCTCTATTCTGCCCTTTTTTTGCACAAGAAACCCCCACCTCGTCAAAGTATCTTGGAGCTTTTTGGCTGTCTATTAAAGTTACTGAAACTGTCCAACAGGTTCAAAAGTTGCTGGCTGGATTACTGACAGAGGGACACAGCAGGGTTTCCTCAGGAAGTCCCGCTAATCAGATTGTTCAAAAGAAATCCAAAGTGAATTACATTTTGTTTTCAATTTGCCTTATATGAAACTAAATCAAACGGTTGCAGAACCGAGCCTTTTGCACCCTTTATGATTTTTCTCCTCTCCCTCATTTCATATAAATAGTTTCAATTTCCCTTCTGAGACTATTTTTTTCTCAAATTGTCATCTTGGCAACTATTTGAATGAATCCTTTAAAAATCGCACCAAAGATACTTCTTACTTATTTTCCTATATAAATATGTGAAACACTAAAATGTAGTTTCAATATGTATTTTTGCTTCTTGTTTCAGTTTTACTGTAAAAGTTTCACAAGCACAATTCCTTTTGGGCTGGAACACTGACATTCCTGTCATAAAATGATAGGATATGGTTCAGTGTATGCTGACTTAAGTTATTTTGGCTATAAGATTAATTTTCAGGTAACAATTATAAAGGTATTTACCAAAATATGGAAAAATTAACTGTCTTCAGCAATGCTGCATTGTTATTTGTAGTTCAATGAACACTGGTCTTATAAACCTCTTGTGTTACAACCTTAATTATCTAATGGACAACATTGCCAAGTGTTTCAGATTGTTTTAATTAAATTAAGTGAGTACAGGGGCACTTCCTTTTCACCTACTCTATCATTATTTAGCCAAAGTAAACACATTTAATACTGTCAGCTTTCCATCATAAATCCTTTCCTTCAGCTTTGCAATTTTATTCGTACAGTTCTCTGAATTTCCTTTAAATATTTCTGATATGTTTTTTCCCAGAACTAAATTTAATTTTCTGGGCATGACACAATTAAGAATAAGACTCTTTTTCATTAATGATGCTATATCTGAGCCCCAGACAATGCATGTAATGAATGTAATTTTAGTTACTATCATAGCTCTGCCTTTTCACTGTCCTCAACACTGTAATTCCTAATTTCTCAGTGCTACTCAGTCTTAACAGAATTTTAGGAATCCACTTGCCACCCCACTGCCAGTGTTCAGTCGCCTTAATTTTATTTCTCTCTCTTTTTTTTTTTACCATAGAGGCTAGCAGATGAGAAGAGACTTACAGCTGCAACTTACCAAGAGTTCGGAAAGGTCTTTGGTTTGGTGTATGGCAGAAGAAACCAGGTTTCAAAGCATTTGTGATCAAAATGTCAAAATACTCTTCAAAATCATTCCTAGAAAGTAAAGTAAATGTGCTTAGTTAAACTAATAAATTAGCTAAGATGCCATGAAATACTCTTTAAGACTTAAGAAAATAACAACGTACTTCTTTAAGGCACTTGCTGCTGTCACTTTTTTTTTTCCAATGCTTGTTCAGTGTCACTATTATCCTTCTTTTCCTGAGGTTGTCAAAAGGGAATCTAACTCACAGTGAGTGATCTTTGGGAACACTCATTATTTGTAAAAACATGTTCCTCGATCTCAGGAGAACATGTAACAGATGACATATTTTTAATCTGAGATGGCAACATATGCACAGACACTCACTGAAAGTTGTAAATGAGGGATTTTCTTTTCAAAGAAGAATATATGAAGTGATGGGGTAGGAAGTAACCGAAGACACTAAAAGACAGGTGCTTATATTGTTGGTATTGACACTGAAGGTATGCACAGGCCTAAGATGCCATTGGCAGAGAACAGAGATCTAATTTACAGCCAATGAAAACTGGAGTGTGATTTCACATATTCCAAAACTGAAGCACCATTTTGACAGCTGAACTCCCTCTTCAGACTCCACTGGTTGCTCTCACTACATCCCTGCTGGTTACAGGGAGGTTGGACATGTAGTCACAGATAAACACCCACCAGCTTTGAGTCTTCATCTGCCAGCTGAATCCCACCACTAAATTCAGATTTTCCAAAGATCATTAGGTCCATATATACAGATTGTTATCTGAACTGTGGAAATCCCATCAGTTTAAATGGGTTTGAATGTCTCAGCATGGTATATAAAAAAACATTCCTCATCTATGACGTACTTTATTTTCTTATAAATATTTCATTGCTTAGGAGACTTCATTGCCTACAACATCCAAAAAATGACGGATACTCTCGCATGGAACAAAGAAATCACAGATGGCAAGTCCAGGATGGACACAGGCACTGAAATGCTATCAGCAGTAGAGGAAGTTTGCTGGAAGTAAACCACTTAACTATATCACTTTCAAATAATTTGTGATCTTCAATAGAACTGAGATATCTTACCAAAAACTGAATGCTCTCCCTACGAGGGACAGCTTTTGGGTTGTGCTCAAAATTACATTCCAGCCTTAAAATAAAAGTCCTTTAAATTTCCTTCCTCTAATGAAATTTTAGCTTTGTCTAATTTTTCTCCACTTGTGACTATATGTAAACCTTTACCTTTTTAAAATAACCAGTATCAAATATTACAATAGTCTGTTTTTAGAATTTGCTTCTGTGTGGAAGATTCCAGACGCTGAGCAAACAGGCCGGGCTCTTCTGTCCTCAGGTGAAAAGTATCGACAGAGATAAACTTTTCAAAATGGCATCTGGTGCAAGTAATGCATCCATTGGGTAAGTTAAGTTTGAATTTGCAAAACAAAGCAGACGTTTAAGGAGCACAACAAAGAACAATTAACAAGTGAGAGGATGAGAGGAAATGGCCTCAAGTTGCATGAGAGCAGGTTTATATTTGATTTTAGGAAAAATTTCTTCACAGAAAGGGTGGTCAGGCATTGGAACAGTCAGCCCAGGGTAGTGGTGGAGTGACCATCCCTGCAAGTGCTCAAATAACGTGTGGATGTGGCACTTGGTGATATGGCTTAGCAGTGAACACAGAGCTGCTTGGTTAATGCTTGGACTCGATGATCTTAAAGGTCTTTTCCAACCTAAATGACTCCGTGATTCTCTAATTTGTGGAAAAAGTGGCAAGTGCTTTGTCTAAAAAAAGTGAAACAGAACAGTTTTCAGAAGATTTGGTAACTTTTTATTGATCTGTTGAAAATTTATGCTTTGTCTGAGGAGATGCATTATCTGTGGCCTTTTTTGAAACAATATATTCAATCTCATGTACAAAGCTACTGGTTTTGCGAGAGACCCTGTGTTACATTACTGTGTAACACTATATATAAAGCAAATCTGTCCCAGTTAACTGCTTGCGTTTGGTAGAGTGGCCGGTGGTTACACTCAATAGCTAAGGGTACACAAAGGGTAGGATGTATCTCATACATGTACCATAACTCTAACCTCCTAAAAATTGCACTCTGAATTCAGATAGTGGTTGACACCACAGGCAGAGATGATGGAGAAACATCCACATTCTTTAAAGGTAATTCATCCCACTTATTTCAGACATAATTCTACAATGCAGAATGAATTGCCAAGGATAATGCCCAGTGGTTTCTCTCCACTAACCACAGAGGGAAACAAAATGACCAGATTCAAAAAATCCCTCACTTTTCGGTGGCTAACATTCCTGAAAAGGTGAAATACACTTGGCTTCAGAGACTATGTGATGATTGACTCACCTTTAGGTGTGCTCCTGCCAACACTTAAACATTCATTAACTGGACAGCATCCTTGAGGTAGGTAAGACTGAAAAGTCACACCATGATGCTGCTGTGTGAATGAACTGGCACTTGCTTTCTTAGGTTTACATGTCTTATATACCGGTCCCAGCAGTATATCTGTTCTCTGGCTGGGAAACAGTTCTCATTTGATTTCAAAATGAAGTTTTTTTTTACACTTCCTCTCCCTACCAAAATCTGTTCTAGTTAAGGACAATTTGGTCAGATGAAGACAGCCGAGATATTTTGCTCATGAAATCATAAATGATACACTTAAGCATGAATTTCCCAGCACAGATTTTACAAAGACAATAATTTCTTAGCCAAAAAGGAGCTTCTTTAATAAAGTGCTAAAAAGTAAACAATTACAAGGTAAGAATATTAGGAATAAGAGGCTAAAATTTCACATGCATATCTGTTTTTCGTATTTATTTTTTTTTATTTCATACTATACAGGTTCGGACTTCTCAGTATCATATTGATTAACTGAAAGAAGCAGGAATAGAAATTAATAAAGGACTATGTAGGTGCAAGTTGTAAGCGCTGATATCAAGAATAAAACGCAGTGTTGATGTCAAGCATAAAAAGCAGTTAGCCTGGCCAAATTAAAGTTAAGGGCAGAGATAATAGGTGCGAACCTAAACTATATTCCTCTACAGCAAAAAGCAGCACAAGTATGTAAAGTCGTTTTGACTGATATGAGAGGCATGGAACAAACAAAACCAATAAAAAGTTTAGATTTTCAGGAAAGTAACCCCATTTCAGTAAAGCCTAATAGACAGTGGCTCTTGGACAGCAGCCTCTCCAGAGGCTACTTGGAAGCCAGACTGCATGAATCATTGGAAAATATGATTGTAATAAATACTGTAGAACATCTTAGACTTTTGTGAAAAGAGAGAGCGACACAATATCCTTCTATCAAAATATCTTTTTTGGCGTTTTGAAAGGCAAC
Source organism: Melanocharis versteri (assembly GCA_013397845.1). Lineage (NCBI taxonomy): Eukaryota > Metazoa > Chordata > Aves > Passeriformes > Melanocharitidae > Melanocharis > Melanocharis versteri. Next base: position 552,131 of record VZTG01010463.1, on the reverse strand, counting down.
TGATCATTTCTGATACCTTGCTTACTGTCTTCCAGCAGGATTTCTACAGCTGCCTTAAACAGCTGAATACTATTCACCAAGGAACACCAAAATCATTTTATGTGGCCAAGAATTTACTTTTATACCAAATTTTCATTTAAGAAATAACTAGACAGATCTACACAAAAGAGTTAATTCACATGGCATCTTGCTCATAAGGAAACTGCTTTTTGCCAGGAGGTAGATTTGCCCCTCAAATGAGCAAGTATAATGTTCATGCAGAACAATGAGAACTGGCACAGCTGATGCTTCATTTTAGTATTTAGCATAGAGAGTACAAAAGAGAAGTGATACTGGCAGGACTGGTTTTGGAAGGTAGGTCTGTCTTTTACCTTACCCGTGGTTTTCTTACAGTGTTGCTGTATCCACTCTGCTGTTGCCTGGCATATCCTGATAGTCGAGGTTGTCTCACATTGAAATACTTTGTTTCTTTGATTAATAATAAATTAATAGTCTCACCCTGTCACCCACCTCACTGATTAATTTTTTCCTAGGTGTGTAAGCGATGGTTCTGCTGAATTTCACTGAATTTGACTTGACCAGTCACGTTCTTAACATTATGCTAAAAACAGCTGTTGTGATCAGCAACTACAGTCTCAATCAGTTGCCAAGTGCAATGAACTGCCTGTTTTATCTTTTCTGCTGTGATGAAGCACATTTCTCATGCACAGCCATCTTTCGGAAACCACTAATGGGAAAAGGGATTGGTAAGCTTTTCCTGCAGATTAACTGCAAGGAAATCAAATGGTATTACTAACTCCATTCACTGCTGGAGAAGCAAGAAAGGAAGTGGCTTGAATAAGGCAGTCTAGCAAAAGCTTATGATAAAATTAGAAATCAGATGGGGTGTTGGATTTTGGCCTGAAAGAAAATTCCTTGGCATCTTCAATCCCATCATGATGCCCCCAAAAGGATGCAGGCTTCACAGGCTCACAGATGGACGACTTTGTACAAATACCCTGTGACACTCTACCAGAGAGGGGCCCACTAGAAAACTCAGAACCAAATAATCCCCCCCTACGTAAAAAACCCTCAAATTAGCTTCCTAATAACTCAGGTTTATCTCCAGTTGCTGTTCGGCAGATATAATTTGAAATGGACTTTGCACTCACCCAAGAACATGTTCACACAGAAGCCTGCAGTAGTCACTGTGAGAACTGGTAATTAATAGCAGAATCTTCCCAGAATTCTTCAGTTGCTTCAGCCACTTTTTTACAGACTCGGGACATCTTTGCAAATATTTGTCTGGATGATTTTTCACTTCTGGGAAATACATCCCACAGTTTTCTAAAAAAAATTAAAACATAATTATGTTATCCAATCCTGCTCACAAACCACTTAATCGACACAACGAATATCCTTTTATGTGCAAACAACACAATTAAAATAAGGCAAAGCAAAGTTTATAGTTTTCTCTGGGCTGTAACTTAATATAAACCAAAACCCCCAATCAAACCAAGACGATTCACAGTAGCAGAAATAAGTTTGCATGACTTTTCTCTTTTATTGTGGAATTTTTATAATTATTTTGTTTGATCTTCTTTTGCTCGTAATAGTTAATAGCAAAGCAATTTCAGATTGTAGTTTTATGCAGGAAATAATTATTTCTTTTTGCCTTTGCCCAATTTTTGAATACTTAGTTTGTGATTGTAAAATGAGCTAAATGTTTAGAAAGTGGTAAGGACCTAAAATTCCAAAGAACACCTGTTCACGTACTTCTGACACTTTACATTAGCATTGACTGATCAGTAACATCCATTTTATTATTTTTTGCATTTTTTTCAAGTAGCACTTTATCTATGAAAGGTTGATAACTGGCAAAGATTCATAAGTATTTGGAATACTACGAACAGATGCAAAAAAACTGCCCTGCTCCAATTTGAGCTTCAGTAATGTTCTTTCTGCCAAATAAAACAGCAATAGAATTTTGCAAATACACTTGGAATGCAAGATTTTTAAAAGAGTGCAACAACACTAACTTGGCAGTAAAAGTTACCTATTCATTAAAGTCACCAATAAATATTCATCTTGTTATAGCCCATAGCTGCTTTACCAAGATGTCAAATTAACATAAAATTTACCTACATATTTCCTCTGTGCTCAAACCTTCTATAACCAAAACTGTCAAGCTAGTTAAAGGTTTAAAAAGAAATATAATAATTGTAGAGACAGAAATTATACCAAGTATTTGGCTCTCAGTCTGCGTGTGTTATAGTATAATGAACATCATCATAGATTATTTTTCTTCCAGCACTTGTTCTATATGCAACTGTCTGTGGTCAACTTTGCTGAATGATTTAATAAATCCCAGACATTACTTAGCCTTCTGGTATGTGAGTAATGCTGTTCTCTAGTTTGAAAAAATAAGATTTAAACCACTTGAACTTTAGCTATTTAATGGAAGAGAACATGGATGTTTGAAAGAGTAGTATCAAAGAAAGACTGAAAAGATGCTGGGTGCTAAACATAACAGTATTCCATACACTACACATTCAGATGTCTACAGATGGCAGGGAACAAAAGTCTTCCAAAATAAGTTTCAAATTGGCCGTTATCCCTGGAGCTAGACAGGAGGCAAAAATGCATTATTCTGTACTACGACTTGACAGATTTCTTCCATAGAAGTGGACCAGTGTATCTGAGGAGAGTCTCTCTAACAAAATCTCCCAACTCACAACCAGGCCACTATTCCAGTTCTTCGCTGTATTTAGGTCAGGCTGTGTAACAGTGTGTACCAGGGGAATACGATGCTGTTCCTGCAGCCGGCATTATGGGATGCCATGACATTTGCCTTGAGAGCTAGCCAAGAACAATGATATTTTTGATTAAATAAAGCAGATTTACGAAAGAAGGTTTCCTGTTGTGTTTTCCCTCCTTCTTTCCTGAGGCATGAATATTGTTTGGGACGAGCAATAGTGTTTCTAGGAGCAGAAACTGCATTTTTTTCCCCCTCCATATTATAACTAGCAATAATATTTCATATGCTATGCTATGACAATTTTTCTTTCTTGGTGTTTTGGAAAGTGCACAATATTAGATGAGAGGGAAGTGGGGGGACACAAAGCTGGCATTAGCTCTCATAGGTTCAAACAACTAAAATAAAGATGGCAAAGTTCATTTATATAACCAGTGACCTATCACTCTTATCACTCTCAGACAAAAAGATCTGTTTTACTCCTGTTTTACTCCTGTTTTACTCTTTGTTTTTCTTTCCTTATGAAATGTCTTCCACTGTTTGTGACCATTATTTGATGTTCAATTTAAAGCCTTTGAGTTAATTTAATCAACACTGTCTTATTTCTCCATAATCTGTGCAGTATCTTCTATGTGACAAATCTATTATATTTGGCCTTTGAGCTACATCTGCATTGGAAAAGGTCAATAACTCTGGGTTCAATACATGATCTGAAAGAGAGTCTTATTCTAGCTTTCTATCTAGACCCTGAAGCCCAGCTGTTAATTGCAGACAAGCAATGAATCAGTTCTTGACACTGGGATCTGAAATTTGCCTCTGGGCTGTTTGCCATATCAGGCAGAGGCAGCTCAGAAGAATCCTCATTAAAGCATACTCTACTGTAATTAGGCCAGCACGGCCCAGGAAAGCAGAGTTTGACTTAATTCCTAACATACTACTGCATCTGGTGAAGACAGTTTGGTGGAATACAAACTCATACCTGTAAATGAGTTTAACCACCAAAGCTTGCGAGATTTGACTGAAAGCCAAATAAAATAAAAGCCAAAAAACTTGCTCATTAACCCAGAGCAAGAGCCAATTTTGAGGAGGATAGCAGAGCCACAAGCACCTTGTTGGCAGAAAGAATTGTGGAAGCTTTAACATGTGATAGAGAAACAGCATCGTGTCAAGCCTTCAAAATCAAATGGAATTATTTCCTAATGATAAATGAAGCCTTTTTTCCCACTATGGCATATATTGCACTATGTTTTTCTAAAGCAGACAAACAATAAAAATAAGAAGAAAACTCTATTAAGCAAAGCACCAGTGAGAAATTGGAAAAGAAATAATTTTATCAGAGCCAACAGAGGAAAGCAAAACTGAGTTATTAGAAATAAGTGATTATGCAACTGTCATACAGCTCCTTGAAAAACAGAAAAGTAATTTGTCAGAATAACACTGTTCTTGAGAAATAAGAAATTTCTCTAGCCTGTAATACCTTCCTGATAATGCTCACGGGCCATCCAAATTGCAAAATACTCTTAAAAATGGAACTATAAGCAAACTTCAGGAAAGTTTTGTTGGTCCACAAATTCAGTGTATCAAAGTGGGGGACTTGTGGCCACTGCCAGATTTACAACTGACGGTTTGCTATCTGTACGCTGCCTAAAATAAAATCCCTACATTTTTTCTCTCTGTTTTATCAGTATCACTTAACATACAGCTATATGGACACTGACTTGTATTAATGCATACTCACAAATCAGTGAAAGCAAAACATTAACAAAACAACTGTCCCAACTTTCACCTCAAAGTCTCTGTTGTTTTCAGTTACCTTCAAGCATGCCAAAGCCTTCATTAGTAACCTCTGGCTCTTTGGCAATGTGAACACTTACTAAAAATACAAAGAAGTATTTAATAAAAAAAAATTGAAATAAGAAGACCATGACAATCAACATAACAATCAACATATTTACCCCCTGTGATTTTATGAGAAAACTGAATCCAATGATGTGGAGCAGGAAAGTGAATATCTAAGCATTTTATACACAACCTTGGATTGTAGTACATATATGTTACTATGGAGCAAACGCAATTTTTTCAATCTCCAGTCTTGTTACTAAACAACTTGAAGTTTCTATAAAATCTCTGAAATACAGCCTGGAACAGCATATTAGCAACTAGCCTCTGTTGGGATTTATAATAATCTTCCAAACACACTTTCAAAAACAATTATTGCCTTTGCAGTCCACCAAGTATCCTTTCAGAAAAAAAAATATATGCTTAGGCTGAAGATAAAAATAGAAGCAATTAAAATGAATTGTCTAGAACCACCACATATTGAAGTCGTGCCAGAGCCTCTTATCAGATCAACGTTCAGTGTATTTTCAAAGCAATATAATTTCCTCTATCTATATTATCAGAGGTTCCCTTAGTGTCCAGTTTAGAGTTTGTTTTTTCTTGTTTTATCTGATATTTTAATCTGACATTTAATCTGACGTTTAATCTGGCATTTATCTAACATTGTCTTAACTTGCAGTTTAACCGCGGGTAACAGAGTTGTGATAGCAGGTGTGATGGGAACTATGTAGCTGGAAATGCTGGAAATGCAGAACCCCCAGACCAAACTCAGAGAGAGGCTGTACAACGCTTGTCGTGTCTTCCAGCACAGACAAAAATCCAGTCCTTAAGCCAAACACCCTCTTCTACTACAGTCAAAAAATTACTTTATTGAAGTATGCAGTTGGATGTCCTAATATAATACCTGTATTAGTGGAAAAAAAAAATTATGGATTTCTCTTGTGCTCTGCATTACACTGCTTCTCCCTAGCAGGGTCAGTTCACACCTGCTGGCTCTTGACTCCTTTGGACTCAATGTCCGTAAATCCGCGCTGCCAGGACACTGCAATTTTCATCCCTTAACTGTTATTTGGATTGTAAAATGGGCAAATGTTCAAGAGGCACTTTTGTGGCAAGGTTTCAGTCCAGAACTTAAACACAGGAACAGTGTATTTCTTAGTATTGTCACTGCTTCTAAGGGGCACCTACTTGATTAAATTAAAAATAATTTATCCACTATTTATACAATTTAGCTAAGCAGAGAAGTATGAGGCTAAAAAAAATCCCTAGAATTCAGCCAAGAAAAATAAACTTTCCACTGCCAATTTGTAGCTTGTATTTAGTGGCTTTAACAATCTCTTACAATGAAAGTAGTATTTGGGAATGTGACTTTTCTCTCTTTTAAGTTCAAAGGCAATATGATAGCTTAGCTATTAATACTCATAGCCAAATTCTCTGCAGCTCTGCCATGAGAAAGAACTTAGTTCTTCCCTAATTTTTGTCTTAATGCTGGCTTGCAAGTAACAGTTATTAATTTGATTAACAGACTAGAGCTGTAATAAATGTTACAATCAGCAATGATACAGACTACTATATTAACTGTATATTCCTATCCACTGTAGCCTCACAGCACTTCAGGTTTCTAGAGTGAACAGAGACACTTCTCTGACCATTGTTGCTGTCCTCTTCTCCTGTCTAAATAAACTAACCTAAAAACTATCATGAGCATTCAACAGAAACACAAGAAAAATACCTTAATCACAGAAGATTCTGCAAAAGAACTTAAATTTCATCTAATGAAAGCAAGTAGGGGAGAAAAGGGGTGATGGTTAAAATTACATCACGCAAGTTGGCTTTTACTGCCTTTCATTTAAACTGAAGTGTGTGTTCTAGTAGCAGCAGCAGAAAGAAAATGAGAGACAGAGGGAAGGAAATAACATAAAGCAAGATAAGAAAAGATAATGAAGGATGATGCAGGAATGACTGGACAAGATATGGTTACATTCTGGAGGCCTGGGATGAGGCAGATATCAAGAACAGGGAGCAGCAGGAAGAGATAAATCATCCTCTCCTTCCCCTAGGAGATAAAAACTTTTAAAAAGAGAATAAAAGGATGACAGTCTTGGAAGATAGGAGGTTAGGAAGAGGCAAATGTCGTAAGAGCAAAAATGAAGAGCGACGGATGTCAAATATTCGGAATTTTTATGTTTTCTGCAATTGTCTCAATTCTTTAGAAAGATCGAGTAATTCTTTAGAAAAATTGTGCCATTTCTAAAAAGGCCAAAGGGTTAAACATCCTGGTCCAGTTCAGGCTGGAAGAACACCAGCTATTTACACTTCTTCATTTATTAGAAGCAGACATGAAAAGAGGATACTAAGTTGGGAGACAAAGGAGATTTTAATATTATGGTACCAAATCGCTCATTCTCATCTGAAAAAAGAGAGAAGTAGTATTTCTGTGATAAAAGAGGGGAAAAAGAAGTAGTATGGGTGGGTTGGCCAGTGGAGACCAGAAATTCAGAATGACATCTCAGCGAGTTGCTGCCTGTCACAAGGCTGAACTTTGCAACCTGATGAACCTCTGCTTGTTGTAGCTAAGAATTAGCTTATGTGCCCAGATATATGAGTAGCTGCTTACAAAACAGTATATTTCAAGCTGCTCTTGTATATACAAATGAAACAGAAATGGGATAGAAAAGGGAAAAAAAAACCAACCCAAAAATCAGACAGAAGAGAGGAGGTAGGAAATATGAGCAGAAATGAAAAACAAACCAGGCTGAATTCTATTAATAATGCATACCCATAAATAGGGAACATATATTAGGATGTCCAATCAAATTGAAGAGAAAACTTTTCCTCCTGCTCTCAGGAAAGCAGGGATTTTTATTATCACAATGTAAGCCTTTTGCATGTGGCACTTGAGTTTTGAACTAGTCACATATTACCAGTGGAACTACAGAATCAATAGGTTCTTCATTTGCCTTTTTTTCCCTGTGTATCTGTTAGAGAAGATGTTTACCGCCCATGTAACATCAACATTCTCAATATTTTTAGCAACATCCAGCTCTGGTCAGGCAGAAATAGATCATATTTTCTAAAATAACAAACAATTTTCCAGTGATGACAACTCTGTGCTCACCTTGATTAATTTCAAGGGGGTGACCATAAGGTAAGGGTCCATGGTGGGCTAGGAAAAACATGACTACTTGGATTAATAGTGGCTGCAGTGTTATATAAACACTTAATACACTGAAGGAAACATTTTAGCCGAACATACACAAAACATCACCTCAGCAAATATTTCATGGGTCATTTCCTCTTCTACTTATTTTCTACTCCTGTGGCCTAAGAGAAATTTACTGCAAAATTTAAAATGCTTTGGTAGCTAAAGATAGGTCTCCAATGAAAAAGGGTCTGATTGACCAGAAGTTTTCCTAAGGAAGCTAAGAGCAGATGTTGTTTCTTCTGGCTTAAAATTATAAGGCAGGAGCCACCACTCCCCCTCCTTTCTGAGGTGAGGTTCCCATGACAAAGGCTGTCAGGAACAGCATAGAACCTTTAGCTATATTTAAAGGGAAGTCCTAATGTCTAAATTAGAAGCTATTACTGCTCTAACATCTCTTAGCCGAACATAACCCTCTCCTTCCCCCTGTGTAGCAGGGGATAGAACCAAAGACCTCTGATGGACAGCCCAGAACCTCAAGGCTGTGCAAGGTTTAAAGGCTGGCCCTAACCAAAGCCAGCTTCAAGGTGAGGCTGTATCATTTCTTGAAAACAACTTTTCCCCAAAAACTTTTCAAGCAAGCTTAAAAAGTACCATTTCCTGACACCCCCCCACCATTTCCGATCCGGAAGAACCCCATTCAATCTGCCCCTAATCTTCACCCTCCTGCTTGCTAGCCTTGCCTCATCTCCATCAGCAGTGTCCTGGATCCAGGACAGTCAAGACTCCCAGGAGCGCAATGCCACAGCCAGATGCTGCCATGGCTTTTGCATGTAGTGTTATTCCTACTACTTACTGAGGTCCATGGACACTGAAAGAGAAAGCCAGGCTATGCTCATATGTTTTCTGTTCTTATTGGTGTCCTCAAATGGCTGATTTAACTGCTCCCACAGCCAGAGTTAGTCCCACTCTGCAGTCCTTGCCCCATCTCACCCCAAGCTTGCAAGTCCCTTCTTTTAGAAAAGGGTAACGACACAAATAAAAAAAGTTACGAGACGAACATGTATGTGGCAAAATCTGCAGCCTGACTTCACCATGACTGCTGACACATGACATTTGTAAGGAAGTTGTCTTGATGTAGGTAGTTTGAATGACCTTCCAGAGTTTTGTATACACAAATCTTGGAGACAGAATTTTTTTCTTTTCTTGTTTTTTTCTTTTCCTTCTGGTATTATGTTAATATTTATATCAACATAGCAATGTTTCCCCAGTGCACTACAAAGCAGGAAGGATGTACTTTGGAGGTAGGACAGGATCTGTTGCTATATTTTACAGGAAATTATTTATTTCTCAAAAGAATTCACTTCCTTGCTTTACATCACCATGCTAGTTTGCAGTGTAACAGACCAGATTTATCAAACCGTATGAGACCAATCAATTTCTGATGACACTGTCGCAACCCATGGGCTGAGCACTAAACTCGTGAAGAGGTAACTATCCTTTGCTGGACAAACATTCAGTTAAATTAGTCTGATTCTCCAGATCCTCTCTACTGCACCGTGTGAACAATTAAAGCGAATAATCTGCAGGTGGAAAAATCTGCTTTGTTCCATTGTCAAGAATGTCTCCTGACAGGATTAATGCAACACATTTACCTATGCTTGGAAGTAGAAGACTGAAAGGTGGCATAGTGATTGCTCAAGGCAACACAACCCACATTTTTTCCTCCTGTTAAAGATTTACACTGATCATTTGTTATATAAGTATTGCCATGGTATTAAAATTTACAGGAAGACAACCTATCAGTGGGAAATTACCATAAAAATTCTGGAAATCTCCACCTATATTCAGACTGCTAAAGTTACTGATCCTTATATACACATTTGTCATTCAAACTTGCCATAGAAGCATATTTGAGATTTTTCTTCTATGTACATTATAACTCTTGGCACTCATCACCTACGTTCCCAACAAATTTTGCACACTTAGACACCTGTTAAACTCCACCTGTTGTCAATTCACACACCTTTAAAATACACCCCCAGGTAAAGACATCCTAAAAAAACTGCAAAACAATTTAGGATGGAAGAAGGAAATTGTTCTGTTCAACTGAATACAGCTAAGTAGGTGGGAAATGGGATCTGTTCAGGATGCGGCTGCAGTTTGACAGGAAGTCAAATATTCAACTACCATTTTATTTATGAATCTGATGAAGGTTACTTGAGTCCATTGGCTTGTGTAAAACGTGCTTTTAGGCTTGGTGTGGAAATGAAGTGCATAATGAAGAAATAAAATACAGTAGATAGATATCTTACAATGACACACAGACTACAGCTGCTGATAAACTAAAAATCCTAGTCAGCTGTCCTGCTCCACCAAGAACACATTACAGGTAATCCCTGCTCCTGAGATCTCAAATTAAAATAGCTCTGGGGAAGAGATGAAACTCTTTTTGAAGCTTTGAATGCATCAGATACTTTGGGGCATTTGCTGCAGTAAGAAAGAAGTTTAAGTTCTCAAAAATGTTTTTCCTGGAAGCAGCAGCATCATCTACCTCTTATATTTCCCATGTACATACTAACGCACAAACAGAGATACATATATATGCATACTAAAGAAAAACAATAACTTTTCTTAAAACAAGAAATAATCCTTTTCTGTCTCCAAAGAAATTGTGCACTGCCAAGAACAAATGGTGTTAATTCTAACCTCCAGGTATACAGTTGCAAACTTTCCAAATGGGTACAGATGGACCAAGAGCTGTAAGCAGACTCCAGTTTTACTTTCTACATAACATTCCTATACAGATGCCACATCCACACTTCAAGAACAATCTGATGGGAAGTGGGAAACTGCACACAACCAGCGCCACAAGAATGGGGTAGGGAGAAGAACTATGTGTAAATTGAGGCATTTAAAATTGTATCAGAAAAGCATATCAGAAAATAAGACATTACAGAAGAGTGTGACCAGGGGAGATTCGCAACAGGCTATTCACCTTTCATGTTTATGAGTACCCTGTATATCCACAAAGTTACCAGTTGTGTGTTTTCTGTGATCTCATTTTATAATTTACAAGTAGTGTTCAACAATAACTACTCCTACTGTAGGTGATGAACCACCTTCTGTTATGTTTTAATACATAAAATGAAAGCCTTACTCTTCTTGCCTGGGATCTCACCCTAGCTGTCCTGATAATACAGCTCTCAAATCACACACATACCAAGTGCCTACAGAGCTGCATAAATCCAGCTGAGGCTGCAGAAGTATATTTCCAGCCCCTGTGTATCAAAGAAATATTAACAAGAAGATGTACCAAGAAGGGCCATCAGGATAAGACTCCAAGAGCTTAAATAACAAGGAGTCAGGGTACATTCAGACCGTGCAGCGAGACACAGTATAAAAGCATTCACTGATCTCTAGGAAGCCGGCACAGCTGGAGGAAGCAAAGCCTCCAGCTTGTGTGCGTATTTGTTCTCCATCCCAACAGTCCGGCCGCACGGCACTGCGAAGAGAGAGAGCAACATCCCGGAGCAGGAGCTCGTCCTTCCGGGCGCTGCTCCGCTGCCCGGTCCGTCGGTCCGGTGGTGCCATCTACCGAGAGGGGGCCGGGAGCCCCCAACGGCACCGGCACCGGCACCGGCACCGGCACCGGCACCGGCAGCGGCACCGCGGAGGCGGCTGCACCGTCACCTCGAAGCACCGCAGCCCCCCTGCTACCAAGAACGGTCACACCATGGCTGCCGGGAACACAAATCCAGCTATTAATTTTTTTCCCTTTTCTCTGCTTATTGAAACCGTCTTAAATTTCTAGACAAAACTTTAAAAAGCTGGAATAGAACTGAAACGTGCAGTTCCACAGAAATGACCCCACATGGCAGTGGTCCTCAAACAGGAAGCGCCAGAGGGCAGGGCTTGGGTGTTGGGGGGAGGCTTCATGGAAAACACTGGGTGATTTGACAGCTTAAACATAAATCTAAGAGGGAAATAATAACAGTCTTCAAACACGTAGAAAGCTCATGCTTGGGGCAAAAAAAGAAAAAAGGAATAATCTGTCCTCTGAGACCAAGGTCAACGAGTCAAGAAGCAATGAGTTTACACTTCTGCAAACCTAGATTAGAAATGATAAGAAGGTTTCTGATTTGAGGGGTACTGACACACTGGAAAAGGTGCCAAGGAGGTTGTATGATCTCTGTCAGTGCAGGTCTTTAAAAAGAGGCTAGAAAGCCATCTGTCTATTAGGAACAGCTAACCCGCCCCTTTGGCAGTGGTGTGCTAAATGCAAATTATTTTGTACAGTTCCTTAAAGTACTGTGATTACATACTACCGATGAATATGCATCCCCATCTCCATCCACTGCTTTAATGAGTGATGCTAGTGCTCACGTTCATCAGTGTGATATGGATAATGATACTTACGGTCATGTCAGAAAAAATTTATTAGTAGCCAGTAAGAGGAATGAATTCAGCAAAAAGCAGCAGCACAACTCTGTTAACAACAGTTTTTGCTAACCTGAACAAGAAATTTGAAACTTATCCAAACAAAAGAGAGAGATACAGACTGCTGACTTGATGCTACGTTCATTGCAGACCATCCCTTTCCCATTTGTCCCAGCTCATTTGCCATAGGAAGGTTGAGAGAGGAACACTCAATTTCTAATGCCATTTTCATGAGCACAAAGACTCCATTATTTTATGGCTTAGAGATCAGCTTGAGACCAAAGAAAAAAAGCTGCTTTCCAGAAATTCAACAAGATATACAGTCTCCATTAAGAATGCATAAAATTGGCACAACTAAATTAAATTATTTTATGCAAAGCCTGTGTGTTGAGTTCATCACTCTCTTAGGGAGAATGGAAAAGAAGAAATCAGTTAAAATTATACCTAAAGTGCTGTTGGAAAGGTTGCTGCTGGTCAAGCTGTCAGCAAGAATTCTGGAGTTTAGAGTCCAGAGAAATCTATTTAAAAGTTATGAAGAAAATTTTTCTGGGTGCTCTGTTTGTGATTCTGTATTCTAATCTTTTTTGGTTTCGTTCTTCACCTGTTTTAACATTATCCAAACAACATCAAACAGATGAGAACTCTTGGCTTCCTGAGGCCATTTTTGTATGGATCTCTGCAGCTACTAGTAGGAAATTCTGGAAATTAAAGGCAATTTATATACTTGATATAAAATCATAGAATTGTAGAATGGCTTAGGTTGGAAAGGACCTCAAAGATCATCTAGTTCCAAATCTCCCTCAAAATATTTAAGTGACTACGGAGTATCTCTTACATTAATAGCATATTTACAGAGAATATCCTAAAAGGCTGTTGCTGTTTCTGTTAATGCAAACTTCACAGGACTCAGTCTTTCGGGTTTCTCGCAGTGGCAGGCAGACGTGGCAGTGGGGGGCTGGGAACCCACCCTGCTCATTACAGCATTGGGCACTCGTGGGCATCCTCACGCTGCTCTCCTGGGTGAGGCTGCAGAGCAGGAGGGTTTCCATGTACCTCCACCACCAACAGCTCTGCTCCAGTTCTCCTGCCCTCTTGCTACAACCTCAGTTAAACAGTTTGACGAGAAAAAGCAGAAAGCAAGTGCCTGGTTACCACTTGAACCCTTGCTAGGCTGCAAGGAAGGAAGTACTGCCATTCAAATTCCACTTACATGGGGCTTAGCTGAACAGGACGGAGTATTTATGAAAGCAAAGACTGCATGAACAATTCATATTTATAAATTCAAAATGTTTGGGACCTAGTTTCAACAGACAGAGCAACAAAAGTCTTCCCTGAATATTTATGAAGAAACCAGATGACACACAAACAGCTCTTTTGTTTTCCAGATTGTGGGTTTGGTTATTAAATTCCAAGAAAACAGACATATAAGGAGACCCACTTCTCCTTTAGTCTTTAAATTCCTGCCAAAGCCAGTGATATATGCACACCATGTTTGCATTCAGCACCTTACATTCTGCAAAAATGAGACAACATTTTAATAATCCTCATTCACTCATTCTTTTGGACTGACATCTGAACATTAATGTCAGACTCTTGTGTTAATATCCTGTGTTGTATGAGCTTTCTTCTATTACCACCTTTCGGCTGGAAAAAATGAATTGAGTATGGAAATGTCTCTAGAATGAATGCTGGTTTTAGACAGTTTACAGTGATATAGGACACAAAATATGTTTTTTTCATTAAAACACTCCTATCAGGACCAATGTTAAATTATGTCAGCAGTAGTGGCTACACCAGAACTGCTTTTTAAAAAGAGTTTCTCTGCTGTATAAGGACTCAAGCAAAAAGAAACAGAAGTAAAAGTAACATTTTCTTTTTCCTTTTTAAGTGCAAATTTTCAGGCATCAGAAACCATTTGATTATCAAAGAAATAACTCTGTCTGACGTGAGTATAGCAGATACATGCAGATCTCTCAAGAATTTGCTCATATCTGTATTCATTGCTAAAAGTCACTATAAAACAAAATCCAATTTCCACATATTACACACGTGCATATAAGATGTATTTGTAGAGAAAGATAAATACACTTATATGAAAAATGCCATTATTACCATTATAGCTACAAGTTTATGGGCTAGTGGTTAGAATAAAATGGTAACTATACTTAAATAAACTTTAAATTATACATAAAGACTTCAAGAATCTTTAGAGAAAGGACTATAAATTCTTTTGTGCTCATTTAATTGTTAGGCATTTGAATTACTTATGGCTTTTTCCGCATGTACAATCACTCTTCTACAGAAATGCATTGTTAGAAAGTATGAGGGCAGCATCACATGCTGTTATGAAAACAAAAATATAGAGAGTTTACAATAAAAGTTTTCTTGAACTTTTTATTTAACCTCATGCTCTTTCATGATTAGCTCACCAGAAGCATTGTGGTAATAAAAGTCCTTCTTGGTTGGTATTTGACCATTAGCTGACTGTGTACTACAGTAAGATATTTTATAGCTTGATGGAAGTATGCCTCTTAAGGATTTGTTCATAGTCCCACGACAAAATTCACACTGACTTCAGTGGCATAAGGGTTTACAAGGATCTTACTCTCCTCAATACAAGAGACTGAGCATCAGCTAACACTATTTTATACACTCAAAAGACACAAGCTGGTTTTGCTCCTACTCCTGCTCTCATTTTAATTTCTGTTGCAAACGATTACAAGAGATCAAATAAGCAAATCTAAGCACCTGGCAGATGAGAACATGTACCTGCTTTCTTTACTCCCTCATTCAGGCAAGCGTTTTATTTCACTGTGGGGACAGGTTTAATGTACACATATACAATCCGTCACTCCATCTCACCTGACAGGCAGTAACTTTTTATGCCATTTGCAAGCTCAGCAACATGCCCCATGTAAGATGCCAATCTAAAAACACCTTTTGCAATGCTCACCTGGGAAGTTTAAACTCTTCCTTTCCAGCTTGTTTAAAATAGCCTTAGCTTGAGCCAAACAAAATGGATATAAAGAAGACTGCAGGAGTCCTAGACCAGGAAAAGTATTCTGCCTTATTAAGTGCAGAGAGCTAAAGCAAACAGGTGGCAGCATTTCCCCACAGTGCAGTAAGAAGCTTGTCTGAGTGACTTACAATCTCAGGCATGCAAGAAACACTTCGATTGCTATGTACAAATTTTACGTACAAGATATGTGAACCATATTTTATCCAGTCAATCTTATCTGAGTTGTAAGAACATGTCCAAATTCTAATACAGCAGAACTGGGAATGATTTAAATCAGAAGCACAGAAGCATGCTTAAATGCGATTTTTTTTGTCTAGCTTGACAGATACAAATAGATTTATATAAAAAAGCCAAATATCAAGTTTCTACACAAAGCTTCCAAAATGATACAAATTATTTTTCTTTAAATCCATAAAACTTGGGAATGCTTGTGTGGCTCTTTGCATTCACTGCAATGACACCTGAGTGTCTCTATGAAAACAGTAACTGAAGAAAATTTTTTTTTAAGCAAGGTACAGTAAGTTTTTATAATAATTTTACAGATTACAGATGCCCTCATCACTATAAATGTAATTAATTTCTGGATTTAAAAGTAACCTAGCAGTGGCTCTGCTGAAACACCAGAGGGAGCAAGTTTCACAGAGGAGTGAATGCTTTTATTGAAAACTTTCCCAGCTACTGTGTTTCATCATTTAGTAGGATACGAAAAAATTTAGTCAGATTACCTGGAACGGCTGGGAATGTGCCCTTCAATGCAAAGCCCTTCAAATTGTGATGAAATGTGTAACAAGGAGCACGAAATAGCAGAAAAAGTGAGGATGTGCATCATTTGGGCAGTTGCAGGTTTTCATTCACAAAGCTGAAAAATCTTCTGTTACTGACTATGAGAGGAAAAACTAACAGCCTTGATGTATTTGCCTAATAAAGATTATTTAGGTACTGACTGTATTTTTAAAAATTGACTCACACTCCTCCTTCACAGCATAAATCACAGACTCAGTTGTGACAGACTTCTCTAAAAGACTGAAAAAAAGAACAATAGATATGATCAAAGTCAAATCCACCATGCAATGAACTGAGTTACTTGGAAAAACCACATTCTCTTGTCCTTCATTAGGGACTAAACCAAGCAGGGCTCAAAGAAAAAAAAACCCCTAAAATCAGTTGTCTTACTGATGATTCATATCTGAAAAAACTAGACCTGACTTAGAAGTGACCTTGCTTCTGAGTCTTAAATGGGAACTGAAACTTTTCAGCTGCTTTAAGGACTGATCAAGTGGCAATGTACGCCTGCATTGTTAATACAGTCTAAAATTTGGCAGAGAGAAAAATCCTCTTGGGTCATTACACTGGGCCCAGTTCGGTCAGAAGACATTGCCACCCACTACATGGTGAGAATCCCAAGGGATTCTTACCACAGCTGATGTCCTGTCGTTGGTGGTGCCCTGCTCCCGAGGGACCTCGAAGGTCAGGAGTAGTCTTCACATTAAGATTAGCGCAATTTCTCCTCATAAAGAATTTTTCAGCATGCGTGTGTCTTAGTTCTTCCTGCTCTCTCCAGTGAATGTGCCTGATCTGAACTGCTAGCAAATTATTCTGCATACACAGAATGCACAGGAAGGGCTGTTTCAAACCAAAGAAAACAGTGTGTAGTGGTTTTGGTGTCTGCTTTCAGCCTAAGAACAATGAGTTTCAGAAGAGGGAGGAGGAGGAGAGGAGAAAGTCATAGGAGGAAGCCAGGGAAGAGGAGGGAGAAGGAGAGAGCAGCCTCTTGAGTGAGTAGGGTTTCTGGTGACAGAGCAGCAACAGCAGCCGAAAGCAGTATTCACAACAGTTTTTTTTGGAGCTGGTCTCATTGGTACTGTTGTAGCAAACTGGCTCATATTTCTTTCACTCCAATCACATTGTGATCCCATGGGAGAAAGGCAACCCGAGATTTGATCACCACAGTTACTACAAAAAGTAAAGATCTGGGTGCAAGGAGCAAGCAAAAAGATTGTCTAAATGACAGTACTTCACAACATACTCTCCAGCTGTATTTAAGTCAGTTAAAAGTCTGTCAAACAAAAAAAAGTATCAGAGGATGCTTTACTGCCCCTGGCCACCTTCGGGCAGCATTAGGAGGATTTCTAATGCCTAGACACAAAGTATTTTCCTGCTTCTAAAGCACAGGATGAAAAAAGAAAAACTGTCACAGTGAACTTTTAAAGATTGGAGGGTATATTTGAAAGAAGGAAATATAACTCTGATTTCGCAAACTCCAGAAAGTTTTCCTCTCCTTCTGGTAAGCACTGTAATTAGGGAGTTTGTACTTCACCCGACCTTAATGGATAAACTTACTAGCTGTTGGATCGCTTCACTCGTCCTTTTTAAGCTCCAAGGAAGAGGCTGTCTGGCACCTCAGCAGGCTACTGAGATCCAGCAGGGCTGTCACTGCCTCCCGACTTGAAACAATCCTTTCCAGCCCTCTCACATACCACACAGGTCTCATAGTTCAACTCTCAAGCTCCTGGAGACCACAAAATATTTGGCAGCACAAGAGGTCTATGATCTTTCCTGTTTGGTTTCGCTCAGAGCTCCATAAGGCAAACAGTTGGTGCAAAGGCTCAGGAGACTTAAAGGATTTCAGCAGTGTTCTCCCCTTGCGTTTTGGTTTCTCTCTCTCTGTCCATGCAGGCAGCTGGCTGGTATCCTTCAGCCATTTGGAAGTTAGTTTGCCTCTGAAATACACATTAGTGCCACATACTGACTTTCATGCTGGAAGGTGGATGAATGCCATATGGCCAGTGACTGGATATATTTCACACTGTTTTCAAATCTACCAGCAAGACAGTTCAAATCACCTTCTAAGATGGATGTAAGTTACCAGAGTGATAATTCTGTTTTCAAGCAGTTATCTGGCTTCCTGACAGATTTATTTGATTCTTACAATTCTCCAAAAATAGCACATGATCATGTATAATTTTTTTTGAAGTTTTGTCAGAAAATCAGTTACCACCATGACAAACTGCACACAAAACTTATGCTTCCTTTTCCTCTTCAGTCCTTTCCTAAGTACTTTGATTTTCTTAAACTTCTTTTGAAAGAGAAGCTGATCTCTTTTACCTATACTTTGATAGCAGTTACAAAGCAGCTGGCACTGCACAGAGTTAGATATTCTATCAGTATTCTTTATTTTACATACTCATTAAAAAGGAGTACAATAGTAACACTATACATCCAATTTCAAATAACTTCATACATTTTACCATAAGAATTCAATTTTGTATTTAGCAAGAAAACTTACATTTAGCAGGCAAGTTTTTATTTAGGAAATCTCTGCTTTGGACTTATAAAGCAGTTTTAATAACTTCAAGTCACGTAAATGCAAAATTAAATGTACCTTAAAACATCAATTTGATAGAAAAGATGTATGCAAATAACACATTATTTTAATTTTTTTTTTTAGGAGGAGAGTTGTGTATATCGATTAACTTTTCTATACCAGTTTTCCTACTTTATTAGTGCAGAGACTGAGGCAGATCCGAGTGGGTGATTTAGAACGAGAATTTAATGCAGGTGCTAACTCTGTAGAGGGAACATCACAGAAAGCTTATTGCTAATGTTTTACTGGCAGCTCATTGCTTCTGCTTGGGCTAAATAAGCAGCAAATTGAAGTGCACTGAATAAATAAATGTTTTAAAATCCAAGCAAGTCAGCTTTTAAGCTACTCCATGCATCCCAAAAAACTCTGAAACAATTCACTGACAAAACTCACTCAAGGACAACAGAAAATATTTTCCAGTTCACGAGGTCAGGAGTAAGTTGTTGGTGATCAAACAAACCTTTCATTATTAGTTTGCGGAATCTAGTAAGCGTATTTTTTCTTTAGTGGTTTTCTTTTCCAGAACTGGGAAGTACTGGTTTCCTTCTCTCCCTTGCTAATGACTAAGATGCAGTGCTGTCCTAGGCTGGCCAGAGGCAGGGAGACAAGAAGAATGTGTGTTGTCTCCCACAGAGATTCTTTTTTCTGGACAATTTCAATGTGGCATGAAAGCAAGTCCTGTCCAGGTCAGCTTTAATAAGAAAGAGAATTCTCGCCAGAGATTGTGGTTACCCTCAAGACTTCATTTAAATCTCTTGGGACCACAAATATAAATTCCATTAACAGCTTGCTATATTTTAGCTTTCAAAACCAAAGCCCTAGTGTGCTTTGTAACATAGATGAATAGCTAGGATATTGAGAGTATTACTAGTTTTTTTTTAATTAATGAAATCCACACCAGCAAGAAACTGGAATATTGTTTGAACCACCAAGGGGTACTAACGGCTCAGTATGTCTTCTTTTTCTTGATTCTTTTTCTACTAGGAAATATAGAACTAAAAATGGATAAATCAAGCACCAACACTCTTGTTTTATTCAAATTATTTTTTTAATTTGTATTTTTAATTACAATGAGAATGTCTCCTTTTTGTTATTCCTGCCAGGCACCAGAAAACTTTACTTAGGTTTCCTTAGAGGAAGAGAATCCTATTGCAGTTGCAATACAAGCACCTTTGTCATCCTAATACCTTCACTAGGTGGTTTATCATCACTAGCTCTTTATTCTCCTTGGAATAAGCAGATAAGTCCACATGAGTTTAATGGCATAAAATCTAAGCTCCACAGACAATTATATCACATTTGTCCTCTGGCAGATCACCCAATATAATACAATTTTTGCAGCAGTCAGGTGTGGACATAATAACTTTTTTTTTTTTTCCCCACATTTCTCAGAGCTCCCTATAATAAGATCTTTATGCTGACATTATGACTTCATGCTGGTTTTATGCTAAATGCAGATAAAATACCCGATGCTTTATAAGGCTGAAGTGATGGGAGCCTCAAAGAAAGTTTGCTGGGACAAAGTTAACCTTGATGATATTTTTGGAGAGAAATCTTATCAGCACCCTACTCCAGTGCTTTATTTAATGTGATGTTCTGGATGAGGCCCTAGAAGCCTTAAGCCAGCATCAGTTCATCACCAAATGTGAGCACACACATTCAGGTTCAGCTCGAAAGCATTTGGAGATGTTCATACTCAGCCACTAAGGATGTTTCTAAATGCTCCCTCCCTTCTACAGTTGTCCACAATTACACCAGTTTAGGAATATCTACAGAGTTCTACTTACTGCAAACACTTTCTGTGAAAGCTTTGCTCTGTTTGAGCTTCCATAGGGATTACCCCAACTTGCTTCCCTTTGCTGCAGGAACATTTGCAGGTGCAAGTGAAATGCTCCTGAAACTGTAGGAGATCACGGAGAGGAGCAGTGCTGGGAATTCCTGTCTGTGCCCCAGGACTTGCAGGGCAGATTTTCATTGCCTTTACCCCAGTGCCATGAAAAAGAGCCAGAACCTCCCACAGCAGTTAATGCCAGCACTGAGGGGTCCCTTCCAGGACCAGTCCCAAACAGGAGCTCTCCCCTGAGTTACACACACAGTCCCAGCTACATAATGTACAGCTACGCTGTAATTGCTGGGTAAGCAAAGAGGGAGAATGAAAAGTTTTTCTCTGGGACATGGAAATTTCCCAGCTCTTCAAGATGAGGACAGGACTTCATCATGAATCACTGGTTTGGTAAAAACCTAGCCTAGTAAAAGGACAGTCCTCAAGGATGAGAATCACCCCACCTAAGGTTGACAATCCCTAAATCTGTGCAGGATGGCAAGGCTTCTTTTATAGCTGATGGAGACAAACGGGTGTCTCTACCATGTTGCTCTTCCCACTTGAGTGTACACAGATGTCTAAAATAGACCATGTGAGTCACACGCTACAAATGCCCGTTTCTTTCCTTTGCTTCAAAAAAGGAATCTAGACAACAAATGCCAAATTGTCAATGTCCAGTGTTCAGCTGCATGAAAACCAGTCTGGCTGGAAGGCTGTGATTTGTTCAGCTGGGCTAATTAAACATGAACGTCTCTAAAACAGGACAAACAGCAATGATTAGAATTAATAGGATAGATGAATACCAAAGGACTAGAGGCATAAGACTGTCTGAAAATAAATTATCTACTTTTCTATCCTCTTCCTCCTCTTTCATGAAAGATGAACATTGACTAAGCAGATAAAAAGGACATGCCCCAAATCTTGACTGTCTTCTGCAAACATCCATGAACTGGGGGAAATGAGATGTCTTAGCTTGAATACAGCCAGTGTAAGAGGGCATGGGGACAAAAGAAACCCTTGAACTAACATATATGCTAAGCAAAGTTATGTGGGCTTACTCCTTTTACTTGCATTCACTCTTCTCATTAAACTTTGAATAACTCCTTTTACTGCAAATTCTGCAAATTTATCTTTTAGAACTTTATCTTTTAGATAAAATTAAAATCTCTTTAAGATTAGGTTAAACTGAATTAAAAAAAAACAACCAACCAAACAAAAAAACCAACAGAGTAACCAGCTGATCTCAGTCCTAAATATCAGGATACCTCAGCAGGTAACAACAGCTGTTTCTGCTTCATTCCATAACCTGGATTAAGAAACTGGTGATGTCTGATTGGCATGCAAAACCTTTTGCAGACAGCAAATGGTGCAGCATATTCCCAATGGGGCACATAACAGCCTCCTTTAACATTTGTAAGAGAATATTGACTTCTCTACTTCATTAGTAACTTTCCAAAACCTCATTGACTAAACATTTGAACAAACTAGGTAAATAATTATCTTTCTCTCCAGCTGATACAGAAGTAAAAATTTACAGCCAAGGGTCATTGATGGTGAGGTATTTTAATTTTATAAGAAAATATTCAGTTGTGATGGTCTTTGTAACTGTACTGTACTCCCTTATTTATTGAATTAGGTTGCTTGGATCATGGTCCACTCAGTTACGAGAAACAAACGAAGGAGCTTCAGTCCAAAATGGCATTAATTAATTGCATTTCTCCTTCCTGTAAAGCAATTGGCTCAGCATGCTGGCATCTCAAAGCACTTCTAAACGTAGACAGCCAAAGGCCACATGTAATGGGAGAACCACATCCACTACTGTGGGGCATGTTTTTACAGGCATTTGCTCTTTTTTCCTTTCCACATCCATCTGGAGAACCTAGAGCACAATAATTCTGTGATTGTTACTGAGCAATATGATGCCACTGCAGTATTATCTTACATTTCCTTTGGAAAATGTCTTTTAGTCTATTACTTTTTAATGACTTAAAATAGTCATTTCACATCTTAGTCAAAGTGTTTTGTAAAAGTTGTTCAGTCACTAAGATCAAGGCCTTTTTTTTCCACTTAAGAAATGATACAGTCACTGGAAACAAGCTTTGACTAACCAGAAACTCTCTTAAAAGTGTGCAAATAATATAAGTTTATTTTTACTATTAAAAGTGCATAGCTATTTTACCAGGAAAACAAACTACTTGGCAGAGAGTACATACTTTAAAATAACTTTTCAAGAGCTCCCTTGAGATTTATTTGAAAATACCAGTCCTCTCAGACAAAAAAAAAGAAAAAAGGTAAAAAAAACACTGATGAAGAACACCTGAGTTTCTTCATATCAAATACTCAAGTATTTATTGGAACTTGCATCTCAATGAAAGAGAAATCCCTTTATATTATGTCTCCAAATCCAAAAGGACAGATAACAATATTTGAAAAAGCAGAAAGCCTAAAATGACTGGATACAACGAAAGAACTTTAAATGGCAAAATAAGTAACTTTTTGAAGAAAAAAAAAATGTCCAAGAAAATGTCAACAACTTTCTCACCTACTAGGGAATAAAAGTAGCTCTAGCAAAGTAGTTCAAATACTACAGTAGAAATCAATGTGATTCCCAAATGAAATGGAAGTCTTCAGTAAAGTCAATGTGTGAGGTAAGTATATGTCCATAATCATAGTCAAGGAACGAGCAAAGCTTAAACAGCTTAATGCACTTGAGCCTACTCAAAAGCTCCCTTTTATCTCAGAATTCTGACAAATGGCCATATAATTAATACCAGATCCAACAGAAAGATTTTTAATGCAGATGTTACTTAGGCAGATCTACAAAATATGCTCCAGTCATAACAGGATTTGTGCCAACATTGGGGAATAAAAAATGACTCAAATGTTTTTATCCTTTCACACCTCAGGCTCCATGTAAATCATATGATGAAATTTGAAGGAAAGAATAATTAAAGGCGTGAAGGTAAATGGACAATAGAATAAAATGTAACATGGCTTTAAAAAAGGTAGGTCATGTCAGACCAGCCTGATTTTTTCCTTTGATAGGATACCCGATTTTCCAGACAAAAGAACTGTACAAAGAGATTAGATTTTATCTGAACTTCAGCAGAACACTTGGTAAGGTGTCACAATAGAGATTACTCGATAAACTGGAAAAAAAAGAAGTTTAGAAAAAGACTGTGGAGGTGCTGACTAAAGTAACTGTTGCAGAGGAAATGCCAATGAACTGTACCGAAAGGGAAACCTCTGGGCTAAAAGAGATTACTCCAGTAGAGCTTCTTCTGAAGCAGTCTTGACATTAATTTTATTTATAATTTTACTTTTGTGATTTCACCCCTAAAATAGGAATGAATACAAGATGCTTGGAAAAAAAAAGAAAAGAAAAGAAAAAAAAAAGAAAAAAAAGAAAAAAGAGAGAAGCACTGACAGGAAGAACATCATGCAAAGGAAAAAATGGAGCAGAATATTAAACATGGGATGAAAGTACAAAGTACAGTGACCCCCAGTTGAGATGGGATTCAACTCATCCAAGCCATCTAAAAACTTTGTAACTTCACAGTTCTTCACAGTCAATAGAAAGATGTGAACAAATCCACTGATACTTTATATTATCTGCTTTAGACCCATGTCTAAATGGGATGAATGGAGATTCTCTGGAGATACTTCCATCTTTCCATAGTCATTCATAAGGTACACTTGGAAGTCTTCCTTAAGTGCCTAACTTTAAAACAAAAAAAATCTCCCCAGGGACTATTGCAAATTTACTTTTCAGTAGCTCATCAGCCAGAAATCAGGTAAGAGAGAAACATGCATTTTTCTTTTCTGACCCAGGACTCTATAAAAACACAAATAACTTCTTCAGACATACTACACAAGATAAATTCAACTGAAGCAGCAAAGAGCTAATACAAGTGTAAAAATACTAGCGGGGATCTCTTCCGACTCAGTACCTGGCTGTCCATATTCTGCAAGAGTCTTTCAGAACACAGCTTGTCTTGCAAGAAACCACTGCAAGAGCAAGAATTATATGAATAGAAAAATACCTCATTGGACCCCCCTCTCACAAGGGAGAAGGACAGTTTAATCTTAAAACTCTCAACAGCAGCAGGTTAGAAACTTGCCATGAATAGATTTAGGCTGGAAATTTTCTCACACATGAGAACAGTGAGGCTGTGGGAGTGCCTTCCAGAAGAGCTGCTGAAGGCCAGAAACCTGAAGAGTTTTAAGTGACCCGGACTGTTTTATGAAACAATTATACGATGCGGGGCCTGAGAAGAAAAGGTGTGCCAAAAGAATCTTGCCAGCTTTATTTTGGCTTGAAAGAAGACCCCAAAAGCTAAATTCCTAACTATAATTTGGAAATGGGCTGAAATTCCCTGAAAACCTTTATTTTATACTTTAACAGTGCCAAAAAGACATCTTCCAAGCTCTTAAAATAATTTTCCAGTGTACCCTAGTATATTTATACAGGTTTTCAAAGGGAAATGACAGATTTGTCAATTCTGATGACAGTAACAGAACCAAATGTCTGAATTCAAAGCTAACATTCCTTTATATGGGGGCATGTTAATTTATTCACATCTAATATTTGGTTGTTGGTTTTATTTGTTGATTTAGATATTTATTTATTTTTAAAGAAAGAGACAAAGGGAGAGTGATTTGAACAATATAAATGAGCTAAATTTTTCATTTGGACAGATCAAGCACATGGACTTTTTATTAAAGAGCTTTTCTCATTTTTTTTTTCTCGAGCTTTTCTGGTATATACACATTCCTAAACAAAGTAAATAATTAGTAAAATAATATATCATAATTAAAATAAACATTACAACTTGATTTTGTTTCAGTAACTTTTTGCAATTTCATATAACATAGGAGGTTTAAAATTCATTATGAGATACAGCTACTTAATTTCTGATATTCTTATGCTAGTTTGAAAGAGAGCATGAAGAGTTTAATAGAAAACATTTATTTACACAGACATCTGATGGTTTTGCAGCATGTACAGTTTAAATCATCACAGTGTAAGTAAAGAGTCAATGACTGCAAATAATCAGATTTTATTTCTTCCCCTAGGAACTGAAATCTCACTGCCATTTTGCCATATGCCTGTCATAATTTTAGTAGTATAAAATATCTGAGGACTGAATCTATTCTTCTCTTATAAATGTATCTTCTTGTAGTACAGATCTGGGGAAGCACATGCTGAAACATGCATTTAATGGCAAAAATATTGGAACTATAAAATAAATGTATATAAAAAAAGACAATTTTTGGTCTTTAATTCCCAACCTTATATTACCTCACCAAAGAAAAAGCAGACAGTTAATAAAAAGTTATCAATAATACATTACACTTGATATATCACTTATTCTTTCATGCATCTTTGAAAAGTCCTTTGAAGCAAATATACATTATCTTGAATTTATAAAGGAAATGGAAAAATGAGAAGTTTAAGCGGATTATCCAAAATCAGGCTTATCCAAATAAGCTTTCCACAAAAGCAAAAAGACAGGTAGAAATCAACACATCTCTTGATTTCTCTGTGCAGTCATAACAAAGAAAAAAAGCCCAACAAACCCAGGATTATCAATTAAATTATCCACAGGATATGTACCTGTTAAAATTAATTATTTTAGCTGTATTGTTCTACAAACTATTCAGTCTGGCCATATAGAAAATAATCTGTTGATTTCTGTCTTTATCATTGATCTTGCTTGCCCTGTGCTGAGATGCAGCAACACTGTGTAGTCAGAGCTATACAGATGCTGCAGGGACAAGGCCTACCAGCTCTAACAGCAGCCTGAAGCTTTGCTCTCATGCAATAAAGCTTTCTCCACTCTCATGACAAAGTTTTTTAAGGAACTGAATTACATTTGAGATTGTAAAACTCCTTTGAAATTTCCCAAAGGTCTTCAATTTACCCAGTGACACTCACACAAGCCACCCTTTTGTGCTCGCGTAGACTCCACAGGTGTTTTCTTAGAAAGTCAGGCTAAACATTTAAAGATAGGAGAAGAGACCTCAAATAGTGTCATCCAGCATTCCTTTGCCAATCTCAAAAGGTGCCAAGGATCAGTATAATAGTGAAATTGTGATCTAAAGCCAAAATTGTATAGAAATGTGATATCTGCAATATGATGATAAAGAAGAGCAAAGATTGCAAAGCAGGGCAGAATAGCAGGCAGAGGTTCCCTGAAAAATCTGTGCAAGAACTGTGCTTTCAGAGATCAATAAACATCAATTTAATATTTTGCAACTAGACTGTTTTTCCACACTGCATATTAAATAAAAATAACAAAAATGTATCATGTGAACATGATACTGATTGAAGAGGTAACAACCAATTTTAGAACAACCTTGCTGTGTTCCCTTATGTGAAGCTACGGTGTCATTTTTCATGTTGAAGACATAAAGATAATGCTTTAGGGGCAATCTTACCCGAAACAGACAAACAAAACTATTTAGACAGTCAGTTATTTGTAACTAGGTATATTATCTATTAAGTGTATCTTTCAAAGACAAATTATTTTAAAATAGAGCCCATGTGAAGCTGTGTCAGAACAAATCACAAAATTACAGAATATTCTGAGTAGGAAGGGACACATAAGGATCATCAAGTCCAACTCATAAGGGAATGGCCCATGCAGGGATCAAATGCACAACCTTGGTATTATTAGCACCAAGCAACTGAGCCACTCTCAAGTTAAGTGATGTACGTCAAAGCCTAGTTGTAACACGTCAAGTGAATACGGTTTTATGATTAATTTTTGAAGAAAGGCTGTATATTTTTTAGGAGAGCAGAAAATCACTGTAAGTGTCAATGTCTTCATATTTCATATACATTCAGAAAAAATGTAGTTTGCATATTTTTAATAAAAATATACAGGAAAATATGGACTGACCTATATGTGCCATTACTATCTCATTCCTGTCTACCTGCCTATATTTTCTAATTAGTTTCACAATGCTTTAATATCATGTGGTAGCTTACTCAAATGCTTTAAGCCTTAGCTTTAAATCTCTCTACCCATTGAGAAAATCAGTTTCAAGCTTCATGTGCTTTTCTTTCCTCCTGCTTATCTATCTGCATTTCTATGGAGAGTCTCACTGAAATTTCTAGGTTTCTTATGAATGTCAATGCATTTATTTTCCAAACTTATCAAGGGCTTTATGGGAGTCTGGCTGGTAGCAGGCACTGGGACCCTTGGGCTAGAAGTATTTATTGCCATGGTTGTAAAATGCTCAGCAGCCTGATGAAGAGATGCACAGATTCTTCTCCTGAGATTACAGTCTTGCTCTTCCAGCTTCTGTATATTTGTCTGAACCTCTGTTAAAAACTTATCAAACTTACAAGTTCCAGTCCAATGTTTCCTTATCCAAGTGCTTTCATTCAGCAAAGCAGATGGTCAAAAACATTTTGCAGTATCATTCCCTCTTCGCAAACTTTGCTACTTGTAGCTTTTACCATTATGCAACTGGAAATGATGAAAAGCAATGCTCGCACCAAACCAAGAGTGTATTTCTTTTATTTTGCTCATTTCAAGTATGTGTTGTATATTCTTTCATTCCTAACCACAAAATGGATAGGGCAAGCTAAAGCCTGGGATCCAGCTAAAGCATTTTAAGATCCATTTTAATGACTGTCTAAGGGCCAAAAGTATTTTTTCAAGCTATAATTTATTATGCATTTATAGCTTGGTGCTTGTTTGAAGGGAGATGGTTGTATGCAAAGGAAATTAGAACATACATAAGGGAGGACCATATCTGATGGATGAATGGAATTGCAGTCTTCAAGCATATGGATGAAAGAAGTGTCAGTTAAGTACAGGAAAGTGAAGTTGAGGACAAAATTGCAACCAGAGCTTTAGAGAGACCACAAGTTTTTCCACTGTTGAAGAAACACCCAGTTCTCTTTCCCACAGAACAGAACATTAAATAATCTTTATTAAGATGTCATTTTAACTTCTGAGCAAAAATAAAGACTCTTTCTCCACTGAAAAAAAGAAGATACAAATCCAAGAATATTTGTATCATGATTCAGAAGTTTAGAAAATCAGTATTATTTTGGTCTCATGGCTTTTTGAGATGTTAGAAATAAATGTTAACCTTGGGATGTTACTGCAAAACAGATAAAGAACTGAGTCTTGCTGTAAACATCAAGAAGTTGTAAATATTATTTTCTCAGACTAACTATAAAAGATAGTCTGAAATGTCTTATTGAATAAAATGCAGGGCAAAGATGTAATTTTTTGATAGTTTTAGACATACAGATTTTTCTCTCTTTATTTAATAGAAAGAGATTCAGAAGATCCATGGGTAACTTCTAAGAAAGACCAAATCTCTATTGAAGTTAGTCTACTGAAAAATATTTAAGCATTTGAATGAAATACCATCTACTTGAAATAATTACTATAGCTAAAATAAATACAGATGATGGCAAGGGTGAAAGACAAAACCCTGTACCTCAAAGACATTCATTTGTGAAAAATATTCTTGAGGTGGTCTGGCTAATCTGTCATATGATGGTATAAATAGACATGATGCAAAATATAATTAATGAAGCAAATTTGAAACAAAATAAGTTCTTAAGCAAGAGCAACATAACCAAGACAGGAGAAGGATAAAGAATTCTGGTTATCTGCAGAAGACATAGAATCACAGAATCATAAAGATTGGGAAAGACCTCCAAGATCATCAAGTCATGATTTTGAATGTCTTGTTTTGCTTCATTCTAGTTTCCCTGGGAATCCTTGAGACTCTCAAATGACAGATATAATGGAAAACTCATGAATAGTTTACATTAAATGCAGGCCTGTGAGATGAGATATGAGGGAGAACCTTTAAAAAAAGGGTTAATCAGCATCAAAGCTGCAATAATCAACAACTGAGAAAGCACTTAAATATCTAAAGCAGATTGATAAACTACAGAAAGGCTTTTCACTCGCTTTGGTTGCAGAAGAATTCTTATGGCAATACATTGTACATAGGATAGAAATCTTTTAATAAAATTCCATGAATGTAGCTCTAACAAAACAAAATCACTAAACTGCAGTCAACATTAAAAATATACCCTTACTGTACTGTTTTGAAGATTCAAGGCAACGTTGCTAACTTTCAGATCATAAACTCTCAGTAGGACAGCTCAAGATTTTGCACCATGAAAAAATGAAAGCCCACCAAAGAAACAAACCCTCACCTCAACTTAGATCAAAACATATCTAGAAACCAAACCTTGCCATTTGCATTGTTTAGATGAGTTTCAAGCACAGTAATATTTTTTTACTGATTTTTACTGCATAATGATGATTTAGGCACATATTTAGATCTACTGTTTGCAAGAAACAGCATTTTTTTTTAATTTATAAAACATTAGATAATTCTTAAGATTTGTAACATCAATATCTAGTAAATGAAATGAGCTTTTAAAAACCATAAAAATCAGAAAACAACAAATGTTTGCCTAATTTATTTTTTAAAAGCCCTGCAACTTTAATCATTAAGATTAGGCAACATAAAGGATCCAGTAAAGACCAATAGCAGGAAATACCAAATTTGAGGTTGAAAATCAATCCCCAAATGAAGCAAGATGGATGATTTTTGCAACATTAAGTTGCAATGATTTCTGTGAGGAAGAACAGATATTATGTTAAATCTGCTGAACTACACTGTATATATGTGTTAAGATTATATCCTTACACCTTAAATCTAAGCTCTTGTATGAAAAAGAAATTCAGGAAGATATTTTCCCTTTCTGTTGTGAGCATGTGCATTACTACTTATTTATAGATGGTCTGTCCTAGCCTACAGTAACTAATAAAGCCATCAGGAGTGATGGCACTATCAAGATAAACCCCTGCGGAGGTGATTTTATGACTTTTACAATACAGTTAGAGAAACAGCAGAGTTTTCTGGCTTGAGCTCTGTTCCATCATCTGTATAACCACTGAAAAATGGAAACTCTCTTATACATCTTATATATCTTACATACTCTGTTGTATTTTCTCTTTTCTGTCCTGATCAGGAAGGGAGTGATAGAGCAGCTTTGGTGGGCACCTGGCATACAGCCAGGGTCAGCCTACCTCATACTGATATATAATTTACATGTTGAAACCAGTATTTTGATTCCTGTCTAAACGAGTGAATTTCTAGACAGGAATCAAGATGGAAGATATAGAAAATGATGTATCAGTATGTCCACAAATCAAATAAGAATCTCACTTTGAATACAAAGTTCATTGTCCAAAGCAGAACAACATGACTCAGACAATACACAGAATCCTATGAGTAGCAGAATCCAACCTCTTTAAATCTCTAATAGAAACAAAACTAAGAGGCATTGAATTCATTACAATAGGGTCAGAAACTAGGTATTCAGAATAAAGAAGCACTGATTTCACATGGGGCCTGTGTGTTTGTTTTATGGCACTGATTTCATGTTGATCAAAAGGTCTAATGATACATAGAAATAAAAGCAAAGAAGAAAGTGTGTGGTTCAGCATCAAGTAGAGTATGGATTTAGAACAGAAACACGCTAGGTAAATAAAAGCCTATTAAAAATTTATTCAGTTGTGATTGCTAAACCACATTTCACTGTATGCAGGATTCACTGCAATGAAGTCTGCTTGCATCAATGATTTGATTTTGGAAACCTTTCCTAGTATTACAATGAAAAGTAATTCAAGACAAGAACCCAGGTGTGCTTTACATTCAGAACAAGATTTGTAAATAGGATTAAAAATATTTGTTCTTCAAGGGTTTCCTCTGCTGTGCAATATGCATGAAAAGAATGAATCTACAGATAAAGCACCATACCTACAAGCTAGGGTGGGTTGGCATTTCCACTCCTTAACTAAGTGATTCCTAAACATCTACCAGTGAGTCCGTATTTTCCACACCAGATAGCTGCATCACAATCAATTTCTTAATCTTGTGAAAGAATACTATTTGTAGATAGTGTCAGGAAAATAGTTTGGCTATCGCCATGAATGCAAAGAGCAACCACTGATACCTAAAAATCGTATTAATAAAAATTATTTTTATAATATAAATCCTTAAAATTTATATAACAGCACAAGCTGTCTCCTGGTGTTTAAGTGCTCTGGTTTTACGCTTCAGCAACAATCTAAAATACATGCTTCTGAAATTTGCATTATGGATTTAGGTAATAAAATTCTTCAAAGATTCCATCCTTCCTATGCATTTTCTATTCTCACATAGTGCTGCTGTGCCAGTAGGATTACATAATTCACTATCCTTGCCTAGAAACTCAGTGCAAGTCTCCTTGAAGCATGAAGAGGACTTCATCTGCAAGTTTGGAGAAGCAGCTGCAGCTGAAAGCGATGAGCTCCTCAGTTCTCAGCTCCCTCGGTATACTGGAAAGTCTCCCAAGATTACAAATTTTGCGTCGAAGTAGGGTGAAAATTTCTAAGAAACAGACAAAGGGCAGTGGGACTAGGAAAACATGAAGGGAGAGGGAAAGAAGCAACGATTTACTGCAAAGGAATGATGGTTTATCCTGCCCTTATCCAAGCCATATTAACTACTCAGCAGTGCCAGGTGAAAGGCCACGTGAAAGTGCATTCAACTCAAAACAATTCAGAACAGACATAGACTGAATTTGAAACCATATACACAGAAACCATTTTATGGAAATCAATAGTTTACCCACTGCTAATTTCTGTCTTTCCCAATACTCCTGCAACACCACTCTGGACTGTAGATACTGCAGTCCTAAACTGTGAATTTAAAGGGATGCATTAAGGAAGTTCAGATACATGCCAAATAAATACAGGACAGGAAGTGTCACTTTCATTATAAGGTTTATCATAAAAATAAAGGCATGCATCCTTTAAATACAGCAAACACCAGAGGCTGAAGTTCCAAATAAATGATCTTATATTCCTTCCTCTTAATATGTCAGATTCACTACCTTATTTCCATATGTTTTTTTTACATGCTCACTTATACTTTGCACACAAATCTATTAATACTGGCTTTCTTATGACCGTCAGCACTAGTACCCATTAAGGCATCCCAGAGTTTTACAAACATTTATGAACACTCATCAGATTCCTGTCAGATACTGGCATTTTGCTATTCCCATTCTACAAAAATGCCCAGTTCACTGAGGCAGAGAGATGCTGTGTCACATATATCCCCTAATTCTGGCTGCCCCTTTCCCTGACATTTTTTCTGTTTTCCAAACTTATTAATAAAGAGAAATTCCATTCATGGGTACTATGACCTTTTGTTCTGCCCTTCTGCATGTCAAGCCCTCAGTTCCTGAACGATGATAAAAGGTAGAGCAAAAAATGAAGGATCACCTGGAAAGAGACATGCCTTGTGGAAACCTTGTGCCTCTAAATGCGGAGAAGTTCTGCAGTTTAGGAAAAAGCTTTTCTCTCCTGAACTCAGTGTCAAAAATTCCATACAAATGAATGCAATCACTGCCCCCAGAGCAGCAGTGCCCACTTAGTCTGGCATTCCCACTTAGTCTTCTCTAAACTAGAATTTTCAGTCAAATGGTAGTTTTAGGTTTTGAGTCATAACTGACTTGTAATTTGAATGAAGTTAATGTTGTCTCAGAAACTGGCTCATCCTTAGAGTGGACGGGCTCAAATTAAACGGAACTAAATCATGCAGATTAGCAGCTCTCAAAAAATTCATTCCATGTAGTAGGAGGATCAAAAAGTGCAGACAAACTAGTGCCATGATTTTGAGTACTTGTCAAAAAGAAAGAATAGTAAAAAGTATTTCCCCTATTGTTACAGATAAAATTCAAGGCCATGGAGCTGACTAAAATTTTGATACCTAAAAGATGAAGTATTTTGCACTAAGTTTTGAAAAATAGTTTGAAATATCTCTGGAGCTGAGTCGCAGGGAATATGACAATTAGAATCACAATTTAGAGTCTAAATATATTAATAGAAGTATATAACTTTTCTGACATTGCATTTTGAAATAACAAAACAATGCCACATGTCTCACATCAGAGAAATATCAAAATGAAACAGTGGCTGTAAAAAAGATGAATCTGCCTCAACCAAGGGATATGATGACGATTAACATCCTGCACTGTCATCGTCAAGATTTATACTTTTCTCATGGCTTTTTCTCCCAAGGGCTATGGCAGTGACTGAGTTTACTCCAAAGGCAAGGTTTTCATCCTTTGGTAACAAAGAACTGTTTAGGCTAAATGAAGTAAAGTATCAGCATAAGAGATCTTGTATGAAGCCAAAAAAGCACAGCATAGTCATCTTTGGAAGTCGAGTACAGGACTATCATAGCCATGAAACCAGTGTTCAGAAGATGGAATTTTCAAATCATCCAAATTCAATACCAGAATTAATAGATTCAGAAGTGGTAATGAAAAGGAGGAAAATATCTTGATTTGAGATTACTCTCTTGGATTCCAGGAAACACTAATACTTTAGACTTACCCTCATTCCTTAATAGGGAAAAAAAAAATCACAGGTATTGCTATCTGACCTTTACATTAACAGAAGCAGAGAAATGGATGACAGACACGAAGGTATTTGTGTAAGATCGTCCAGGAAGCTTGTTTCCCCTTTCTGAAATCTGAGTTTTACTACAAGAATATGAATAGAGCAAAAAACTCAGGAAAATGCTGTAACTCTTTCTCATAAGAAGGAATTTTTATTGGTTACAGAACATAAGGGAATTTGTTCTCTACTCTCAAAAAAAGCCCATCCCATTAGAGAGACATGTCAAATGAATTTCATGCCCTTCTTTAACACAGATAAATGAGAACATGGAAGTTAAACAAGCGAGAATCCTCAATCCCCTTCCACCTCTCATATGGAGTCATTTTCTGCTGGAAAACAAAAAATTATTCTCTCCTGGAACTGAATCAGAAGGCAGACCCATCAGTCAGTAGCCAGTATATGATTCAGCTCAGCTTTTCAATAAGTTAGAAAGTCCAAAAGTCACCAAAAAAGGGTTTTTGAATGAGAGGACTGCTTCCTGCTAACTCTTTTGAATTGCCTGCTGAGCACTCCTGTGAATCACGCCTGCTGCAAGAAGAGCACATCTGAGTTAAGAAAGCAGAGATTTTCGGTGACAGCTGGCAAGCAGACACACCCTCTATCGAGGGACAGCTTTTGTTCAACTAAAAGGTAGGACAAACACCAATTCCTGTAGCTGGACACCAAAAAGAAATTAGATCAATGATTAAAATACATAGCAATTACAACTCTCCCTCAATCATAGTGTTTTCTATAAAAAGAAAAATGTTGCTTATAGATGCTTCATAAAATATGCTGATTTTTGCTTATATTTTATAATTATACTAGCAAACATTGAATAACTGAGAAATAAGCACTACTGCAAGTCAGAAAAAGACATTCCATTCAAGTCTTGAAAAATAATACAAAAGGTTAAAATAGCACTAAGTATTGCACTTATATTAAATTCAGTGCTTGAACTGCAGAATGATTTAGCTGAGCCTTCAAATGGTTTAAATATTCCTTCATGCAAGGTACACAATCAGAAAACTATTTCTGCTGTAATTCACTCACGTTTCCAAGGCGATGCATTTTGAATAGGGTTTTTTTTCCTACTTGTTAAGCCAATTGAAAAATTTATTACTTGCCTCCCAGATTAATCATATGCTAGATTTTTACTATCTTGATCATTTAACAAATTACAAACAATGAACATTTCCTGTGTGTTCAAAAGACTTCTGTTTAAAATATTCCAAAGCAGCCTTGTAACACTTAGACTAGCAGTAGGCAAAACCACTTGAGCTTTACAAAAAAGTGTGAGTTGCACAAAAGCAGTGAAAAATTAAATTGAAAACAAACAATTTTCTTTCATCTGCTTTGACATCTGCTCTTCTTGTTTAAATACATAGGAAATATATCTGCATGAAAAAGTGTAAGAATAGGGTTATAAAAATGACTATCTTTATCTGGGGGAAGGAGCTTACCACAGCTTTAAAACTGAGGCTACATTAAAAACTGTCTCTAATTCTTTTTCCTTTAAACAAGATTTGAACAGATACCTTGCATAAAAGTTGGAGGCTTTTTTCTACCTCCCAAGACTTCCTTTAAAATGATTTGTCTATTTTTAGAAGGAGAGAATGCTTCAGGTATTTTTCACAGTCTGCACAGTAATTTTGAATGAATAAATTTTACTCCATAATCCTACTTTGAACTTAGGCTCTCAGCAGCCATTTGTGGTGTTTGCCTTATTTTACTTAAAAGTTTAAGATTTGAAAACTGTCTTCTGAAGTGACAAAAATTAACTTTCAATGAATATTCCAGATGACCCTTACCATGCCAACTACTATCACTGCAATCTATGGACACAGCTAGACTAAGCTGAAATATTTTCAAAGTACTCACCTCAATACAGTTAAAAATCCTCTTATCAGAGAGTTACTGTGTTATACATTAATAGAGAAGGGCCCAGATTTGGCATAGGAAGCCACCAATACAACTTCTTTTGTGCCTTATCTTACAGCTCATATTTTAAACTGCAGGTATGGGCTTATCTTTGCCAAACACCTTCTTCATATCTGAAATTAAATAATGTATGGTGATTACTCAGAAGAACCCATTAGCTTGCTCAGTATTAACAAGCGTACTTCACACCTAAGCTCCTTGCAGATGATTTTATTTTTACTGTGATGTATCTGTAGTGTATTTACTTAAACACATTTGACCCAGTTCTACCACAGCTTTTTTTATCAGAGGTTCTCAGATATATCTTGTTCTCATACAGGAACTTACACACCAGGACATGCATTAATCAACATGCCCCAAAACACATCTGTAAAAGCATAAAAGCTGTCACAGCTACAGCTCTCAATTATGCTTCATAGACTTTCTATACAGGAGGAGCGAGGAAGGACAATACAAATGCTGGGTTGGTTTGTTAACTCTGCAATCTATGGGAATTGACAACGGGTCTGACAACCTTCTGACTCCGACATTGAGCTTAGCACAATTCGTTTCTATCCGTGAGAAACTTAGTAGAAAGAACCCAAACAAGAGGGAGAGAAAACAGCAACAAGCTGCACCTGGTGTTTTTCTGAATGCCTGAACG
This sequence comes from Melanocharis versteri, assembly GCA_013397845.1. Classification (NCBI taxonomy): domain Eukaryota; kingdom Metazoa; phylum Chordata; class Aves; order Passeriformes; family Melanocharitidae; genus Melanocharis; species Melanocharis versteri. Next base: position 515,700 of record VZTG01010463.1, on the reverse strand, counting down.
CTTATGCTATAGATGACCAATAGTGGTATGTTGTAGTTAAATAACAGCCAATAGATGTATTGTAGTAGCCAAAGACCCAATGAACACGTAGCCCAATTGATAAACATACAAAAGTGTGCAAATTACACTGGCTTTTGCAATTAACGGCTTTTTCTGCCCAAGCTGTGAGTAAGTCCTTTATGTTGCGTCTGCCTCGACAGCGACATCCATCTAAGGAAAATCAGAATCTTAAAGCTGTTTGGTGTTTGCTTCAATAAAAAATCTCAGCAATTTAAAACACAGGGCTTTATAAAGGCAAAAAGTCAAGGCAAAGATATTTCAAATCCATGCATATGTCTGGGAGAGGAAAATGGCCTCTGGTACCAGAAGCTGATGTTGACTTGGTCCATTTTGCCGCAAAGCCTCCCATCTCTCCATCTTCTTCCCTCAAACTTCTCTCCCTTAAAGCCTCTGGCTATAATTATTTTGTTCTAATTCCTCACAAATCTAATCTTTTCAATCCGAGTGCCAATGCTTTGCCTCTGAAAGTTCCACTCTCCTAATTTTCTCCCAAACCCTCTTGCTTTTCACACTCTATATCCAGTTACTTTCCAATCCTTTTAGAATAGAGCAGAATCTACTAGACTAGACTAGACCAGTTCAGCTGGAAGGGACTTATATTGACCATCTAATCCACTGCTTTATCACTTCAGATCTGAACAAAAGTTAAAAGCATGTTATTAAGGGCATTGTCCATATGCCTCTTAAATACTGACAGGCTTGAGACACTGACCATCTTTCTAGGAAGCTCACTCCAGTACTTGACTAACTTGGTAAAATATGTCCTAATGTTAAGTCTGCATCTCCCCTGAGGTGTTTTCATCGAATTCTCTCCCACAGAAGCTTGTGGCATCCAAGCTCCCAACCAAAATTATTCTTTTCCTGATCCACTCCTTCCAGCTCCACATTGCACCTGAAATCTGCACACATCAAACCCCTCCTTTCATCAGACTGCTCTTGTAGCCCACAACACTGGAATTACTCAATATTGCTCAACATGCACACTACTTTTTGTGTTTTCACTTCTGCATAACAAAGTAAAACCACTGAAGACACTTCTAGAAAGTGATCAACACTTCTAAAGTTAGCCATGCCCCAAACCTTAGTTGGGCTGATTCAGGGCTCAAGACTGAGCGTTAGTATTTGTGCTTCAGAAAAGTCAATTAATAGTCTTTTTTTCCAGACATTTGCAGGCACATTGATAATACTAGTTCTGTAACTGCTCACAGCCTCTTTGAGGAGGTCTGTTCAATCGGGTCATCCTACATCCATCCCAGCATTTTCTTTGAAACTCCTCAGTTATGAGGTGGAGGATCCAAGAGGTCTGCTGCAGGTAGTCATCACCTGCAAAGAACTGCATAATGACCATGAGCCCTATTCCCGCGCTTATCCTCACAGACCGTACTAACATGAGCAGCACTAAAATCAAAGAAAGCTGGACAGCACCCCAAGAAAATGTTCTTCCTTTAGGCTTAAATTGGTATTGTCTTCCCACAGCATTAAGAATTTAAAAGCACTTACTTTTTAAGACATTTTCACATATAAAGCAGGCAAACGTATTTTTAAATGTGACTTTTTATTTGTGCAGGAGACCTAAGCAGTTGTTATAAAGAAAACAGTCTTCCTTCATTTTAAAACACATGCACCAGGACTCCCTAAAATCCAAGGTTCAAGCCTTTGTGGTTGGTAAAAGAGATTAGCATGGCTTACCATGAAAATTGATAATTCTGCCATTTAAAAGCAGCTTAAAAGAAGAAATTACGCATTTTGATAGCTGTGCCCTAAATTACTTTGTGACAAAAATCACAGGAGAATATCCTTAATAATATAAGATGGAGTGAGAGAGAAATGCACTAGACAATATTGTTTCTCCTAAACACAGATGTTGCTGATTGAGCTTTATTTTCCCATAATAGTCAGTTACTGAGTACAATTTTTAAAGATTCAGCGTATCTTCCACTGGTAGCCTAAAGGATCTCCAAAGTATATGAGGGCATACATGAGTCATAACTTCAGATTTTCATTTATATTTCTAATCTGCAAGCACCTGACTCAATTACAGTGCACTACAACTTCAAGCTATGCTCTCAATTTACTTCAAGCTATATGAGGATATAACGAATTAAGTCTTCTAATATTTTTATGGAATGGATTAACATAGTAAAACTAACTTTATATGGAGCTGTGTTTAGGAATCACCAAAATTAACATCACTCTGTCAAATATTGCTTGAAAAAGCTTTGGACATCTCTTTTACATGACAACATTTTTCATTAAAGTGCTTGCTATCGGGTGTCCCTGTATTTTTTTACAGACTCTCTTCAAGCTTGGTGACTTTCTGCAAGTGTATGGGAAATTGCAGATCTCCAGCCTTTTCCTTGTTACACAAAGCGCAATGACAATGCTGGGGAAAACAGAAAACATCTAGATCTTAAATTAAGAATGTCTGCCTTTTGCAAAGATAAGCTTTAAACCTGTACTAACTGATCCATTAGCACATAATCTTTTAAGCCTCAGGCTATAATTAGGTAGTAATTCTGAGGAGGTAATATTTCACAAGTACCACTGCTCAGAGTTTCCTACCCCAGCATCAAAGGATCCATGGATTCGTTGAAAAATAGAGGTTGTCATACCCCATTATGTGCCAAAACATGAGAAAGGAAAACGACTGTATACAGTGGATTCTTTTAACAACAAAATAGACCAGGGAGAGCAAAACTGCAAGCCATGATCAACTCTTAAGCAGTCAGAATCAAAATGAGCATAAAGTGATTAATTTGTATTTTAGATGATAGCTTGGTGCTTATTAGAAGTGCAGTAGGCAGTGCTTGCAGTTGATGTGCTTGAGGCATTACCTTGAGGTAGCATTGTCTGGTTATTTTTAGGATGGCCACCCAGATGGGTGGCATTAAGGACATTATAATCCTCTGTTAGGCCACTACAGATGGCAGTGTATATGCAAATCTCATACACAGCAATTGGCAGGTGCTCTTCATTTGGGTTGTGGACGAGTAGAGATCGATAGCTTCTATTCTCAAAATGGGCGGTGAATAAGTCAAACCCCATTTTATGGAACAGAAGAAAACAAGAAGCCATTGGGTCAAGGTTGTCTAAATATAATCTATGTAACTGAAGCAAGACTACTACATCCTTATTAGTGTGTTAGCACATCAGTTACCCAAGTATCAGACTCCTTTCAAAAAGCTGCAAAGGAAAAGACACAATATTGAAGTTAATTAAGCTGGTTTGCTCTTCTGGTAGAAAAAGTGTCCTGATTTTCAAAATCAAAGACATGAAAAATGCTTGACTTCTTCCTACAACACCTATATCTCCCCAGTCTTGTTTTCCAATAAGGAACAGTTTGAAATTAACTAGCCTTTATAAATCTGAACCAGGCCAGTTTGATTTCCTGCAGAACATCACATTTTAACTCAAGATGTCTCAAACCACTACGTAATCCAAAGTTTTCAAATATCTAGAGTGCACTGATGTAATCAACCTTTTAAAGTCATAGAAGATAAATCGCAACACAGCTCATTTTCAAGACTTCAGTTTACTTTGAACCACATAAGAGAACAAATGTCTCTGTTTCATATACAAGATGCAGGCTTAAAAAAAAATAAGAATTGTGTTAATGGCTAGAGTAAAAGAACTGAATTAAAAATATGGACTGTGGAACATTCTAAGTAATTTATGGACCTGTTCCTCTTCTGCTCACTCTTTCAATCTAATGCTGATGGAACATCCCTATAAATGCTCTTTCAATTTTCTAGAATGGAAGGAAACTAAGCCAGTAAAAAGGTTTGATTAGTTTTAGTTATCTCGGCTAAAGCAGATCCCAGAAGAACCAGACAACTGCTACAAATGCAGGAAGGAAAAGAGGAGAGCACAGCAGGGGGACTAAAGGACAGAGGTAGGGCAGAGAAGCTGACCTTTTGGTGGCAAGCAGCCAAGTAGATGCGCTCAGCTGTGAAACTCTGGCTTAGCCCATAAAGATAATTAATTACTTTCATTTATAGTAAGCACATATACACACATTGCTGTTTCGATGCAAGAGAATTCATTACATGGTGTGTCGCAGACTTAAAGCACAGAAGTAGGAGGATGACAATCAGCATTGTGATTTGGGCTTTATCCACACGTGGCTTATCCTTCTGCCTCCAAATAACTTTGAATTAACAGACTACAGTAGCATATACTACACATAAAACGTTAATCTCCAAGTACCTAACCTTGGAAACACACATAAACCATGTCAATTGTTGCAATACTTTTTGAGGGGGAAAAAAATTGGGGTTACTGAGTAAGAAAGAAGTACATATCTTGCAGAAATATAGCGAATACAATTTAGGAGATATAAAAACATGGACTTGATAAAAATGCTGTGTAACATCTGGGAAATTATTTAAAGCTATTGCTTAAAAATAAGAGGCAGATGTCAAAATTGGAAGAAAGGTCTCCTCTTGGCATTTTAGACGTTAAGGTTAACTTTTGCAAAAATGTCTTTTAGAGTTACAGACTTCTTAGGTTTATCCCAGTAATTTCTTAGGCCAAACATTATCTTGCAAGTTATTAAATTAGGAAGCAGCATTACATTACAAAGAAAAAGGGATGGAACACTTTTAAAATATGGAAAGTAACTTGAAAATGCTGCATATGCTGAAGATATGATCTCCTTTGGCTTTTTTTTTTTTTTTTTTGTGTAACAAATGACACTACTACAATTAAAACTGTGAGCCCCCTTTTCCTAGGAGCAAGGCTAGTACTACTCACAAGAATAAGCACTGGCAAAAAAAAGGGCAAGAATCTGGTATTCCAATAAGCAAGGGGTAAATCTTCTGTATGCAGTTTCTCTTGTACCTTGTAGATGACCTTTTCTGTGCTAGACTGAACACTTCAACTATTGTAGTAAAACACATACGAAACCGTAGGCTGAGTTATTAAAGGTAACCATAATGTTGTATCTGTGGGAATTGCTCAGACACACCTTTGGTTTTAAATAGAAGTATTAGAATACTTTTAGCACTCAGGTATGTATTATTTTTACTCTTCACAAACACTTTTTACTTTAAGAGGGTTTGCTAGTCTGGAGGCAGGAAGATAAACCCTGTTGTGTTTGTTCCTTGTGTTGACCTACGTATGAACACATCTTCTCTGTTAATTTCTCTTTCATGAGAAAAAATAATGCAAAGGAATATAAGGAATCTTTTTTATGATGAATATGAATATGTGAATGCTACTGGACAGGCTGAAGCTGCCTTGACATGATGGCTGGGGTGTGCTACCATAAGCAAAACCTCTTTTCAACCATTGAGATCTTGGTTCACTACACAACTTTGTCCAACTGAAATAAGGACTTGGACATAAGGTGTTCAAACGGTCACGCAGAGAAACTGTAGTGTTAGGTTGAACCAACTCAAAGGGCAAACTTCTCATACTTATAACAACAGCGTAAAAGTGCTCAACACACAATTCCAACAAGGTGCTATTTTCATTCTCTGGAGACGAATGGATTACAAGAGATATGCTTTGTTTCCATTTTTGAATTAAGGAGGCAAAAACAATGCAATAATTACATGTGTAATTATGTGATACCATATAGAAATATCCTTACATATGTAAAATGAGAAAAACAAATGTAGATTTTAAAAAAGGCTATAATGAACTATGTTGCTGATAATAAAACTATAATCTGAACAAAATTAGGAAAATTAGAAGGAAGAAAGATTAACAAGAGATGAAAGGTACATAATGGTGACAAAGGTGGATAAAAGGATAAATAGTGCAACTGTGTTACTTGGTTTTCAACACAATGCCTTGTTCCTTTTTATGAGGTGCCTTGTGAAAGTTATACTTTTCTCTATTTCATCACACCATTTTTAAACATTTAGGTTGAAACTCAAAATACAGTGATAAAAATACAAACTTATGCATGAAGATTACAAATTAAAAGCTATTTGCGGATCAGTTGAGCTGCAATTATTTGTGGACTCAAAACAAAAGAAAAACAACTGCATTCCAACTGCAGAAAAACCAGGCTAAACTCAAACGACTGTTAATAATGTCAACATTTTCTCCATACTCAGCATTGATATTAAGTTTACATTTTTTCAAACTGCTGAAAAAACAAAATAGATCTCTAGGTAGCATAAGAAGATAATGATTTCTTTTAAGTCTACAAATAATCAACATCTGCCAATGTTATATCGCATTCTCAGGCAGGAAAAAGTCCGCTTTCTCTACTACCACAGAAAGCAGTTCCATATTTCAATACTTAGAGTTCAAATAAATAAGTAGCATTGTTCCTTCTTGGCCACTTTCAAATATTTTAACAGACTTTTCAACTAACTTCGCACTGTCTGCCTCTCATACCACGTCTGCCTAAAGGTCCTGTAGCCAAAGTAAACACCTTGTGTTTAACTAGCAAAGGCCAGTTTGGAAAGAGGAATTTACTAGTTGACCATAAGTTGGAATGGCTAAATCAGTGATGGGAAAAGATTTCTTAGTCTTCTGCCACCTTTTCCAGGTTGAAGGTTGCCCTCCTCTCTCTCTCTTTTTATAAATTCACATACACACATACATATGTGCAAAATTTAATTTGTTTTTAGTAAAAGAAAATGAAGAACATATGAAATTGAGTGACAAAATTTCCAGTCTTTCAAAGTAACATTTAGGGAAAAAAAAGGTTTGCAGGAAAAAACATATTAAAGTTTTTCCAACAAAAATATTTTGGCATAAAAAATGATTTTTAAAAAGAAACTCAGATTTTAAAACACTACTGAGATTTCTTTCCATTTGTGAGGGAAAGAGGGAATTTAGTTACAGAGGAAGACAATGACATTTCTCAACAGTTCACTTCATCAACCTTATCAATTATATCTCCATCCACATAAAAGCAACCAAATCGTGCACATAACTGCTCCTGTTGCTCTTTCAAGGCACAACAGCTGATTTCTAATATTGCAATAACAGCACTGTAAATCAGTGTTTTATACTTACCTTAGGCTAATTTGGAAGATTTAACTAATCCATGACAGGGCACGAACTATGCATAGATGAACTGGAAATCAATAGATTGAACTATTTAGTTGTAGCAGCACTAAACAATCTGGACACTTTTTTTCTTTTTTGATCAATACCTACTTTTGGCAAATCCACTGAATTAAGTCAGACTAATATAAAGCACCAAGTTGTAGTCAATGTCACAAATATCAAAGCTGTGACAGGTCCTCAAACAAGGCACACTTACAGTGCTTTCTGATCTTCCACATTTTTTTGATGTGTAACTACATGTACTTATTTAACTGCAATAGCTAGAAAAAGTTAAAAAGTCTTCAGGAACCATTAGCTTGGATTTATTTTTTTTAAAGTAATTCTTATCAAATTCACTTTTAAGTCCCAAAATCTGTCTTTTAAAATATCTCTGGTAGATGCCACTACTTCTCCTAACCCATGTTTGGAGGGTCCTCCTGCCATAAATCAGCCTCAAAACAATGCTTCTATCAGTAGATCACCAAACATTTTTTAAAGATAAGTTAAACTGTCTTCTATGACTCTTGATCTTCTGTATGGAGGGAAAAAAAGCACCATCACACTAACCAAAAATATAACTGTTTTGTGAATCATGTGAGAAGTCTGTTCAATTCTATGGGGCTGTTTGTGTGCTGTAAGCAGAATCTGCTCAGCTGAATCAGTACTTAAAAGCATGAGTCAGCTTTTGAGCTAAAGAAGGTGGCTCTGATAATAGGTGGCTCTATTATCTGGACTAGCCTTTTTAGGAGACAAAGACTAATGCTACCTAATGTCACTTACACAAATATTTAGCTTTTCACATTGTCTACTGTCTAAAGCAGGTCTTTTGATACACCTACATTTCCAGAATACTAATACAAACTACATCTGTTTAAAATGAAGAAAGACAACAGCTCTGGAGTTCTTCATGGGAATGAGGCTGTGTAGTCCTTTTCGTTGTCGTTTTTTCTCTCTTTCTTCTTTTCTATAAATTTATGTGAATCAGAGATTATGGATATGGCAATTTCATGTGTTACCTTGACATATGAGGTTAAGGTAAAATCTCTCTTGATACAATGGAAGCGTTTATGTTCTATATAGAACGGGACCTTTAATACGTAAGTGCTCTTGTCATCTTTTCAGTTTTTACTGTTTGTAAAAACAGCAGTTGCTCTGATTTCTCAGAAAAAAAGTATTTAATATATAAGTTTAACTACAACAGATGTTCTCTGCTAAAAGGAAAATATCTGCTTTTCCAATGGGTGTGGAAGGATTTATCTTTCACTTTCTTTAAAATCACTCAATCACCGAGTGAAGTTCTAGGAACACACTGTAACAGACACCAAAGCTGTACTTTCTGGATCCACTGCTTCACAGAATACTCCATAATTGGTTATGCATATTTGTTACAAACCTGACCATTTGCTATATACCAACTGCCATATTCTGCAGTTCAGAAGGAAGTTCTGTTCAAAATCATAAGCACACACAATAGGATTTCCAGCCTCCTCACTTATGCAGTTCCAAAGCCACTTTCCCCACACCATCCAAAGGAGAACTGCTGCGTGGAAGAGGCTCCTGCCAAATCCTAGTTTTGTGTGCTCTGGCATTTTGATGGAAACAGTTTGGTGTAAAAAAAAAAAAATCTTTTCCTTTTCCAGCCACGTTCTTTTTCCACTCTCCTTGTATTTTGCAACAGTACAATTACTTCTTCTTGCTGTAATTTGATAATTTATTTTTAGGTGACCAGAACTGGCAGTTCTACACAATCTGTTGGACACAGGTATCTATGCAGGCAGGTGCAACCAGACTCTGCTTATACCCTGGTCTAGCTGCACACAAAGCTGCATTAGCATGGATGTCCCCTTGCTAATACATGTATTGTGCTGCACCACTCCAGGATGGTCACACAGCTTCCGATGAAGGCCTGCTCCACAACCAGTTGACTTCTGCAGGATTGCAGAAGTCTGGTGCCAGCTGTAGAAAACTGTCCAATGTTCTCAGAGGCTCAAATATAAAAGAGCGGAATTTGCTTTGTGCAGCTGGCCAGAGGCATGAAATATGCTGCGGAGCACCTTTCTGTAAAGCTGCAACTTCTAGAGAAAAGACAAGCTCTCAAGAACTCAAATGCAAGTACAACAAATCTTCATGGGGTCAACTAGACATTAGCAATGGAAGATGTTAACAGAGCACTTGTGAAGAGTTAACAAATGACAGTCAGAGGAAAAGTACAACCTGCGACCACGGACACAAATAGAAATTGGCATCTAAAATTTACTTGTGTACATTTGGCAAGTCACAGGAAGGGTTTTATATCCACTCTTCTGGTCAAAAAAAGGAGCTGCTATGGTGTCTCACAGCAGGACTTGCCAGATGCAAGTTCAGTCATGCATCTGTCAACAGAAACATTCTGAAGGGCTTCACGTAGGTCATGTGGGCATTGGGCCTGCCAGAATTTCTTTGTTGATTCATATTTGCAGTCACAGCCTTATTTCTACTTTAGCCTTTCCTGTTTAAAGTAATTTTCTGGCTTGAAAGATACACTTCAGAATAATTTAGCAGACTACCCCAACAGAAAACCTTTGACAAGGGCAGGACTTTTGTCAATATGGATGAAGTTAGGATCCAACAGACTCTACTTACAGATGCAGGGGACCAGTCCAGACATTTGCTCTGGTGAACAGTACAGTATGTCATTCTGCTCCCCATCATTTCCAAAGGAGATGAATGCTGTTCTGATGCATAACATACGAGTTAATTGAGCTCTACACATAAAAGCATCAATTAATAATTCTCAAAAGATAATTACAGTGTTTAAAACTACTTTGGAAAATAGGAAATCAAAGACACTTGAAAAAGCAAAGATTTTCATGCACCTAAGGTAAAAGTCTTGAGAATAGTTCAAGGAATGTTCCTCCTCTGACAAGGAAAGAATGCTTCTCTTTCTTTTGAATTTGCAGAGAAACGCATTAAATAGAATTTTTATAAAGCTTTGCTATAGCTTACCTAATTCTGATAGATATCTCTTGGATGCCAATTAGTATAAAAGTTGAATTTTTAAGTCAGGAACTAGTTGCATTCAGAGATTAGGAAAAAAATGGTTATATATTTTCTATGCTATGTCATAATTTTATCTGGATTAATTTTTACATTACTTTTCAAAGACTAATTAGTATCTTGTAATAAAAATGTATGGCCTGAAAATTGTGTTGGAATTAAATTCTGAAAATTAGGTGATGCTACAAACCTTTTCATCTCCATATATACAAAAAATGTCTTATAGAAAAAGCATATTTTTAAACTTTATTTGCTCAAGTCTGTTATCCAATTAGTGTGCATATAATACAGTTTATGCATATAGATGCATGTATATTTTCATAGGAACACACGTGCTGTATCCAAAAGACAGAATATATATCATATCCAAACAGGCAGGAAGATGACAGGATAAGAAACTGATGAAGAAAAAAAGAAAGATATGAAAATAAAACCACTGAACTGAGAGAGAGAAAGATGTTCTCGAAATACAAAACTAAGACAAATCAGGTTCTTTTGGAGATGTAGGAGAGATTGTGTCTGTAGTAGCCATCTATGACGGTCCCTGATGCTTAGATTCTCCCAAATCAAAACAAGTTAATATAGCTCTTTTCGTGCTAAAATGGTATTGCACAACACTCCAATATAGAAAAA
>VZTG01010463.1:470977-504900 GCA_013397845.1 Melanocharis versteri | reverse complement strand
AAAAAAAAGAGAGATGAAAAAGAAACTCCTGCCAAACAGCTGAAAGACGTGATAACAAAGGGAGTTCTCCTCTGTGGTGTGAAGTAGGAGCAGGAGCAGTTTGTGAAGTAAGCAGAATAACCCACAGCTACATAAAGGCTAGGATAGAATGTTATGTCCTCGAAGATATGTTTTGGGCAGACACAGAAGCTACTGGGTAAGCTTCTTTGGCTTGTATTATGACAGTAGGAATAGATTATTGTAATGATCCAGTTTGGCTTTAGACACTGAAAATATTTAAAATTACATTTTGCTCAAGGGAGAGTAAGCTGTAGACACATGTCAAGACTCCAGAGAATTATTAGGAAACCTGATAGTGATTTCTCAGCAAGAAGACTCTTCAGTCTCAAAGAGTTTAAGTAAATTTTAAGAAAACAAGTACTGAGCAACTACAAGAAGGAACTTGAAACAAATGGCATATTACAAAAATATCCATATTTGTTTCCTGCTGGAAAAAGCTCCTTTCAAGTTCACAGACACAAACAAAAGAGAAGTGCCCTGAATTCCAAACCTGACCTGATGGACTGGACAGCATTCTTGAGCCGTCACCACAGCAGGATTTCATCACCAGCCTGAGCTCCTCTGCAGCTTCTTGGAGCTAAGAGCCAAGAAGCAGGTTTTTCATTTTGCATCTATACATATAAAATGAATGGGAAATTTAAAACTTTTTTTTTATTCAGCGCATCTAGGCTAGGACTCAAATTCAGATGATCTTCAGTTCTATCGAATAAAAAATACGGTATCTGTGATGAGACAGATCGAAAATTCTGCTCTCAGACAGCATGACAGAAATCATAATAACAAAATTAGAAAATCCAAAGCCTTCACCAAGAGTGTGTCAACATGGTTGGACAAATTGCAGCAAGAACATTTTGTACAATGCAGCAGTTTCTTGCTACCTAAAGACTCTGTTCTAGCCAGCTTCAAATGTGTATTTCCTTTTCTGTTTTGGCCTTATTTTTCAAAAAAGGACTCATCCTACTTATGCTACTTGGCTCCATGGAACCCCTGCTTGAAAATGCATGAGCAGCAACAAATACTCCCACCCATGCCATGGTGAATGGTGTAGGTAGAACACAATAGTACGAGGAAGCATCAAATACACTGAGAAGCAGAGAGCAAAGCTAAAGATATGGAAATTGGAAAGAAATGCATAGGAAAAAAAATCACTGAAAGACTGAGATAAGCCTTCAATTCTATACATATTGCTTTCATGTTTTATGTAGGAAATGTGCAGTGTTCACATTTCTAGTTACAAGCTAACTGTCTTTTCCCTTTACACCCATTTCCACCAGCCCAGAGAGTCTTCGGGAGAGGAAAAACCGCAGCTCTAAAGGGAGCAAAAACACATCCTGATGTGGTATTGGAAAGAGGAAGGAGGATAGCCTGAAAGCAACACAGATTTCCTTTTTTGTTTCCTTATGGTTTGCCATTTTGCCTTTTTGCAAACTTTGGAAAGCAACTTTCAAGAGCTGACAGGCTGAGAAAAAAACTAGCGGTAATAGCAGTAAAGGGAAACGGGACTATTCTTAAAATATATTATTTTAATATTAATTCTACTTTATTATCCCCCTGCCCCAAACTACAAAACTACTACCCAACATCATGCTGAAGTCCAAAGAAATAAAACTAACCCCCCTATCTTCCCAACTGTTCTAAATAAGAACTGTAATACAAATGTAGTCAGTACGATCTCATCATCCTCCACTAATGAAGGTACTTACAACTGCATTCTAAAATATGGACAGCACCTGGCCTGATTTAGACCTTTTGGCTGGTTCTGCCTACAGGGAGTGGATGCCATTCATCAGCAGCAGACACTAAGGGCCATACGCAGAGATGCAGGCATTACAGAGCATTCAGTACTGAATAATAATAATAATAATACATATAATAAGTACATAAATAATGGACACAATCAGACACCTAAGAATTAATTTCTAACTGACAGTATATTGAACGCCAGAATACATCAATCAGTCACTGGAGAAAATAATGAATTCTTATCTCTAGCCTCATCTGAGGACTGCAGTTAGTTGCCGCTATAAAAGTGGCATTCAGAGGGTGCCTCTCCTAGGATGAGGCTATCTGGGGCCTGGGCTTCAATGTCTCACTGTCTAAAATGAGTTAATCTTGTAAGTACTTCAAGCACCTTCAAAACTTAAGCCAAAATGTGTGGTGGCTAGCAAGGCATTTTCTAAAGGAATCAGTTTTACTGATGTGAGACAACACTCTTTGCATCAGACACACCTACTCAAATCCCTTTCAGTGTTAGATTTTCCACTAGAAAGTAATCCTCACTTTGTTTCCAGAATTAAGAACTTCAATGCTTAGAGGAAATAATTAAAGCCTACACAGTGAGCTTATTTTTATGAACACGGGGCTAGAAATTGTCTTTTTTAACCTTCTCGTAACCTGACCAAACTAGAGTAGATTTTCATTTCTCTTCTGCTTTTACCATTAATTGCTGAGCAGCCAAGACTCCTGCCCTTGGAGTGACACCCATTGGACTATACTGTAACCTTTGACACTGGCTTCTTCATGACTGGCAGGGGAGGTAAAACATATCCCTGATTTCCAGAATTACAGATCTTGTCCGACAGAGCAGACTGCAGCACACAGTAATGCCAAGGCCTCTAAGACAGGATCCTCACTTTAGTTTCCTTAGGAAAGAAAACTTCCTGAAAATTGTCACGTTTACTGCACATGAACACCATGAATTCACAGTGCACAGTACATAGGCAGCAAGGCAAAGCCTCTTTGGACAGCAGTGGACCTGTGGGCTATGTCTAAGTAAACTAAAAGATCACCGTAGTAACTGAGCACACTGATATATGATCATCTGTATCTGTATTTACCATTTTAGCTACTGCCATTTAAACAGCAGCAAATACACATATATATCTATATCTATATCTATATCTATCTATACCTATATCATCTATCTATACCTATACGTATATCTATATGTATATGTATATCTATATCTAGTCTATATCTGTATCTATCTATATATATATGTCTTTGGCATGCAAGGTTCCTGTCACGAGGACACTAAGAAAAGCTGGAGGTCTGTGTAATGATGACAATCCTTAATATCTGCCTAAACACAATATCCAGAAGGAAACAATGAACAGAGGGAAGAAGCCTAAAAGAGCCCTAAAAATAATCATCTATACACACATATGCAGCACTTAAAAATCTAATCCTCTCTCTGTACTCACATGTTGTAATGACAACCCAGTTTTCAGAAAACATCCCCAGGGGATGCACCCCAAAAGATGCACTGATATTCTTTAACATGTTTATAGTCCTCTACAGTTTATTCCAATATACACAGGAGGGTAACAATAACAGTCCAATCAGCTCCAAACCTCTGAGAAGACATAAAGTTTTTCTAAGTTTTTTGTCATTTAAAATGACAACAACTGAAATTCAGAGCAAACATTCTGTTCTAGAAGACTAAGAAAAACAAATGACAGACCTTGGGAAAATAGAATTAAAAAACCAGTTCTTATGAACTTTGCCATTGTTTTTTATACTTCAAAAGAAAAAAAATCCACTGTTCTTCAAAAAGAGCCAGGAACATTGCAGTACTCATCTTCAAAAGGTTCTCCAAATGAAAACTTAATAAATATCCAGGATGAAGAAGGAAAGAAATCCCTTTGAGAAGAGATGGCAAGACCGAAGTTAGTTTACTTGTGAGTTTCAACTTTTCCAAAGCACTAGTTTCTTACTCCCAGAATTTGTTTGGCAAGAGGATCTCAGAGGGATACAGTTACAAGTAAGGAGAGAGAGAACACAGAGATAACAAGTGATCACGCTTTAAATTACAATACTGTAAAGGACATTTATGAAACACTTGCATTCTTCTTTTTCTTGGGAAGATTTCATTTTAATTTATAGCAATTTAGTGTTAGTACACAACTTGCAATACCAGTTTTTGTAGATCAAACAGTTTTTAATAACAATATGTAATATTATGTCTTTAAAAATAAAAAGCAAAGACTGTGAAAATCGTTTTCCTTAAAACAAAAAACTGATGCCCTTAGAAGCATAAGAGAAAAGAGCTTAAACATTAAAATAATTACCTGATGTTATATCAGGAAATACATAATTCATCTTTAGTGTGAACTGCGAGGTTTCATCAGGATTAGCTTTTCAGATAAAACGCTGCCAAATTTTCACCAGTCCAACTGCAATTTCTTATACCTCATGCTTTTGCTTTTTCAGAAAGATTTGTTTAAAACTGTTCATCCTTTAACAAAAATATCAGGAAAAAAAGTCCCTACCCTAGTCCTATACATACATCTCTCAAAGCAGCTCCAAGGCCTAATTCTTTCCATAGGTTTGGAATTTGGGACATAGTGGTACAATGTCCAAAATATCCAATCTACCACTACCATGAAATTTTATACAATTATTACATATTTCTGACTGCATTTGCACAACAAAGGCTTGTTAGAGTTTGGCAGCTAAATGCCCCAAAGAGCTTATCTACACCTTCAGCCTCAAGATCTCACACCTACTTAGCTGCTTAATGGACCACTCTCCAAAAGAAACAGACTGTTTCTTTTGGAAGAGGCAGTGGCAGAACATAGCCACAGCTGCTTTGTCCTCCTAGCACAAGAACAGAAACTTGAGATGCTTCCTATGTGCCTTCCAGGCATGTGGCATAAACGCAGAAGTTGAGGAAAAATGCTGTGCTATAGGGGAACAGGGAGCAGATTAAGCTTTGATGGACCATAAGCTTGACTGCAGAAACTCAGAACCTGGTTTTTAGACTCTTTTTGTAAATTCATTTTCTGTTAAATACAGACTTAGGGCATATATGTGCTTGAAAAAACATCAGAGGCCTGATCCTCATTTGCATAAACTAGTGCAGAGCCCACTGCCAAAAATTGAATATTTTACTTCACAGGCCACTGTGCAGTCACCTTAAATGTAATTAGATGCCATCAGTCTTTGATTATTAGCTGATGCTTGAGACTTGGAGAGCCTAAAGCCCTTTCTTGAATATTAGCATAACCTAGAAAAAACATGTTTTATTTCAAGTAGACATTTTAGATGTAGGCCATAAAATAACTCCAAACACAAAACGTAGTCTTGCTAATTATCACTTTTTTGCAGTTGTATGCAAGTATGCAAACTAACTTCTCCCAACTACTAGACACAAAAAACCCTGCATCTGAGGTGTCATACTAGTCTTCAGGTAACCTAGGAATGAGGATTCTGAGGAGCATTTTAACAACTTGGGAGAGAGGCTTCTCCCAGGGCTTTGAATAAACACCATGAGACAGGTTTCTATCAGAACAGCTGGATGGTAGTGCATCCTGCACGATCATTCCATAGAAAAATGGTTTAAAAATACTGGAATTTTAACTTGCTCTCTATTCTTGAATTTGCCAAGTCTCAACAGAAACAGGTTCTTTAACTCTGTGACTATTTTTGACTTTTCCTTGTCAAAAGACCAAGATCCTGTGCTCCCATGAGACTCTTTTGTTGCCTCTTTCCCAACCTGGAAAAGAAACTCGAGATAATTTTAGTAAGGAGGTAATATAAGAGTGGATCCTTGTTTGAAGGCCTCAAAGGGCAGTTATGGAAAGATGTCCACAAAAGCCCACCCCTCTAGGGGTGAATACAGTTTTATAGGTTTTAGGAAATTAGTGTAATTGATAAAAAGCACCAATTAGGAGGACAAGTGGTGATGCAATTCCCCCCCAGGTCAAGCCCCTTCTCTGGACGCCCCCCTTCGGTACTAGCTGTACTTTGTCCCTGAAATGTATCTCGAAGAGTTGTTCTCAACCTTGCTCCCCAGGAAGAACCAAGATACGATAGGGGCCTTGTATCCCCCAGGGCTTGGAGCTCTGGAAATTGTTTTATCTTTCTGCCTAGGTAAAGGCCGTAGAAAATTACTGGGAAAACTAGCCACTAATACAATAGGCTACAGAGCTACAAATATATGTGTGAAGAATACAGAGAACATATAATAGAAAAAAAGGCAAAACCAAAACAGCATCATTTAGCCCTAACTGTGAGATTCATAGGTAGCATCACTGTGACAGCTTCTAATCAAATTCTCTAAAAACTTCAGATTGTTTTCTTAGAGAATACAAATTTTTACAGTCTTTCTCTGCTTCTAAGAGATGATCCAGTAGAAGTTTTTATATTCCAAAGCAGTTTTAGAAAGAAAGTGACAAAACTGTGTTCACTATCCCAATTAAGTTTGTAAAATAGATCTTGCTTTGTCAATGCAAAAGTTTATCTTATCTTTATTTGGCATTTTTAGTCTCTAGAAACTGGTAAAGATAGTAAAATTATCCTATACCAGTATTAAATAGTTTACAAGGCTGACCAGAAATTATTTCACATATCAAATACATTCTGCTCATGCTCCTGCCAGCTCAGTTTTCCAAGTGTTGGCACTCCCTATGTGACTGGCCTAAATATATTTTCCCTTAAAGTACCTGCAAGCTATTGGTGCACAAACAAACAAACCCTCCTGTTCTAAACGACTTGAGTGTCTCAGGGATATAGCACTGCAGGAAGGCCTCAGAGGGAAAAGTCTGCCATAGTTCATGTAAACATCCTGCGGTCATCAGCACAGCCAAAGGTGGAATCCAACTCTGAAACCCAATACAATTTATGTACACAGGACATACCAGAAAAGATCTGGATTTAGACAGGTATAAAAAGGAAACAGGAGAAAAATATTCTAGTATTTTAATTTTACTTTTACTTACTAATACGTAGGTAAGCAAATACATCCCACCACAGGTCTATAGACACAGGAGGTCTATTTTCTGAAACAATAAGCTCTCTCTGAATGACCTAACATGCATTCTTGGTGACCTAATATTTCCACAGACAAATAGTGTTATGTTTATGTCCTGAAAAAAGGAGAATGTTTAAAGATGCTCAGCTTTATATAAAAATATTTCAAGCTGGTAAATGAAAGGCTTTCAATCAAAAAATCAAATTCTAAATCTCAGTCTTGTACTTCTACTGAATTTGCAGATGCATCTTCTGTATATAAGGCTTCTTTTGTAATCTACTACAACTAAATCTAATACTGAAGTCTACTGTTGGAAAAATGTGAAATACTTTTTTTAAAAAAAGAGAAAGCTAGCATGCAGAATGAGATTGAAAATATAAAGACAGAACCTTGCTTTGTTTCTAGTGCAGAAATGGATAACCAGACACTAATTGGATAAGCCATGGAATTGACTCTACCAGATTTAATGTTAAATGATGTGATGAAACTAGCATAGCTACCAGACCAAGTAACAGCATTCATTTTAGCCACAGCTTCCCAGACTTCACACTTTTTTTTTTGGTTGAAAACTACTTTAGAGCAACTCTTATTTTCTAATGTTAGAAAGCCCTCCCCTAATCATCATATGAAACCTTTTTTCTCTGCAGACAAATAGATATACTAGCTCTCAAACTGGAATTTACAGTTTGTTGAAGATCAAACCCAAAGGTTCTACAAGAACTCCTTAAGAGAGATGTTGCATGAGATAATCATATAATTCAGAGTCCACATCACAATTTTGACTATGTGACATGGATGAGTCTTTCCCTCCTTATCCCATTTCCTATCCCACTTTAACTTTTGTATGCAGCAGAATTACACTGGTGGAGTATTTGTGATCTGTGGAGATCACCAGCAGTGGGTGCAGAAGTCATTTCACATCAGCTCCAGCAGGTGTCCAATCTTCAATTCCGTTTTTTTGCCATTTAGTACAGTAGCAGGAGGGGCAGCAAGTGTCACCATTGGAAACAGGATGAAGTTTGGTCAAGTTGTCTGTCATGAGTTTAGGAGTCCCTATCTTTCCTGGTATCTCCATATGTTTTTGTATCAATAGTTTGGGAAGTATCTATCTGCTTCACATATCAGTCTCTCTTATATGTCTTTTGGTCCAAAAAGCTTTGAATACAAAAGCCTACTAGTTAAAGTTCATAAAAAAAGAACATCCCTCACATTCATGGGATTTTCCCCCTATGGAGGAAGATGTCCTACAGGAGACAATGAAACTTGTGATTTGAGTTAGGTAATACGGCAAATGTCACCTATAAAACTTTGTAGCCCTGGTTTTCTGTAATAATAAAAGCTGCCACAGCAATAGCACTTTATTAAAAGCAAGTAATTATGAATCTCCTTTGTGACAATATAATGCTCATAAAAATTCAATTTCAGCTAATTGAAATGAAAACTAGTCTATCAATAATCATCAGGAACACTTAGGCTCCATGGACTCAAGCTTATTTTGCATAAGTGAGAGAGTATAAAAAATTGATACAGAGTCGTGGAATTGTTTAGATTTCAAAAGACTTTAAGATCACCAAGTCCAACCATTAATGCAGCACTGCCAACTCCAACCATGTCCATAAGCACCACATCTACACGTCTTTTAGATAGCTCCAAGAATGGTGACTCCACCCC
This sequence comes from Melanocharis versteri, assembly GCA_013397845.1. Classification (NCBI taxonomy): domain Eukaryota; kingdom Metazoa; phylum Chordata; class Aves; order Passeriformes; family Melanocharitidae; genus Melanocharis; species Melanocharis versteri. The sequence goes on along the minus strand of VZTG01010463.1, from coordinate 496,415 downwards.
TTCCCTGGGCAGCCTGTTCCAATGCTTGAAAAACCTTTTGGCAAAGCAATTTGTCCTGATATCCAATCTAACCCTCTCCTGGTGCAACTTGAGGTCATTTCCTCTTGTTGTATCACTCTTTACTTAGGAAAAGACACTGGAACCCACTCTAACTTCTTTTCAGGTAGTCGTAGAGAGAAATAAGGTCCCCCACGAGCCTCTTTTCTCCACGCTAAACAACTTCAGCTTCCTCAGCTACTCCTCAAAGGACTTGCACCTACCATATGCACATGCACCCACCAAAAGAATTTTTCAAAGTTTCAATTAAAATAAATTAGAACAAAACAGCAATATTTAAAATGCCAGAATTAATACCACAAACAAATCCCTTATTTTTTAAAATGAACTCAGACAACTTTTATTTTTTCTGGTTGTAAAAGTCTGGATTTCCCCCTTTGGCACCTGTTTTTAAACATGGAAATTTAAAAACAACTCCGTGCCAGTTGTCCAAACCACAGCAGGTAGCATAGTCAATGAATGAGACTATTCAGCAGGCTGACTACATGCTCCAGTGGGTACACTTGAATAAGCAGCTCAGTTACACCTATTTTTCACCAACTATTTGGAAGATTCCCCTAATTATGGGATACCAAAGGAAGCTGCATGAACTTTTTCACCTTTGGGAAAGTAGAAGTGGTTCCCACTCTTTCCATGGTTTCTACCTTATTCACTGTGGTTCAGGGCAGTCTGACAAAAACCTTGAGTCCAGCAGGCACAGAGGTAGAGAAAGATATTAAATAATCTAATAAAAATCAGTGAAAAAATAGAGCATGAATTAAAAAAAAAAAATAATAAAAATAAACCTCATTGGGAAAATATGACTACTTAGCATTTTTACCATTTCTATGTGAATGCTCTTTTTAAACAAGAACATTAGGTACTTACTAAAATAGAAAGAAGACTTGCAGTAATTTTTACAGACTAATGATCTATTTAACATGTTTAAAAATAATGTAAAACATACTGTGACATGATACGGACCTACAGAAAACAAGCCTCCATCCTCCGTCCCTCCCAGGAAAGTCTGATTGACTTTAATCCAAATCAAATTCTTAAAGAAAAGCTTCATAAACATTTGACACAACTGGGAGTGCAGTCAGCATCAATCAGAAGGCTGAAAATGAGCATCTTCAGCTAGAATGAACTGGAAACCTCTTTATCTGGTTATGTTTAAGTAGCTCCAGAAAGAGTTTTGTGGAACTCCCTTGTCAAAATCCAGAGGAAAATCTTTGCATTTACTCGGGATATTCAGTGACCAAGTTCCTGGAAATTTTATTTTCCTTAACTGTGCACAAAGTTAACTGAATACTTCTGCTCTTCCTCTCCATGGAAGTCCTGCCATCAGCTGCATGTCTGCACTTTTAAATAGAACTAGTGAAAATACAAAACTTTATATAATCAAACATTTACATTACTTAATTAGAAAAGCATTTGTGAAAGAAAGGATGAATATTTAACATATAAACCCAGCTTTGTGTTTTCAGTGTCTTGAAACCAATTGGTTTTCAATTAAACCCACATATCTGATAGGGGTTTCAAATGAATACATTAATTTAAACAATATTTGTTGTTTTTACTTTCAAGAGCAAGAGAGGGAGAAATAAAAGTGAGGGAGGAATAAGGTCAGGCCAATGGCATACCCAAGGAAAACACCTTTTCTAATACCAGTACTTCTGTTCAGTATCTTTTACTCAAATACCAGAAATTCTCTAAGACGGGTGAAGATTATCTTTACACAAGCATAACGAACATGGTGATAACCAACGTAGTGCTGTTAGAAGGCAATAATCAATAATACTATCGGACTCAGAGGATTGTTTCATCAGAAATTCATGTTAGCCTCAAAGCTTTCTCTATAAGCTATGTGGAACACATCTTCTCTTGAGGTTTCAACATGGTTATTCAGTGTCCCTGCAAGTTAACGCAGCCAGAATACGACTATAAATATTTAACTGGGTGTCATCTATTTAAATATACTGCTATACTAAATAGAGCTCTTGTGATCAACAGTTTCTTGGGCTGAACAGAACAAACTGGTCAGCAGTCAGTTTTGCAGTGCCAGAAAAAATACAGACCATCTTTCCATTACTACTTGAAAGGAGGACATTTACTCAACCACAATTACAAGTGTTAAAAGAGTATAAGGACTTAAAATCTATAAAAAGAGTAGTACAGGACTGCAGGAGTAACAGAGTTTGTTTTGATTTGTTCGTTTAAAGAGAATTCTTTATTATATCTCAAAATATGGATACAGATAGGGCTGCACAACCCTGCACATTACCTCAACAAGCCTCTTAATTAAAAAAAGACGACATGCATCCTGAAACTCAAAATAAATCTTATTTATTTTTCAATTAGCAAGGTAAATATTCCCTTCACCAAGATGTTTTCTAGTCCTGTGCAGTCCCAGTAGCTATTGTTGGAACAGAAAATACCCTCCACGTAAATAGACTGTTACAATAACTACAAAACAAAACAAACAGCAACAAAACCAACAACGACCCAGATTTCCCACAGCTATTGAGTTAACAAATTTCCCTGTTTCCTATTCCTTTGGGTCCATTTGACTGCGAGCAATAAAAAGCTGAAACCCCTTTGTATTAGTTTGGCCCATCAGGTTCAGTGGAACACTTTGTTCCTCTGCACTCCCATTGAGGGCTTACCTGGCTGCTATCGTGGGAGCATGAGAACACTCTTCACCACTGTGTGACAGAAAGGGATAGAGGACAGCTTTAAACCATGGACTTGACACGATTGAGGAGTTTCCAAAGTGCCATAAAGCATACCACAAACTAGGAAACCCAATTATTCCTTTAATTTCATGGCAGGCTTTCAAACTTCTGGTGGAAACTCTTAAACACCTTTCTTTGAAAACTTAAAATTGGAGACTGGAGAACTCATTCACCAGAGATGGTGCTAGAAGCTGTTAGAGTCCTTTGCTGTTAGAGTCCTTTCCGAAACTACCACAAATTTTGGGTACAAGCATTTTAATGGAAGAAAACTTGTCACAGACTAGGACAGTCTTCAAGGTTACTTCAAGCAGGTAAGAAAATTGGAACTGAGCCAGAAGCAGCAAAAGCACTGTGTCCTGTTGTTGACAGTGTTTTGATTTTATATCATCAATAACAAATTGGAAAGTAAAAAGGAAAAATCTGCCACCAGTACATTCTTGACCCTTCTCCACAACTGAGATTACTTATCAAAACAAAGGGAGTAAACAGCCCTCCTCACACCAGGTTCCTTGAGTATCATTTTTTACCATAAATAGTAATTATAATCCATAATAGCAATTTTAAGAAAAAAGTCAGGATTAAGACTAAAGACCAATTATTAAAAATAAGACAAATTTCAAGTTCAAGCTATGAGTTATTACTTTCAGAGAACTCTGTTATTTGAAACTAAGCAAATGGTTTGTGCTTAGATAAGGCAAAAATCAAAATCACACACACCAAGTCAAAACAATAAATCTAAGCATATTCACACTGAATATCCTCAGCACCAAGAACATAACAGGCCAGTTCCTAACTACTGCAAGGACCTAGCACAACCTTTTCTGGAGTTTTTCTTTTCAGCTTTCTTTTTTTTTTTTTGAGGGGTGCATGACAGGGAGTGGTTTCTTGTTTTATCACAATTTGTGTTTAATTAAGATGTTCCGTGCTTCTTCCTTATAAGCAGTTGCTTATTGTGGGACTCACTCAAGTTACTTTGTGAGCAACTTGGAGGATTGTGGTGAAAGTCAGTTCCCATCTCCCAAATCATGGTTTCACTTCCATGTTACACGTGTTTTCACGGACTCTGTGGGAGTAAGAGACCGAAGCAAAAAGGGGTTTTGGAAAGCATGCGTAAGTGCATGCTTTCCAACAACATTCAACAACAATCTCAACACCCAGTCAGCAAATCCGATGAAACATTGCAGACGGCTGCAAATGGCACTGGAGGCTTTGACTTCAGTACCTAATTCATGTGGTCCATAGAGACTCTGAGTCTTTCTATTGCAGTTAAGCTTAGGACTTCAGCTACTGCATCACCACAACAGGACTACCTTCAAATGAGAAGAGGCAGCCAGGACACTACTAAAAAGCAAGTTCTGGAGTAGCAGAATGGCTCAAATTTTATTCCTGACTACTACATTTGTGGGAAGGAAGGAGTGAAGATGTCTTCGTTTGTAACCAAAGACCACTTTCTAAACGTATAACTATAAAACAAAAGCATCTGAAGGTTTGTATTTTGAAAACTTTAAAAGCTTTGCAAATAACCTTTCTTGTTTAAAATGTGCTGTAAATAGATATACACAAGTGTGTCTGTTGCATGTATTTTTGCAAGGGCAAACAGATACCGCAGCACACCTTTCATATGCACACTTAGCACTAAATGCATGTTAGTGCTCTGGTCAATATGAAATAGTCACAGCAACAGGGAAAACATACAAAAGCAGTGAACTCCATTTCTACCCCAATTTCCCACACCCACAAAAAACAAAACCTCAAGCCAAAGAAGAAGCATAAGATAGCACAATAGGGTGGAGCTCAGGTTAATCACAAGTACAACGAATTTGCCTGTATATACCTTTTGACCCCCACAATCATCCCTATTTATGCAGAGACACATAGAGATTATTCACCTTCCTGCCCAGAGGGAGCCAGGGCAGGAAGTGAGACTGCTGGGCAAATATCAGGGCAAATTATCGGTGCTTTTGTAACATAAGTGTGCCTGCTTTGGGGGTATTTATGAATAAGGCAAGAAATTAGCACAAAACTGTGTGTGCATGAAACTGTCGCCTGCTGTTCTTAACCAAATATTGTCAAATTAGCAACAACCACACTTCCCACTGAGGGCTGTGTATTTAAATGCTTTAAAAAATCAAAAGCTATTTTTGGATTTATACAAACCAAAAAAGGGGCTGGAGCTGTGTTTTTTCAAGGAGGAAAAGTGGATGACTGGATTCTCATTTGGGTTTATAGAGACTAATTTTTTAAATAAAGCACCTTGAGAATTTACACATAAAACCTGAGGACTGAGTTTCTTTCTCTGAAAGACTAGAAGAAACTGAATGCATGTGTCGGGAGTAGAAATGCCATCTCAGATATGCAAACACTCTCTGAAAATCACTGACCAGGTCAGGCATGCAAGCTTAATGGAGAAAGCAGGCTTTAGTCTGAAGACCCCAGCAGGGAAAAGCGTTATTTACAAAAACAGAACATAGTGTTGTTTAGAGGATAGCTAGGAAGAAGAATAAAGAGCTGTTCAACAATACATTGAATAAATTATAGCACCAGTTTAAGTTAAAACATTAATCCAGTCCTCTAGTAAGCAAAGGTATTAGCACAATTGGAAGCAGAACAGACTTGATGGTCCACTGGTCCCTTTCAGTACAGTAACTTGTGTTCTAGGATATTTGCCATAATACATAAAAGCCAAAAAAGCTGAAGAGTGTGGAATTAAACAAAGACACAGAGCAGGTAAAATTCAGCCCACGTTAACCTGTCATTCCACAGGATAGCCACAGGGTTCAGGGCCACCAGCTCAGTCTTTTGGTTGGAACAGTAACAGGTGCTCCTTCTGTACCTACCATGCATGAGAACTGACAGTAGTGCATATTATTTATTAGTATTCCTGTAACTCCTACAAAATTGAATACCATATATGAATATCAAAGAAGTCTACAATTGGCAAAAGAGTTTTAATACACAGCTAATTTATATGCAGGTATTTTTTCTGAAAGCAAAGTGCACAATACATTTAATTCTACAGTTTCGCCCTAAATCAGAAGTTTGTTTCTTGTTTCTTACTTTGACCATCAGTTGAAAACGACTCTTCAAAGTCACAAACAATTCAAGGACTTAGAGTTACTGCCTACTTAGTACTGAATCACTGCCAGATTCATTAAAAAAAAAAAAAGTTACAACCTGTGGATACAGTGCATTAGGCAAGACTGGTTTAACAAAATCTCTTATGAGCTAAAACCATAACCAAGTTTGATCCACCAACAGTAAAAACAGCATTAGTTTAAATTTACTAAACTGAAACCCCCAAACATCACCCTGTGTTAACACTTGCAAAATTAGGCAGTGTGGATTCCAGTACATTTGTTACAACAGAATACAATAAGTTCTCATTTTATAAGGTGAACTTGCATTTCAAGATTTCATAATACAGAAACATTACTTGCATTATGCGTGTAGTAGTGTACCTCCAACATCAAAATGGAAGTCTAGAGATACAACGTGAAGATAATCTCCTAAATTAACTGCTTAAAAGTAATCAGGTTCTCTGACAACTCACTTATTAACATCTTAATTGATTTGAAGCTCTTCACTTGTATCCCAGTGAACAATTAGCCACACAAGCAGTCTCTATTTACTCACGTAAATGGTCTCTACAAACTTTAGTGGGGTTACTCCTGAAAGTAACAGCTCACCAAAGTTCAAAATGTATAGGTCTTTCCTTAAAACATTTACAGAGAAATTTAAATGAACATTTGGAATTACTAACTTTACTTACTAGTTCATGATTTTTCCCAATGTTACCTGTATGAATTCTTAAAACAGATGGGCCATAAAATTTTAGAAAAAACAAGCTATGAGCAGTATAATCTCATACACAATAAGAAATCCAAGAAAATAGTAAGAAAAAAAAAACTAACAAAAAACCCCCCTTAAGAGAATCTAGGATTCCTGCCCAAAATAGCTCTCCCCCACCCCTAAAAAACACACTTATACACACACAGATAATTACTGCTTACAGATTTTGGGGAGGAGCTTATATCCAGCAGTCACCCAACTAAGGAGAAAACCAGATAAATACTCAAGGGTGGCACTTGAAATCATCAGCTTCTGCTCACTCTCCAGTGGCAGAAGAACTCCTCAATAGAGGAGAATTCACTCCTCTACCACCCTGCATTGGAGCTCCACAACATTTCGGTATGTCACGATTCCATTTTATTCCCTTTGGTTTTGAAGATGACTTCTTCAGGATGCCTGTTTTCTGTATGGGGAGGGAAGAGGGTTGATATTTAAGGGCCGGTGACAGCATAGTCACTGCCACTGGGGCTATTTGTAAGGCCACAGGTAAAAACCAGGTTTCAACCTTGGTGAGATTTTTGCCACTGATGCTGAAGGAGCCAGGACTTCATCCTTCATTTACTATAGCATTAGACAGAGGCAGTAAGGTCATGGAAGTGTTTATGTACTTTCACTGAAAACTCTTCTTCATCTCAGGAGTTTTGGTATATGGAACTCCTGAACTTATTTCGGAGGTCTAGCTTAAATAATCACTGTTTCTGAATACTGTTGTCTTGAATAAACTGCCATCCAATCAAAATTATTCTTTTCCTAAGAGTGAGGCTATTGTCTCTAATCTATCTATATAACAGCTCCATCACTCAAAGTGATAGCAATACTGATTCCCTTTTTCTTACAGGATTTTTCAAAACTAGTGAAAGCAGATGGATGTAAGCACAAAATAATGTTACTTTTAATACCAATAATTATTGAAAACTCTATTTATTTATTTATTAATGTTCCAGAAATGGAACTGAACAGCTTTTCTTTACAACAAACTTTCCCTACCTTTTCTAACACAGAACAGATTTGGAAGCATGCATTTACAAATATCTTTACTGCTGCTGTTTTGTCTGAACATTGTCCATGGTGGTGATGGATATTTTTCTGAGCGATATCAGAAACAATCCAGCATCAAGGGGCCACATTTTCTACCCTACAATGTAAAGAGTCAAGGTAAGTTTACTGTTTTTTCATAATAAACTAACACAATTATTCCTAGAGGGTCAATACATGAAGAAAACCTCTTTGCTTATACTACTGGTAGTCAAATTTCACCAAGTTTAGGTTTACTAAAATAATTTTATCACTGCAGAAAGAATTTACAGTGGCTCTGGAGTTGCCTCCTACTGATAAAGATGCACACCTGTCAGACAAATTTTTTACACAATAAACACCAAAGCATATAGACCAGAAACAAAGTAACAGCTCCAGATCTCTCCTTCAATAGTGGAGTAACACAACACGATTGTGTACATAATGATGTACAACATGCTAACTATCTTCACGTTTCTTGATTCAACACTGGCGTTTCTAGCAACAGACCTGTCACCTACAACCTACCTACATTAAGGAAGAACTTCTACATATTTTGTCTGTTATCTGTACTCAAAACAGACTTCAGGTGTGAATTGAAATATGTATATGATACACATGGGCAAATGAAGACCTGCTTAAAGCCTAGAAAGACAAAATAAAAGGATATGTAGTTATAAAAATGTGCCATAAACTTCTATATAGTTTTTCATGAATGATTTAAGCTTATGCTTTAATTATCAGAATAAGCACACAGTAATATAACAATTCTAGCTTTAGTATATTAAAAAAACCCTCTTCATTGCATAAATCACTCTTATGGCAGCTTGTATAGACAATACATAACTGCAACGCTAAATTGCGGCATCTTATTTCTGGTCATCCTCTCTGTTCCTTTAAGTCAAACAGGTGGCTATCCCTAAAGTTCGAAACTATTTCAGTTCTGGTTTATTTTTCCATGCTTAGGCCAACATCCTTTTTAAAAAACTTGAAATCAAAGCTTCTGATCCACAATGTCTATTCAAAATTGTCAAAACCCAAACTAGTGACTCAGGACAACACAAAAGAGATCACACAATTTCTATTGGCAACCAAAGCATTTAGAGCTTCATTTATTTTGCTGAAATTGTTTAAAAAATCTTGGTCTTGACATCTGTCCAGAGATGTTTTTAAGCAGTAGCTCTTTGGCTTGAAATATTTGAAAAGTTCATTCTGAAAACAATAATTGAATGAGGTCTCTCTATTCAGCAATGTTTAAATAAGCCATTATGGCAGGTTATGTTAAAGTCTGCATATTTAATTCAATACACATATGGGGTTTGACTGCACTAGAGAATGTAAACCAATTTTGCATCAAGGTATGTGCTGAGATGTAAAAGAGTAGTCAATCAATACTTCAATGTTCTTGGTATAAATTCTACTTCATTAAAGGATTTAGCCGTCCTTTCGTCAGAAGAATAACTATTGCTTTTAGACAGCACAATGAAAATCACAATTTTAATCTAAAAGCAGCACAACTTTGGAACAATACAGTTCACAGAAAATCTCTATAACATGAATGCTGACAATGCCTTTAACATCTTATGCAAAAATGGCAGGACCCACCACTCTGTGAACTTAGGACTGATATATCTGCATCGAAAATATGGTAAAAGTAATAAGGAGATGCACTCTGAGCTAAAGTCTGATGCAATCTGCCACCAAAAAATAAAAAAAGTTTGTCAATATAGCAGAAATAAATCACAGACCATGCTTGTTTTCCATGTGTAGGATTTTAACAGCTATTTTCCTTTTCATGGCCTTAAGAAGGATGAGATAGGAAGATGTGCACAATAAGTTGACATGCATTTGTGCTGATTTTATGCATCAGCAGAAAATGCACTCTCCGCACTTTCTAGATAAGAACAATCTCCCTGCCAATACAGGAAAAAATGCAACCTTGCAGATCCAATAACAAATCAAAATCAAATGTATTTTATAAGCACACTTCTATTATTTTTAAAAAAAACCAATAGGTAGAAGAGTAGTTTCCTCCTTCACCTCATTTTTGGTTCAACAAGACTAGCCACAGATTGGAAAATGCAGTTTATTATCTAAGAGACGGCTTAATAGCCATTGTGTAAACTTTCATGTGTATATATATGTAATACATACACTGGTCTTTTTGTGACACCAAAAGGAAAAATTACAGCTGACACTACTGTTGATCAATTATTAATCTTTTCTAAATAAGCATTCAATAGAATATATTGCACTATAAAAAACAGAAACCAGGCTCTTTTTGCATCCTTCAGTTTTTATTTTTAAAATTATTTCTTAAATTAACATCCATCACAGAGATTCCATTTTGTTCTACAATGCTGCCAGTTGTTGCAAACTACTGAAGTAGTCTTACAGTATCTATTTTAATCTTGTATGTAATGTCCAACAAATCAGCATGCTAATTCCAACATGAAGCTGCAGGCTCCTCCAAAGCACACAGAAAACTAAGCAGTGGGCTTGTTTGTTTATTCCTCTATTTGTGACATTTGGTTAAGTGGCTCCACCTGCTGTTTTGGTAACTAAGAAAATAAAGTAGCATTAAAAAAACCCATAACAGCGAGAGAATTCTGACAGCAGTAAAATGAATTATCGGTTTTGACCTTGCCACTGTGTGAAATTTTTATGACAGATAGAAGTCTTTCAGGCAATATTTGAAAGTATAACATTCATATGTTTACAAAAGAACCAGTGCCATGGTCCACTTCTGAAAGTAGGGGGCAGGGAAGAAGAAAAATCTCACTACTTAAATGTAGCACCAAGTAGTTTCAGAAAAGCTGCTGCACCTGCACAGATAGCTTTCTGTGATTTCATTCATCAGATCTGGTGACCTGCTAAATCTGTTATCCGGCTGGGTTTTTTCCTTAATAGTCTGCATCTACCTGGCCAGCATTTTTTAAGCTTTCTGATGCCCCTGAATGTATTGAAGCAAATAAAAAAAAAATTTAAAGCCCTTATATCTCACATTTCTGACAAATTTGTACTTGCTACTTGTAAGGGTTCTGAAACACTTTTACTCTGAATGTCAGGTTTGCAGTGACCAACACAGCAGCTGAAACTTGACTTCTGTGAGGTTCAAGTTAAATTAACCCTTCATGCATTTCACCACCATGCTACATTGCCTGCAAATACACTGTAGATGCCCTGGTTGATCTGGTTTCCTCTCTCCCACAGGTGTGCAGGTAAGGGGGGAACAAGGACCCCCTGGTCCCCCAGGCCCCGCTGGACCAAGAGGACAACCAGGTCCTGCAGGAAAGCCAGGGTTTGGAAGTCCAGGTCCCCAGGGCCCCCCTGGTCCCCCAGGACCACCTGGATTCTCTGCGGTCGGAAAGCCAGGAGTGCCAGGTCTACCAGGAAAGCCAGGAGCAAGAGGACTAAACGGTGAGAAAGGAGAATCTGGACCTGTTGGACTCCCAGGAGCAAGAGGGCCACAGGGGCCCCCCGGCGCTCCCGGCCCCGCAGGACTGACTGTCCCTGGCAAGCCAGGACCACAGGGCCCTCCAGGGGCTCAGGGGCCAAGGGGACCCCCTGGTGAAAAGGGAGAGCCAGGTATCCCTGGTATAAATGGACAAAAGGGAGAAAACGGATTCGGCATTCCAGGCCGCCCAGGCGGCAGGGGTCTCCCAGGCCCGCAGGGACCTCGGGGCCCCCCTGGTCCTGCTGGGATTGGGAAGCCGGGTGAAAACGGCCTGCCAGGTCAGCCAGGTCTGAAAGGTGACCGAGGTTTTCCAGGTGCACCTGGAGCAGCTGGTCTCCCAGGCCCCCAGGGTCTCCCAGGCGAACCTGGAGAAGTTGGCATTGGCAAGCCTGGGCCAATGGGACCACCAGGAGCAGCAGGTATCCCTGGAGCCAAGGGACACCCCGGACCTGCAGGGTTGCCTGGATCCCCGGGACTCCCAGGGTTTGGAAAGCCAGGATTGCCGGGGATGAAGGGACACAGAGGGCCTGAAGGTCCTCCCGGCCTTCCAGGACCTAAAGGAGACCAAGGTCCAGCTGGTGTGCCAGGAGAACCAGGGCCGGTCGGGCCACCAGGGAACATGGGCCCTCATGGACTCAAAGGTTTGCCTGGTGAGAATGGCCTACCTGGGCCCAAAGGTGACATGGGCCCTGCAGGCCACCCGGGATTCCCAGGCGCCAAGGGAGAACGAGGCCTACCAGGATTAGAGGGAAAACCGGGATACCCAGGTGAGCAGGGTCTTGCTGGTCCTAAGGGACACCCAGGTCTCCCAGGTCCCAAAGGCGACACAGGCCCTGCTGGGCTACCTGGGCTGCCTGGTCCAATGGGTCCACAAGGAGCCAAGGGAGTGCCAGGGACCAATGGTGAGCCAGGCCCCAGAGGGCCTTCAGGAATACCTGGGATCAGAGGCCCCATCGGCCCCCCTGGCCTGCCAGGAGCCCCGGGTGCGAAGGGTGAGCCAGGAGCACCAGGACTGCCGGGCCCAGCAGGCATTTCCACGAAGGGTTTGAGCGGACCCATGGGACCACCCGGTCCCCCCGGGCCTAAAGGCAGCAATGGCGAGCCTGGCTTGCCCGGCCCCCCAGGTCCTCCTGGTCCCCCCGGCCAAGCTGTAATCCCACAGATGCCCGAAGGCTATGTTAAAGCGGGAGAGTCTCGGGAGCTTTCAGGGATATCTTTCATAAAAGGAGGAGTAAACCAAGCTCTGACAGGGATGCCGGTGTCTGCTTTCAGTGTCATCCTCTCAAAAGCCTACCCTGCGGCAACAGTCCCCATCAAATTCGATAAAATCTTGTACAATAGGCAGCAACACTATGACCCCAGAACAGGAATCTTCACCTGCAGGACCCCTGGACTGTACTATTTTTCCTACCATGTACATGCAAAAGGAACAAATGTTTGGGTTGCACTCTACAAAAATGGTTCCCCACTCATGTACACCTACGATGAGTACAAGAAAGGATACCTTGACCAGGCTTCTGGCAGTGCTGTCATCGATCTCATGGAGAATGACCAAGTATGGCTCCAACTGCCCAATTCAGAATCTAATGGTCTCTACTCCTCTGAATATGTTCACTCTTCTTTCTCAGGTTTTCTGTTTGCTCACATCTAATATTCCACTTACCCTGTCCTGACACACTCTCCTTCAGACCATTTTAACCAGGTACTGATCTAATTCGTCCTTAGCAGGTCATGCAACTTCAATGTTGCAACAGGAATGGAGGAGGGAGTGAGAAAGTGGAAGAGAGTGGTTCAAACCTAGTAGAATAATATTGTATGTTTGTAGAGAATTGTCATAAAAAAATTGTTTCGAATGATGATTAATTGTCTGACTGAATGCAATATAAAAATTTTATGAATTAATATAATGCACGAGTCTCTGTCCTTTTTTCTTTTTTTTCTTTTAAAAGGAAAATCAGAATTTCTAACTATCACATTCATACTTTACTATACTTGAATTAACTGAAGGCATTTTATTCCAAGTAAATGGTCTCAAAAACACCACAGTCACCTCAACAGCTGGACAATACACTTCAGGAACATTCTACATCCAGCTTCATTTTGAAGCTATCAAACAGGAGACAAGAATGACAACTCTGATAGAGTGTATATCAACATCATAGTTTTCATTTAGTTCCACTGTTCTTTTTAATGAATAACTATTTCGGAGAAAGGTAGATTTACAAATTACATGTTACTGAAGATCTAAAGTTTCACAATATGGAAAAGCAACCAGATTTGAAGCCTCAAAATCCACTTGGCTTTCTTTAATGCATATTGATGCAACAAACTAGTTCAATATTTTTAAATCTCCTAATGTTCTGTAAAACGACAATATTCAGAGTACTATAAAACAACATTGACTAAATCCAAACCTTAAAAACATATCCCCACAAGCACGCAGACACTTACAAAAACAGAACAGCTTTACCACCCTTAAAATGGAGATAATCCTTGCCTAGATTTTTCCTGAACAGTTCATTCCTTTAAAACACAATAGGGTGAGAAATACATTTAACTTATTTGATAAATTTATCAGATGATGGCAGTAGTTAGTCAGTAGATATAAATAACTATATTTAGCATATCTGCATACAAACATGTCTCACAAACATTAGTAATTTCATTCATTATGCTACTGTGAAAAGTTAGCTTATGAATAATGAAACCGTAATAGTTTGATCACACATTTTTTCCAATGACAGTTGCCATTCATGTGCTTTAAAAGTATCATATACATCAAAACCTCATGAACCCTTAAAACTACTATAGTTAGCTTTGTTTTTTTTTAAACAGAAGATTTTAATCACTTGCACTGAAAGTATGTGGGCCTATGTTTAAAATTTTTGTGATATTACCATTTCTTCATGAAAGCAGAACTTGAGGCTTGTTATGTTGTGTACATCTGAAATCAGCAATGTCTTAAATACTTGATAATACACAGGGATTATTAAAAAAGGCTAGGATACCTTTTGCTTGATGGTTGATCCATCATTAGCAAAACTATATAATGTTTTGGAAACTGTAAAGACCTACCATGAACGTAACTTGAAGAACTATTTTTCTTCCTCTTTTTAAGTGCTGCCGGATAACGAAGCCTGTGGTTTAGGCTATAATTCATTAAAATAATAAATGCTTAAATTAAGAGTGTAACATGAAATCTATTTATTTTAGCAATCAAGTAGACATAGGCAAGCAAATTGGTGCTACTATTGTAAACACTACACACAAATGTTTGTATGGAAATAATATAAAGAACAGTACCATCATTTATAAACGGCAACGATGCAATACTTTTCTTTCAAGCTAAAATAAAACTCCAGACACTTGAGTCTGAATTGTCTACTCCCACTTTTCTAGCTTAATGTTTTAGGACAAATATTAGCCACAGATCTTTGAAGAAAAATCTCTTTTTTGCACTAAAACTGTTTGCCTGTGTGGTCACTCACATTAGTTCAACAGCACTTCCCAGTATTTAAACAGAGCATGTCCTGCTGCCCATCCACTCAACCAACCTGGAACTTTTGTTTCAGAAACAAAGAGAGGGACTGGATATGGGAGCTGGAAAATATTACTTAGTAGTTGTGAGGCTTCTGGTTAATTACTTCACATATGAAATACATGCCAAAGCACATGCTTGAAATTGTTGGGGATGCTTGGTGCTCAGCAGTACATTACTGCCCTGTGATTCCAATTAACTTAGAAGAAACTGTGCCCCAGCAGCATTCTTAAAAGCATAGTTCACTAATCCTTATCCATCCATCCATCCATCCATCCATCCATCCATCCACTTTTAATCAGGTTTTCTCCTTCATGTCTTTGTTCCTTGAACGTGCGGGACTGCAAATAAGTCTACAGCTTGGTACCTCATGCCTGTTTTTTTTAAGTCTCTTCATAATTGCTCAGATATTAAGTCACTAAGAAAGCAACTCTTAAAACTGAAATGCTAGAGATGATACAGCAAATTGTGGCAAAAGCACAACATATACTTCGATATTGGCTTTAGATTTTTCACTTCAGAGGGGACCTTGAGAAGGTCTGTAAGTTTTTTTAAGTTTGTTTTTCAATATTTACTCCACAAGAAGATCAGCAATCTATCTAAAGATAAAGCCCTTCCAAAACCAGCATTTCTTCTAGATCCTGGATATTAAAGGAAAGAAAATCCAACATGAGATTCAAATGTAAACTTAAGATCCTGTAATAGTAAAAAATCACTTCCAAAGAAGTGCTGAAATTTCTGAAGCCTTACACGATCAAAAACATGAAGCACCCAAACAATCCCTTCTGTATTTAGCTGGAAAGCACAGCAAAGAAATGTAACAAATTTACTTTTTACTTGCTTCTTTGTTGCAGTTTTCACAATTAAGACAAATAAAGATATCTCATCACAGCTACAACAACATTAGGAACTAATAATATTTTGCACAATTTTTGGAAGATTTGTTTTTTTTTTGTCCAGAAAAGCATCTTTGCTTTTTGTTTCTTATATTTGAAGTTGCATATTAAAGACAAAACACACATATCACAGATGTCTAGATTCATTATCTTCTGCTAAGACCATAAACTTCTGATCAAAAACATGTGTATCCCATCAAGCCTTGTTATGGGCAATTTGTGAAGTCTGCTGCCATATCAGCCATGATTTTCTTACTTTCAAAATGCAATATAATCTTACAAAGCGACTGAAAATACTACAAATATATAATTTTAATTATATAGCCACAGATGCTACAGTTTTCAGAAGTGTCAGGAAAGTTACAGGGAAAGACAAGTCTTCAGGAGAGAGAAAGTAGCCTTTAAGATAGGAAATTTTACAAAATTCTGCTTTAAGAAGTTATATTTGGCAACATTTCCCTAAAAAAGCTATTGATTTTTCTGTCAAAAAAACATCAAATCTGAAATTTTTCACAAGGAAATAATTATACAGTACTTCAAGCTCTTATTAGTCCTCTGAAGAGCACACTTTGCTTCCACAGTATGTCCACATAGCTTAATAGTGTGAAATACATTGCTCCACGGTGTTTTCTTTTAAGTTGCTCTTTACTAATATCTATAAAACATCCACCAAATCCAACACAGTCAAGGTAATGTTAATCACCTTGCAGTCACAAAATATTCCAGTAATAAGATTAAAGTATTGAAAAGAAAATGTATTCTCAAGTAATGTAATGCTCACCTTGGATATCAACTGCAGAGAGCTCTCTGGCAGGTATTACTTGGTAAGAAATGACCACATTGCAAATATCTGCGTTCACTGCTATCCAACACCATGCTTTTCTGACAGTATTGTTCAGTAGATTTTCCCTTCCTTTTTCTTTTTTTTTGAGTTATTTTTCATGATGGAATGTCTAAAATAACACAAGACTATTTGGGAACCCCCTTACTTTCCTTTTGCAAGCCTCAGTTCTTCACTTCTTTACAAGGAGAAGAGTGGGTTAACACCCTTCATCAAGCTGAGTCAGGACAATCATGCCTATCTGAAAGAGCCATCCAAAAAAAATATCATAGGGCAATTATCTAAGGCAATTACCATAGCTAAGACAATGAAAAGCAAAATCCATCAGACACCTGATTATGATCAAAAAAATCCTGTGAAAAAGAGAAGGGACATAGAGACACAAGGGCATACTGACAACAAATCAAAGTGAACTGCAAACACTCAGTGGATTTCAAAAAATAAAGTGGTCAGTCGTTCTGCTCCACCACTGACAATGGCACCGCTAAGACGGCGTTTCGAGTTGGGAACTTTGCGTCCCCTCAACTGACCACTTAGTAAGTTTGCTTTTAAAATTTTACCGTGACTAACTGTTAACGATCACTGCTTTTCTCTGAAGGGTTAAACCCTCTACAAGACATAGAGTTAAGTCAAAAGGCTGTGGTTTTCAGGCCAAACTCTGGGTTATGAAAGACACTGGGGCTTTCTGGTGTATAGATGTTGGGAGCCAGGTTTGGGAGTTTCCTCAGGAAGTTATGTTAAATGTGAAATTGAGAAAAATAAAATCTCTTTGGCAGCAGTGATAGAAGATTAGTACCATTATTCTTGTATCACAGAGGGGCCTGAAGCAAAAAGAAATGCTCCATGGAAATATCACTGGTAAGCAATAGAGGAAGAAATTATCTCTGGTTCTTCCGACTCCCTGTTCAGTGCTTTAGCTACTGGACCATGTTATAAAATGGAAAATAAAAACACTGTGAAGCCTTTCAAAGTGATGCATGACGGAGTATATCACTTTCTTGTATTAAAATACTTAAGTAGTGCATATAATCCATATTGTTTCACTTCTGATATGACAGAGGTTAATCCAATAAAACTTGTGTCTATCAGTTACTATACTTTCCTGTATTTTTAACACTGTTATGCATGGTGCCTCCGACGGAAGCTAGAAAGGGTTGTCATACCACAAATTTTGTTTGCAGATTCCAGATTTACATCTGGAAATAGGTACCTGACTGATATGTATAAGCACAAATGTCCAAATGTACACACAAGCAAACACATATAAATAAAACTGAGCAATTATTTGTATGACTTCAAAGTCTAGACTAACTTTTTTCTGGATCTCATTAATTTCCAAAGGACATTTTTAAAAATTATTCTTTTTGTTGCATGATCCACACCTGTTAAAAAAAAGAGCTGTCATGATTTGAAGAAAAGAATTAACAAAAATTCTAAAAAAATACAGTAGATTCGGGTTGATTTTGTATCAGCAGAAAAAAAAGGATACATTTATTTTGTGTACGAATGAGTTCCTAGGGAAATTGATAACTACCAATCACACTCTAAGCTCCAATGGAAACACAGTAACCACAACAAACAAAGCACTTTGGGATCTTGTTGGTTTTTACCATTTGCATCCTGGCATCAACTTCCATTTTTGTTTGGAATCTCTCTGAAACAATTTTGTCAATTACATATGAAAGGAATACAGCAAGTAGGACAGCTCCAGCAAAAAAAAAAGTAAGTTTTAAGAAGGTGCAGACTACACCTCTGTCTAATGAATGTTGCATCAACCAAGATAATCCTAATAGTAGTTCAGAATTCAGAACTGAGTTGCATATAAACATTTTACAAGAAATACAGTTAAAAATAATTTCAACTAACTGCATGCACACACAATGGTTAGCCTTTATTATCAACTTATTATTTTATATGCCCAGTAGTAACTCTGAAGTTATGTCTGTGAAGGAAGGAAAATAATTCTTGCTGAAGGGTATCCAAGATGTTTTCCAATTCTAATTTATATTACAGTATTTAAGGTTAGTTTTGGGTGGAGAAATGCTATTATTAATTGGTCCCCTGCAATTGTTAGGAAGTTCAAAATCTCCTCTCTATTGTGTCAATACTACAGGAGGAATTCTAATCAAAACTAGAGTGCTAAAGAAAATCATCAAATATTACTTAGTACTTGTATTTCTTTCCTTAATGCATTTCTGATTTTATATATCATTACAGGATCATAAGGAATAGATCCAAAATACAGCTCAAGGATGTCCACATTACTATACCAATCACGGTAAGAAATCATTTTTCTTCAAAATTGAGTGAAATAGCACATCAGAAATGTTATTAAAGATATGAAAAACAGTGAAATGAAACAGAAATGGTAATGATAAAGATGTTTTATTCCAGGAAAAAACATGTGTCTACTATACAACTATTCATAAACTTGGAAAGTAAAAGCTGTGTTGAGCAGCCTACGGCATACTTGCAAACATATTTGCTCTGGCAAGCACATGCAATATTTTCAGCTGTTACAGTGAGTCTTCAGTGAACCTACTTACCTTTAAAAGCTGATATTTTATAATTATGTTGGATAGCAGCCACCATGTCCTTCCAGAAGTCATATTTTTTCTGACCATCATGCTGTAAGTGTCAAAAGGAAGCTAGTCATTATATTATCAGCTATTACAAGCTTTCAATATTGAAGCAGTGACTTAAATGCCATGAATTAACAAAACTGGAGTAAGACAGTAGGATTCAGGACATCAGGATTCAGTAGTACCCAGCTTAACTTTGGGTAACTGCAGACAAGTTATGTCTTTCTTAGAGGGTTATGATGGGAGGAGAAAGGGAAAAGGAGAAATTATTATTATTTGTGAGGAACTCTAAAACATTACAACAAAGAAGGGCATCAGCTAGAACAGCAACTTACAGAATGAGCACCTCACCCCACTGACATTTGGGAAAAAGAAGTGCCTAGGGCTGCAGATACAGAACTTAATTAGCATGCTGACATTATGCACAGCCTGGAATTCATATCACCTTCCACCTTAACTGGGAAATCCCTTCACTACAATTTAGAGATAATGCCCTTCTGCCAATAACCCTACCCCAACCATGGTATAAAATACTCATCCAGAAGCCTGGCTGAGCAGCACTTCACTGTGCTCTGAAGACTGCCAAACCCCAGCTCTGGCAGAAGGACAGGGGAAGGTGATCCACTGTTGTGAACAGTCTCTCACCATTCCTAGAAAGCTTCCCAGGCAATAGCAGAGCTCCAGTCAACCTCAGCTGCCCCTTCAGCCTCTCACATGAGAGAGGAAAACCTCAACCAGCTGAGCCCCACAGCACCCTCAAACTCCACAAATTTTAGTAGTGATGAACGAAACAGATGCAATTACACAGCCAGCCAGTATTACAGAGCAGAGGATTAGCTACAGAGCCTGTAAGAGGTGCTCAGTTACAAGGTAACCTGGCAGCAGTACAGCAGGTGGTATAGTCTTTGAGTTTAAGTGTCATGGAAAGTATTTCTGTAATGCTGTTACAGGCTTTCCACATCTACACTAGGATAAATTTCAAGGCAACTGTTAGCAGGTTTCAAGGCACTGCTGCCCTCTGTGTATTGATACCTGCACTGATACCTGAATAATGAGCCATTTTGCAAGCATAAAGCATTTTGTAGAAGGGAAACACTCAGGAACTGAAAAAAAACCCCAAACCCAAACCCTAATCACTGCCAAACAAAAACCAAAACCATGTAGTTTATATATACTGAAATAAACTGCTATTTCAGGCCAAACCTGCCATGGAGGCTTCTAGAGAAGAGTCTGCCTTTACTTTCACAATCAGCAAGTCACACAAACAAGGTCTTTTGCGCATAACTGACAAGCACTATGGCAGTTTGCTTATCATCCATCAGCCCTACAGGTTAAGAGCAGGAAAGATATGGTGCTGTGGCTTTCAGAGGTTTTTTTAAAATCCATTCCTATAGCAAACTGCCACAGAAAAACATAAAAGAGCTAATGAAGAGAAAAGGTTTCATATGTCAGCTTCAGCTAGCCATGGATGCTAACCAAGGGTGATTATTCAAAGCTATGTACAGGAGATACTGGGGACCATGTGTGTAGTGGCAGTGCAAGTAGCCTAAGCTCGCACTCTTCTCAAGACAGACAGATACAACTGTCTGCTCCCCTCATGCTCCATGTGGCTGATTTAGTCCTTAGGTTGGAGTTTTGGGTTTTTTTGCTTGTTTCCCTTAAAAAAAAAATCAGTGCACTGAACCAAAAGTTCCTCAGAGTGCTGTTTTAAGGACAGATGGATACTAGTTTAAAACTGGGTACACGTCCTTTGAAATATTTGAACTCAGAGGAAACTAAAATAATTTAAACTGATTTCTTGCAAATCTTCAGCCATTGCATACAAGATGTAAAGGAAAACTGACTGATTCCAAAAAGCAGAGAGAAATCTGTATGCACGGCCATGCAGTCCACCATGATTTTGGTGTGATTACAAAATGTGATTTTATTAGCTGAACCATCAAGACAAAGCAATGTTTTGTTTAGCTCATCAGTGTGAAGATCAAAAACACTAAGAAGCTCCCATGCTTTGTCTGAAAACACGTAAGAGTTCTGGCTCTGGACACAGCAAAAACAGATACATTTTTAACAGTGCAGGGTAGTCCAGCATCCAACTCATGTCTAAACCCATTTTGAATCCAAACTTAGCAATTCTCCCATCTGTTTCCAGTAGAAAGCTTCCTTGAACCTAGAATGTTGTCTGGAAATGGTAAGAAAATAGCACTTAGTAAACAGGCTCAC
Source organism: Melanocharis versteri (assembly GCA_013397845.1). Classification (NCBI taxonomy): domain Eukaryota; kingdom Metazoa; phylum Chordata; class Aves; order Passeriformes; family Melanocharitidae; genus Melanocharis; species Melanocharis versteri. The sequence goes on along the minus strand of VZTG01010463.1, from coordinate 475,247 downwards.
AGAACAGGACACTGAAGGCTCTACTTTCTTTTAGAAATGAGGAAGAAGAAGATGTGATGGTTTCTAATCCTTAGGATGCAGCATTTCGCAGGCATGAGTCCTGGGCTGGAGACGCTGACCACATCCTGACTTGCATCTTTCTCAGTTGGCTGATGCTAACCTTCCAGGGAATTACTGTAGCCCTCCTGTTGAAGCTGGGCTGACATCCAGTAAAATACTCGAGAACTGCTAGGAGATAAAGAGGGTGCATGACCCACTTCTCGTGGCTCTCCGGAGAAACGGCACGGGCTTAATTCCCTCTGGCTGAAGATGGCACTGATCCAGGATCAGAGCTCCAGCCTGCCGACTAGTAACTGGATGTGAAAGCTTATTACACACATGCTATGATGTGCTTTCTCTCTTAATAAGTGGGTGATTTGTGCTGAGTCTAAATTAAATATAAAGTAAACACAATACAGGTGTCACAACTGCAACAGGTTTCTAAGCTCTGAACAGCTTAGGGGAAGGAGATTAATCAGGCAGAAAATTAAGAGTCTTACCGAGCACCTGTCCTCCATGCTTCCCTGATAAGCTAGTTTTAGCTAACTCTTCATGCAGCACTTGGACTTAGGCAGCAATCTACTCAGCATGCTATTTTGGAGTGAAGGCTAAAGCAGCAAGCCACCTAATATCCAAAGAGACCCCAGATACTCATCTCACAGCTCTGACTTTCACTCTGCAGACAAGGTTAAGTATCGACAATTTTCAGGCCTGCAGTGCTTTGGTACCTCTGGCCAGAAGACTACATCAGTGCTCTTTTGACACCAATAAAGTTACTCTACGAGAAGAGCCCTCTCCTACCTCCAGCTGCACACATTCAAACCTTCTTTTACACAACAAAACAATTATCGTCAAACTTCAAAGGTAGAATTTCGGACATTCTATCTATCTAAAAAGCACTGAAAAAGGTTCAAGCAATTGTATTTTCCACCTTAAGAATTTAATTTACTGTTTAGCAGAGGAAAAAAAATTTAGAAGATACTCTGCCAGAGGTGTATTTATATCTGTGTACACAGATCAATATATTTAGGACAAAAAGAAGCTTAAAAAAGGATGAAATGAAGCTTTCAACTCTTTAACAACTTGCAAATTAGGAAATTGTGTGATTCAGGAAACTTACACTATATTTATTTCAAGGACCATCAAGCATAATTGAAGGAGACTTTAAGAACTACATTCTTCATGTCACAGGGTAAACTTGAGGAAACAGCACATTTGTATCAGTATCCTAGTTATTTGTGCCCCCTGGTGGAAGTACTTTTATTTTGAACTTGCCATGTAGCTCACAATTAACTTCAGAGACAACTTTAATACAGTAAGTCCAACATGAAAAAGTCCAAATGAGAAAAAGACCTTGATGCTGTTCAATACCTAGTCTGTATGCATTTAATAATGCATGCAAGAGATGTGGTGGTGGAAGGAAAAGATAACGCAATACACGATTTTCAAACAATCCAGTTCTTACCTGATCTAAGCTGTCCACAACCCTTGCACACAAGAGAGCTCCTGGCAGGTCAAAATAATTATCATACAAATAGTATTTAGCTGGAAAAAATAATTTAAAAAATATACTTTAAACACCCCTGTATTGTACCCTTTAATCACAAATAAAAATTACATTTAAATAATAATACAAGCTCCCATTTGGATTTTACTGGTAATAAGCATTATCTGTTTCCCAATCTTTGTTAGCAAAGACTAACTCCTGATTCTCATAACTGGCACCTAAAAGTTGTTTACCTATATGAAGGCAGTGAGATTTTAATAAGACATTTTAAGATTCTAAAAGCCCAGGTGAAAGAAAAGGGGGAGAACCATGACTTTTAAGTCAGGACGGTATTATTCAACTCTTCCAAAACACCTATTTCCCCAGTAGTGAAAACACAAGAAAAGTGTTTGAGGAGTTCAGAGACATTTGGGCAGGTCCGACACAGTCATGTCCTTTATACACACATGCTGCGGACAGTGCCTCAGCCCAAGGGGAAGCGTGCTCACATTATTACATGAGTCCCCAAAACAGAACTGTATCAGGAGGGTGCAAGTGTCCCTCCCAGACTAAGGTCATGCTCAACAACTCTCTCCAAGGAGTGAAATAACTTAACCAGTGCTTATTTTTTTTTTTTTCATGATCTTGTCTGTGCTGTTTCTTAGGTATATTCAAGAACAAGTCAGCAAAATGGGGATTAACACTCAGAACAGAGACCAAGTGCATGTTTCAGCGAAAAATAAAAGCACATTTCCTATATGACCAAAGGAAATCCTCCTCTTCCTCCTTTTTGTGAAAGATTACCTGCAGTTTAGAATAAGCATTGCATTTGCAGTCAGCAAAATCTCAAGGAAAGTATCTCCATTACATAACAAAATGCACCTTAAGTGAGCACTTCCTGTGTGCTACTCACAATTGCCAAGATCAAAGTAAAACAGAGAGGAAACAGAGCAAGAATGCAAACCTAGCCACAGTTCCTTCAAAGTGACTCCTCTCTCAAACACAAGGAACTTCAAATGCAAGGGGAGAAGTTTTGTTTCCAGACCTGCTTTGTTCTTTGCACCTGCACCTAGACCTCCAGTAACAGCACCGAAGACAGTAAGTCAACAAGTAAGAATAGTTGAAGATTTATCCTAAATGAGATAGGCTATAGTCAGCAGGTACTGAGCAATTGTATTGTGCATCACCTGTTCCTCTTGGGTTATGAGGCTATCTCTTTATCATTACAATAATTATTAGTAGTATTATTAATATATTTATTATTATAACATTTCAATTATAAATTGTTCTCAACCCATGATATTTACCATTCTCTCTGATTCTCCTGCCCACTGGGCCTGGGTAGGGCAGGAGTGAATGAGCAGCTGTATGGTCCTCACTTGCTGGCTCAGGTTAAATCATGATACTGGCAGTATCAGTCTACTTCATCAAGGGACAGTGTGCCCCCCACTATAACCAAACCATGCCTATAATGTCAGCTCATTACCATAAAAAAATCAGCTCTTACCATAAAATAAACACTATGAAATAAATTTAAGGTGACTTCTACTACTAGAAGTTAAAAACATAAAAATCAAGTCTCCCCCAACACATTTACCTATATCAGTAATTCCCAGTTCAAGCATTTTTACAAGTCTGTGCTAAGAACTAACAGTATAAGGCACTAGAGGGACCAGAGCAATTTCAAAGAAGAGGACATGCTGAAGTATAGCTACCTGTGCGTGAAACCATTCCACTGACTGTATTAAAATGCTTCCACTCCTTCCTTCCATAGATCTCCAGGATTTCTTCAAATGTCATGCTCTTTGTACCATGGCTTGCCCTATTTGATGTATTAGGTTGTTTACAAAAAAACCAAAACAAAACAAAAGAGGAAAGGGTTGAAAACATCCAAACTACTACTTGTGCAAAGTAACACACTGCAACTGATTTACAGCGCATGCAAGCTGATCAAAACTGACTCTCTTTATAGCTTAGAAGTTTCCCAGGACCTACTAGGCTTTTATCATATACATTCCAGTTCTCGATAAAAGCCTTACTACACAAAGGTTTGGTTGGCTGGGGGCACAGCTACTGTGCCTCACCTGCTAACACAATCACTCTGTATTGCTCGAATGTTTTCAATTGTGTGAGGACACTCGCTATACTTGAGCTATCAGTATACACTGCACAATAAAGCACAGTGCAGAAAGCCTATACATCATTCTGAAGCCTGGTAACATTCACAGAATGCTGGGCAGAACTATGGAAAAGTGCTAGTTTGAGCCCTGCAAGCAGCTTTTTAATACATAAGTACACATAAGCCTTTTTAGGCATTTAAAGTCAACTACTCGGACCATCACATTGGGTCCCATTTTGAAGCAAATGCCGGCAATGCCAGGAGAGGTAACCCTGTACCACTCTTCCCTTTAATGAGGTATACCCTGTAATCTTGGATTCTGCATTTAATACTCCAAAATTCATGCTATTAAATAACTTTTGGGATACACAGCAATGACTCAAAAGTATTTCTTTCTTCTTTTAATGAAATCTGATTTTCCTTAGCATCTTCAAGCTCCTTTCACATGCTATCAGAAAAAAGAAAAAAAAGAAAAAAAAGGCAGAGTCTGTCTTGCATACTAAATCACACAGATTTTCATTCTAGAACAAAATTAGGGAGAAATGGGACTAGGATTGGTATACTTTAGATATATTTACTTTTCAGATTTTTGATTCAAAATAGCAGTCTTCTACATTAAAAAAAAA
>VZTG01010463.1:328925-466581 GCA_013397845.1 Melanocharis versteri | reverse complement strand
GGCGGATGGCCGGAGGCGTGTCCAAGCGCTCCGATTCGAAAAACACGCTTCCCGCCGAGGCTTTGTGTGCCCGGGAGCCGGCGTGGGAGCGGAGGGCTCCCGCTGCGCTGGCAGACCGCAAGCGCCGGGCATCGTGGGGTGTTTGCTGGGACCTGGTGAACAGGCGGGGAACGGGAGTCAGGCTTGGTTAGTGACGGCACAGCCAGTGCCACGCCGCAAGGGCCCTGCTGGGGACAATTAGCATATGTAAGTAGACAAACACTACTTACTACTTCATTGTGCACCCTCAGCACGTTTGCACACCACCATGCTGTGTGGTGCAGTCGACACGCTGGAGGGAAGGGATGTCATCCAAAGAGACCTTGGCAGGCTTGAGAGATGGGACTGTGCGAACCTCGTGAAGTTCAACAAGGCCAAGAGCAAGGTTCTCTTGCACCTGGGTCGGGGCAATCCCAAGCACAAGTGCAGACTGGGCAGAGAATGGACAGAGAGCAGCCCTGAGAAGGACCTGGGGGCTGTCGGTGGAGGAGAAGCTCAACATGACCCGGCAATGTGCAGTTGCAGCCCAGAAAGCCAACTGTGTCCTGAGATGCATTAAAAGAAGTGTGAGCAGTAGGGCGAGGGAGGAGATTCTTTTTGCCCATCTACTCTGCTCTTGTGTCCAGCTCAGGGACCCCCAACATAAGAAGGATGTGCAGCTGCTGGAGTGGGTCCTGAGGAGGGTCACAAAGATAATCAGAAGACTGGAGCGCCTCTTTTGTGAAGACAGGCTGAGAGAGCTGGGGTTCTTCAGCCTGGAGAAGAGAAGGCTTCACAGAGACCTTACAGCAGCCTTCCAATACCTAAAGGAGCTTACAGGAAAGCTGGAGACAGATTTTCTACAAGGACATGTAGTGATAGGACAAGGGGGAATGGCTTTAAACTGAGGGTAGGCTTGGATTAGATGTAAGGAAAAAATTCTTTCCTATGAGGGTGGTGAGGCACTGGAACAGGTTGCCCAAAGAAGTTGTGGATGCCCCATCCCTGGAAGTGTTGAAGGTCAGGTTGGATGGGGCCCCAAGCAGCCTGGTCTAGTGGAAGATGTCCCTGTTCATGGCAGGAGGGTTGGAAACGGATGATCTTAAAGGTCACTTCCAAGGCAAACCATTTTATGATTCTATGTATCGAAGTGCCTGCAGGGTATACTGTATACAGTAATCCACACTATGCTGTGCATTTGGCTGTGGAAAAACCAAAATTCCATGGGTAATTCCATGGCGACCTTTTAATCTATTGACAGGTTTGGTAGTCAAAAAAAAAAAAAAAAAAAAAAAAAAAAAAAAAAAAAAAAAAAAAAAAAAAAAAAAAAAGAGTAACATTAACAACAGTACAGTCTGTGTCCAGAATACATAAACAAATGAGTTTTTGATAGGTATCTGCTGAATAGATAATGCCGTAGTGTAATTAGAAAGGAAGTGCTGCCTGAAAGAAAGTGCTGGATTTGGAGAAAAGCAAAACAGATGAGAGTTGCATTGAGGTAGTCTTGTTCTCTGTGATTGAACTTGAGTATAGTGTCCAGCTAAGGACTCAGGATGCTAAAACAACTGGGCTTGACAGCCTTGTTTGACATACCTCCTTATTCTTCAATTCTTTTCTTGCAGTAGACCAATGACACCATCAAAACTTTGCTTTGATTCATAAAACATGAAAAATTCTACTTCAATATATTGTGAGTAAATATATTTTCTTTTTAAATTCTTGTATGGCTATAAATAAAATATTGTAAAAGGTATTTGAATTGAGAGCAATTGTTAAAAAACATTTAAGACATGTCATCTTTTCCAGTGTTGCCCACCTGTGCATAGCTGTAAATATTGTGCTTTGTAGGTGGATAAGTTGGAGTTCATAACCATAGCTGTGTGCAGCAGAAATTTTGATTATATCAAATTATGATTTGATTTTTGCAGGATGACTCAATGATACTTTGGTATTACAGAACAAAATGCTTTCGAAAATACATTCAGGTAGTTGAAAGAGATACGTTGTACTTATATATTAAGATTCACTTTGCTATGTTCAGGTACACATAGATGAGAGAAATTTAATAGCATGACCTGTCACATGCATTTGAAAATTCTGCAGAGCAGTTCAGTATCAGATTAGAAAATGAACTAGGCAGGAAGATGTATGGAAATTAGGAATAAAATTCAAAAATGCTAGTAGTAGGACAGGATGAGCATTTAAGGTGTCAGGGCAAGATAGAAATGAATTACATAATTTTACCAAAGCCCATTGTACAGCAGCTTCTTTCAAAGGTTCTCAGAATCTCCCACAGCCATTAATATACTTTTTAATTCTGTTGTGTATGTACACTTATGTGTACCAAATATTATATACTCACACCATACATCATATATGTATACACAACATAAATTATGTATACATAATGATACATACATGTGTTTTAGGCATATGTTAAAGAAATACATATATGCCTAAACACATAAAAATTAACGTGTGAAACATGAGCATGCGAAAAGGCACATCCAGGATCTCACACACAACAGGGGTAATAACTATCCAGATGAGGCAGCAGCCTGGGAACTCAGGGCACAAGATAGTTTTCCTTCCTAAAGCTGCTCACTTCAGAAAATACAGAGCAAATTCCTGTCCTGCTGAAGTTGATGGCCACAATTTTGATTGACTTCAGAAGGTCCGAAAGTTCACCCACAGTTGTTGTTTCACATTATTCTTACATAAAGTTTGTCTGCCTTGCAGGTTGTATCAGTCCAGCTATCTTATTTCAGTTACTTTTCTTTTTTTTTCCTGAAAAGGATTCAAGTAGCTTCCAAAATAATGTTTAGGTTATGGCATTTAGAAGGTTATGGCATTTTGAAGGTATAACTTTTCTTGCTGTGCCAGTAAAGCATTTTATATAAAAACTCATCAGAAAAGCAACTTAACACACTGAAACGTCTCAACAGATACTGAAAATTATGTATTTATTGACAGAATCATAGGATGGTTTGGGCTAGAAAATCATCTAGTCCAACCGTCTGGTCACTGTATTCATGGTCAACTGAATGTAATCTTGAACATCCAGATTTTGTGAATGCTGCACAATTATATTGATAGCAATGACAAGCTATCATAGAATTTACAACACGAAAGTACTAATCATACTTATCTTAAACCACTTTGTGTAGAGAACAATTTTCCCCCATGGAGGGATTCAACAAGTTAAATTTCAGGTACATAAAGCTGAAGATTAAATCAGAAGTTTGACAACAAGAAATAGAGAAAATATGGATGAAGAGAATTGGTTTTCAGTTCTGGGGAAAGAGAAGATAAATGAGAGAATAACACTTCATCTTCAGTATTCACAGCACAAGCCTCGTAACAGGAAAGTCTTGGCATTCTACTTTCGGCACATATACACCACATTTTATTTCTTCTTCTTTTGTCGTAAAAGTCTTTTGTCTCTCAGATTCTTCTTTTTAGATTAATCCTTTAAGTATACTGACATCCCATTCTAGGGCCTTTCTCAGAAAGGAGCTGCCTTTAATGAAAATCCTCTGCAAAAACTGAACTACCTTAATGTGTTTACAGCGCTCTTTCAGCTCTGTCCTTCGGGTTTGATAGCACCATGAGACACTCAGAGATGTCCACATAACTGAAGTTGAACTGTTGGACTATCAGGTCCGAACCGATTTTGTTTTAGGTTTCCCCACGGTTAATTTATGCATCGCAATAGTTTCTTTTATGTTGTAAATACGTGGTAATTGGCAAATTGGGAAAAGTCACAAATCCTGTCCTAGTAGGGGAAATTTCTAACTGGTCACTCTGTAGGAGATAGAATTGCTTGTGGCGTGGCACACCTGAGGAGGCAGCATCCCTCAGGCTGGGGCTGCAAGGCTGTCCAGAGGGACGTTCTCTCTCCAGCCCTCAACCCTTGGTGCGCAGACACCCATGGAGCCAGCAGGAGAGGGCATTGACTTCTGCACACCCTCAGCAGCCTAATGTTTATCAACCTGCAGGAAACATTTGTGAAGTGGGAGATTTGATGTGTCAAAGCCTTTTAGAAATACAGAAAGGAGCATTTTGGTTTCCACCGTGCCTCATCATGCCTGCTTTCCATGCAGAACAGGCTCCTAACACCGGGTAGCTTTAGGGCACAAGAGCGTCCTAGCATGCCCTGGAGAGCAAAAGGGACGTAACTTAGTGTGGTAACGTACATAAAGGCATGAGAACTGTGTCGAAATACCTCAGATAAATCCTCGCTGTCGCCCAGAAGTTGTCGGCCTCTGGGCAAGACAAGCAGCGCAGCTCCTCGCTGTCTTTGTCCTTAAGGGGGCAGCAGTACAATACGTTGGAGCATCCTTCTGAGTTAGCTGTGAACCGTCTGGAACTTAGTCCACTTTCCTTAAACTTCGTCTGTATTGTCCGAAGACTGTGTAAGTTGACTTTGTCCCAACTATGCAGTTGTAGCCTTTTGTCTATTTTGGCAAGGGTTATAAGACTTTTTAGTTAAAAAAAGGGGAGGGGCCCTCATATTTTTACAGAAGAGTATGCAATAGTGATATGTGAAAATAAGAATTTGAACAAATACAGATAGTTTTCATTTTAGACAAGGAACACCTTCTTATGCAGAAGTAAGGTCAGAACATTCTAGATTGTTCCCTGTTTGTTTTTAAAAACAAATGAAAATACTTTTGGAGTAACATTACTCAAACCAAAAAGTGCTGGGTTTTGGAGGTTTTAAAATATATTTTATTTTAGCACACTGCTGAGAGATGTGCCTCAGGTTTGCACTTGATTTAGCTTTTAACGCATGAATTTATTCAATGCACAGGTATAATGCCTCATAGCCTAACATCCCCATCCTGAAGCATCCTATGGCGCTTCAATGGGATTCTTCATGCATTTAAATCTTCATGGATTCTTCTTTCATTTTAAGTTTAGGACTTCCTTTTTAAGAAGGAAACATGTTTGTTTAGGAACCATCGCAGAAATAAGCTCAGGATATACAGAAGTAGGGCTATGACTTATTACAGAGTGGTACTTTGGGAAACATAGGTCTATCAACACTAATTTATTTTAAGGATAACCTTTATCTCTGCAAGACAGTGAAGTCTGTCAAGAATACGTTTTCTTTGAAAAACAGTCTCTAGCACTTACTTTAGGAGACTTTTAAAAGTTGAACAAAATACTATATCATCTTCAAGGCATCCCTCTGTGACACATAGGATACCTTGTTACTAGGTAGAGAAACTTGGTGAATATTGTTAACTATTGATCAGGATTTAAGATTCGATTAAATTCCAGTGATTTCAGAAGTTTTACAGTTTATTGGGTTGTTTAGGAGCCTTTTTATGTGGTACAAAATATGGACACTACAACTTTCTAGTGGAATTGCACACATAAAATTTATAGCGTCCTGCTGGGATCAGGACATATGATTACATCTGGCACCTCAGTACTATATTCCCTACATTCTGTCTCACTAGCATAGAAATGAGACTCAGCATGCTAAAGAGACAAGATTCCCAAAACTAAACCCAATAGTTCATCAAAAGGTTAAACAGCAGGTAATCCACTAGGTGCTCAGAGTGTCTCAAAAGCCTTCTTACTGTCCTTATCATCTCTTTCAGATCTTGTAATCTGCCTCAGGCGGTTCCCACGCAACATGAAAGAAGGAAATGAAAATCAATTTTTTTGTCAGAGTGATTAATAACCAAGACTGATTGCTGGACCCTTAGTGAGTATGTATTTTAAAACTCTGCATAGTTGTTTAAAGGTACTTTGAAAGATTTTTCTTTTTGACCTGGATGAATGTTACATTTACTTAAAAGAACTTGCACTAGAAATATGGACCTTTGGGGAAGTTATGTTTCCAAAGTAGACCTTTTTGTATTCAATAGTGAGAGAACAGTGCAGTTTCTATGATCTATGGGGCAGTGCCTTATTTTTCCCATGTTTGGGTTTCTTTTCTTGTTCTTTTGTGCCTACTGTTATTTTATGTTTACTATGTGAAGCGTAAAATCCAGAGGACTACTCAGTTTTCAGTCCTCATTTCCCATTCATTCATGGTGTATTCATGGGCAGATAATATAAATTGCGTATGGCTTCAATTTCTTCATGAGTAAAACAGGAATATGTCTAATTCAGACATTCTGAAGATTTCTGAGTTGTCCAAGTAGGTTACAGGCTTGCATTTCAAGCCTGACACTTGCTGGTTATTGCATTTAAAAAAAAATTCTAATATATTCCAATACACAGTCTGCACAAAAGAACAGAGCTGTCGAACAGCCGGTAGGAAATGCCACAACTATAACACTGCAGACTTGAAGATAACAGAACTAGGGAAGACCTAACAACAGCCATCTTCTGCCCTGGGGCAGGATCAATCTGACTACAAACATCCTTAAAAGTCAATTGACTACTTCTTTAAAAGTACCCCTTTGAAAGAGCCACTGAGGCAATTTCTTCCAGTGTTTAATAGTCCTTACATGCAGAACACATAGTTTTCTCCCTCCCTTCATTTCAAAACAAAGTCTCTGTTGCTCTAATGCATCTTTTTTTCTTGTATTGTGTCCTATTCCTAGCAGATGTGAGAAGCACATCATTATGCACCAGACTTCTATCTATTTGAAGGCTGCTACTATGTTTTCCCACAGACTCCTTTTGTTTAATTATTTAAGTTCCTTCCTTAAAGGCTGAGGGGTTTTGAGCCTGCTTATCTTTGATTTTCAGTCTGGATGATATTAATTCATCACTCCATTATAAAATTGGTCATTATCAAATTTTCTGGAATACAGGATCAAAAACTGGGCCTGTTGCTCTAGTTTTGGTCTTACTAGGACTGAGTACAGAAATATTTAACCCACTGTAACATAACACAGAAATCTGTTCTTTCAAAGTAACATACAAGTTACTTAGTTGATTACAATCCTTACCATGTTAGGATTTTCAAGATCAAATTTTATTCTGTTGCTATGATGAGTAGAGAGATCAATTTTTTCTTTCTTTAACTATAAGCCGTCTTTCTAAAGGAGCATTTGATCTTCTATTCAATACATATTTTCTTCTGTATGTGTTCATTGCTGATTATAATGAGAGTGATATTCCTTGGAGCTGCAATAACAAAAAGTTATTATTAATGCCTATAAATCTAAAATATAAGAGCTTATTCTGGATATAAATTGCATTTGATATTTACTGTTCTGCTTCTGCCTCTAGAGGGTGTCTAGTAGTGGACTGATGGAAGGATAAAAAAATATGCTGGATTTTGATAAATCTGTATTAAATATCTGTACTCTGTTTCTATGTATGTTTATGAAGCAGGTCAGGACAACTTCTGTTTTTAGGAAAGCTATATGTCTGCATTTAGCTATGTTTGTGCTCTTGGCAGGGAGAGAGGCAATTCTGATAAGATTTAAAGCTGTGGAAGCAAAAACAAAGGAATATGAATTTGGGAAAAAAATTTCAGAGAAAGAAAGTGAATTGTTTTTCTACAATAACAGAATTCTGTATCAGAAGTCCTTACTGGAAGTGAGTATCGCTAAAGCTGCTGGCTTTCTATGCCCTTGCCCTATGTTTATAAAGATCATGTCTTGCATGTTGGGTAACGTTCTTTGTACAGCATCTCATTTCATAGCTGTGAAAGACATGCAGCAGAAAGAAAAGAGGAGGTAGGAAACTATATTTTAAAATTTTCTACATCTCTAGAGAGAGAGCATACTGAAACCAAAGGAAAGGAAGAAGAGTAAGAAGACACATATTTGCAAGAGAAGTTGCATCAGTTTCCTTTGCAAAACTTTGGATTTTGAACACACAGAAATGGGTTAGACTAATGCTGAAATACAATAAAGAAATAACTTCATATACTGCATCTTTACTTTTACATTGAAAATATTCCAAATATAAGTCAAAAACTGATTAAAAAAATAATGATACATGAACTAAGGGTAAAAAGGTAATCCTACTCTCAGTTAAACCGGTGAGTATGTTGTCACTGACTTCATAGTAAGACAAGCATGATTTTAAGACCTTTTACACTGGATCAAATATAGAAATGAGTAATCTAAGAATTGATATTTGTCGACCCTCAGATTATACCTATGTATCTGAAGATAGGTAGGTAAGATAATTTTTGTAAATCAGTTTTGCCTTTGGCCATGGCTACACTATGGTGTTTAAGATTTTAGTTTCCAGGGTTTAACACATACCCTGGCTGCTACTTCCCAATATAAATTTGAAGTAAACCCCAGCTTTATAGCTTCCTTTCTGCCTATCCTTTCCTTTTCATAGGGAAAATATATAAGTGCACATCCTGAGGTTGCTGTGGGGCACTTTCAATTCCCCTTCCTCCAGCTTATAAAGCATGTCTTACCTTTTGGGTAATGTTCTTTATATGGCATCTCACTGTGAAGGGCAGATACAGCAGAAAGGAAACAGGAGGTAGAAAACTATTTAGAAAATATGCAAGGAGAGAGAGATACCTAGTCAGGAAGGGGAGTAGGCCATGCACAGGATACATATAGTCATAGAAAATTATTATAGAACCAGTCCTTTTCCTGTGGAGAGATTTTATATATATAAAATCCTAATGTACACTCAATTCATGGAAATGAGGTTTGTTTAAATATGATCTAGCAGGAAGAATAAAGGTAAGATGGAGTAGAGAGGGAGGTGCTGATCTCTTGTCTGTGAGGTCCAGTAATGGTGTGTAGAAATGATTCAAAGTTGCACCAGGGGAGGTTCCAGCTGCATGTTAGGAAGCATTTCTTTACTGAGAGGGTGATCAAACACTGGAATGGTCTTCCTAGAGAGGCAGTTGGCACCCCAAGCGTATCAATGTTTAAGAAGCATTTGGGCAATGCCCTTTAAAACATGCCTTAACTTTTGGTCAGTCCTGAAGTGATCAGGCAGATGATCATTGCAGGTCACCTCCAGCTGAATGATTCTATTCTGTTCTGTTCTGTACTGTTCTAAAATTAACAGCTAGTGTTTTTCGACTGGTTTTCCATGTCATATTTCAGTAATCTAAAGTAATTAGTAAGATGTGTTGCTTTATATGGTATATCAATATATTCTAATAGTAAATTTCAGCTCCCTGTGAGATGCTGCTTTTTTGAGGTACAGCGAAGATCAGGAGTGAGTGCTGGTTTTATTTTTGGAAAAAAACCCTGAGCACTTTCACTCACAGGTGAAACAATGAGTACAGTACTTTGATACACTACTCCTTTCCATCCATCTCTCTTTGGACTTCTCTGCTTCTTTTGATGCAGAGATATTCCAACTTAAGATGAAAATGGTAAATCATGTTCACAAATTATCTATGTCATAGCACACAGACTTTGATAGAGTTATGTGAGAAATAATCTTGACCCATCATAAAATCTTCATAAATATATACACATTCTAAATTTTAAAACTATTCATAACAGGGTCAGGTTTGGAATACATTTTCCTAAAAGAATGGCAAAGTCATGTTTGCTGATAATTCTTTGTCATCCACTTGCCATATTTTTTCCCACACAGAGATGGATTTGATTAGAAGTATTTTTCATGCCTTAGAGAGCTACAGCTCTCTGGTTTTATTCAGAGAGGCTGCTTCATAGAAAGCAAATTAAGTTACACTTTTTAACACTGTGGGCTGTATATCATTTAGAATAATGTACATTGAAATGAAAAATAATGGTCGAGGTCTGGTCCCATTGCAGATAATGGCAAAACTCACATTAAATTTAAGCAAAGTGGTATCTGTTGTTTGAACAAATGGAGAAAGTCTCTATTCTGTCAATCCTTGACAGAGCCTTATTCTTCTCTGTTAATTTGTTGTCAGATGTAGCGTGTTTCAGGCCCAAATTCGGCTAATAAATAAGCAACCCTCATCACCAGAACACTTGAAAGTATACTTTTAATGTTTTCTGGAGTAGAGATGGATTACTGATCAAACGTTATGGAAATAAATAGCCAGAGTTTTCTCATTACAAATGCAAAAAGATTTCAAGCTGGAAAATGCCGAATCAAATATAACTCTACATCTTCGTGGATTTATGGTTTAAGATAATAGACAAAACAAGGAAAGTGATTAATCAATAAGAGTAAACAATTTTGTCAAGAGTAAAATTACGCACATAATTTATTTTCATTGAAAAAAATGGCAATTTTCAAATTAGAGAAATAAAATGGAAGTGCTGATTAAAAGGAATATAAAAAAGCTACAAAGTGGTAGTAATGTGTTCCATTTTAATGAACAAATGGAAAGAAATATAGCTGAAAAGACAGCTGTGATAAAAAAAACCCACTGTGCTTTATTTGAGTTTGCTAGCTTAAAAAAACGACACAACTTTGAAATGGTTAGTCATTTAAATTATTTCTCAAGAACAGATTCAAAGCAATATGCTTTTGGTTTTCTGCTAACTTCTCTAAAGATCACATTATTCGAATATTTTAGTTTGCTGAAAGATTTGACTTGCTTTATCATAATGCATTAAGAAGTTTTTCTAAGCAAGGTAATAATGTCAGATATTTAAACTAGCATACATTAAATGCAGCAGTATAGCTTCTGTCTTGAAAAACATTATACAGTATAGAAAGTTATGCTACCGGCATCTTAGGTTATTTAATTACAATTCTTGTATTTTATACCTTAATTTCTCATTTCTCTACATGGAGCTTTTTACTTTTACAGAGTTCAACACAATTATGAAGGAAAATGTTTGTTTCTGTTGTGATCTCATTAAGAAAAAACACTCTTTTTCAATTTCCAATTTCAACTGACTCATATTTCTTAACCATACTGTTGATGGATATTGCCTTGGAATATTCTTTTTTCCCCAGCAGAGCACTGTTCAGACTACAATTCTTCTCTGCATGATGTAGGGGAATTTTTTCAAACACCATGTATCCTCAGTACCAAAGACTGAATCTCGATGATGTTCACTCCCTGTCTCTGAAATATGGACCAGCATATTTATGTGTTGAAGGAGGGTTCATTTTTTTCTGAAACTCCAAGTTTTTATGTATTTATGCCAATAGTTCCATACAAACAACACATACAAACCAATAATTGTAGGAAATACCTGTAATGCAAACTCATACAAAATAATTTTTGAAAGCATGGAACACAACTAGAACTTATATCAAAACAAGACTTTTGAAATATTATGGATTCAAATCTTGTCTGTAGTTATGTAATACAACTTAGTCAGATACCTTAATTCATGCAGAGCAGGACTTGATTCCAAAATTACTTCAATTAATGTCAGTGTTGCAGATTAGTTTTGTAATAAGTTGACTAAAGGATGTAAAGTTAACACATTATTTTTCTGTCCATTTAGTCAACTAAGAGAAATATGCTTCACCACCATGTTTAAACATGATTGTTTTGTAGAATAAAGAAGGCCTAAGGGATATTGACTCTAAGTTAATTAGAATTTGATTTAATGGATTTAGGGGACTTCAAATTAATCCTTTAAGTAGGTGTAAGGCTCCTTGCAAGAGTCTTACTTATACTAGACTTTATAGGCAACATATAGAATACAAAAAGTAACTTCAGATATCCATCGTCCTCAAACCTATAGCATCAGTGTGCTCTTTTCTTTATGGAAGAAGGAAATATACATTAAAAGCAATGGGATTTTACCTAGCTTGAAGGGGGAAAGTACTGCTTGATTGAATGGATTTGCTGTCTGTTCTAAAATCTAAGTTTATATAGTCCTGTCAGACACAGCTTTTAAATGATCAATCTTTGTTTCAAGGTGTTGCATATTTTAAGAAATTACTTGCAATATTAGTGTTTGGCGGTTTTTTTTATAATATAGGGACCAGAATACTAAATTTCGGTATTCATACTGTAAATGTGCCATTCTGATTATAATAAATTCATCTTCCTCACTAGCTAGTGCTGGCTGTAAGAATGAGGTGAGACCCTTGTATCCTTCTTAAAGCACTTCTGCTAATAGAATTCATCAGTATCTCTGATTATTTCTTTTACAGTCACTTTACATCCAGTAGCTTATTTTTTTGAACAATTTCTGCTCTAATGTTCAGATCCCAAAACAAATTAAGTAAAGATATAAAAGGCCAGTAAGCAATGCAGAACTGTGTGGCCTCCTTTTGCAAAAAAAGGAAAATATAGTGGGATGCCAGACAAAAGAAATAAGTTAAGCCAAGGAATAGGTAATGCAAAGATTATACTATTAAATTACATGTAATACAAATGCAGAAGACTTGGACAACAGTTTATATTGAAAAGCCCCTGAATATATATGATTACCCTCACTTGTTCCAAACTGTGAATATGAAAATCAGGATTATGGGATTTATCAGATTTTATTTTTTCTAGTAAACCCAGCAAGAACATTTTTATTACATGCTAATTTTCTTTTCTTGCCTGTGATAAAATTGTATGGTCTCTAAACCATTAAGAGTACTTTATTTTCCAAATTGCTGTGGATCCTCAATAAAGTCACCAGGATGGGAACAAAGACCCTTGCAGAAGCTGCTGCAGTTTGACCACCACAGCTCACTTACTGTCCTGTCCCACATGGGATAGGAAATCTGCTCAGTGGTTCTTAGCAACTCCAATCTTCTCTCTTTTTGAGAAGACTTTTAAATCTAATTAATGAATTTAATGGCTATTTGTTAAAGTCTACTTGTTTAATACATAGAACTGTTCCTGAAGATCAGGATGAAAATAATCTGATTTATAGTTATTGATCACTTCCAGCAAAAGTCTTTCTGTTCTTGTAAAGCCAAGCAGGGGCACAAATTGAGGGAGAAGATGAATTTGATGCCTGGAGCTCTTTGAGATAAAGTAGTCATATACACAAATATTTGTAGGCTTAAGTCCTGGTATAACTACCGTTATAAATACTTATCTGAGTGGTCTCAGTGAATGCAGTGTGATTTCTAATGTGTTTATATATTGGTTCCTGAGTGCAAAGGTGGGACTTGGTCCTGAAAAGAGTTGTGCATCGTACAGATTGATTCTGTATGATGCAAATGGCTTTTTGTAATGATGAAACTATTCTGGGCAGTAAATGAGCTTGCAAATCTTTGCCAAATCAATGCCCAAGTTGCCAGAACCACAAAGCATTACAGGAGAAGTCAATCAAATATGCAACTTGAAAACTACCAGATTACTTAGTAGTAGTTTCTAGTATTCTCTGCTTTCAGTAAATGTAAACAATTCTTTAAATAAGACTAATGAAGATAGTTTCTTGATCAATACAGGCTTTTCCTTCCTTTGGATATTGTCATTCATACCTAGGAAAAGTAAATATCTCTTGGATATCTCTGTTCTTATTATTATGTGATTAATAATTGCTGGTGAAAAATCATCTCCAGTGGTGGTTCAGAAACTAAATAAGATTATCATAATCTGCAAAATCAGTGTACCTTCTTATATCAGATGCAAAAGATGATGAGGTTTAGTGATGACTTAATGGGTGTGGTACTTCCTCCTTTATTTAATTTCTTTTGCAGCATTGCAGAAGGGTATGTAAGCAGTTCCCCATTCCTCTTCTGTGGAGATGCACCTGATATTAATATTTTCATTTTCAGTGGAGATATCTTTTAGTCATCCCACAGTCCCTAGTTCATCAGTAACCTTCTGCCTCTTCCACTGGTCAAATGAATGAGAGACGTGATGAAAGCAAGTGACTTTGGTTTCTGTTATTTAGTTACTTTCTTTCTACTAAAGCAAAACCACAGAAGTTAGCAACTCCAAATGGAACTGAGAGATGTGTAACTGGTTTGGGAAAACAGCACCATACTCCTGACCAAAAAAAAAAAAAAAAAAAAAAAAAAAAAAGAAAGGTGTGACTCAGGTTTTTTAATCACCAGGAAGTTATAGGTCCATGTGTGAGTTTTGATTGATCTCAGTAAATTGACCCTGGTCTGTAAGAGTTTGTCTCTTACTGAAATGCCACCACTATGTGCAGACAGGCTACCTCTGCATCTCCTGTGCTTCCTGCTCTTGCTTCGAGCATTGTGTATCTCCCAGGCTGTGGTGATTTCCAGGAGTTACAAAGCTTGGGTTGCACTGCTGTGATATTGCAGCCAACTCTTCAGCCTGCTTTGCCACAGCAGTATCCAGACACCCATGCTTGGTCTGTATGCTGGGTCAGAGATGCTTTAGAAATGGGAATATACTAGTCAATGCAGTGTTTACGTGGTGACTGGAAAACAGACAGTATTTCTATATAGAGTTGATCTAATTAGCCAGCCACCTAGAGAAATGGAACTTTTTGGCTAGTGCCTTGGTTTCCTTAAAATGCAGAGTAAGTAATGCATTCAAATATACTGCTTTATTACTGTAAGCCGTATATATTTGGTTTTCCTTATAAAAAGTGCCCATCCCAGCTGAATAAAAAAAAAGACTGAGGGTTGGTTTGAGGGGTGGGTACTCGGCAGGGAATGCGCCTGGGTGTGAGTGAGGGCAGGAGCCACAGGTGCACTCCCGATGAGGGCGTCTGCCAGTCTGAGGCAAGCAAAGGCTTCCCACTGCAAACCGAAACCAGGACAAACCAGGAAACAAAAAGAAATATTCATTCAAGCTGTCCACGTCAGACTGCTGAGGAAGCAGGCAGGTCAGTTTGGTTAATCATTGCCAAGACAGACATTCACCACTGATCGTATGACCAGACCACGTCTGAGATAAGAAAACACCCATTCCAAGCAGAAGGAATTGAAAAACCTCCCTTATTTACATGTTCTGACACTATTGTTTTGCCGTAACAGGAGAGGCTCCACACTCTCCTGTTGTTCTCAGAGCTCAGCCCAGCACAGCTGTTGTGTTGCTTTCCTTTTCTGAAAAGGAAGTGAGAAATTCCCTCCACACATGCGCTGGCACTTGAATACTTAGATTTCACTCCCTAATTGGGAGCCGTCTGTAATGAGCTCTTCGTGGAACCCAGAGAGGAGCTTCCAGCTGTGCCAAGAGTTGTTTCATTTCGTGCCGAAGGAGAAGGGAGAGAAGAAGTCCGCAAAAAGCTAAGATGCGGATGGTGCAAAAATTGGTCTAAGGGTCTTGCAACCAGGAAAAGCAAAAGAAAAGCAGAAGCAGAGGAAGCAACAAAGAATCAGGATGGGAAACTTTTTCCGGAAGCACTGTCGCTGTTTGGCGCCTTACCTTCCCTGCTTATTCTCGGGGAGAAATGATGAGCAGGAAGAAAAAGTTGGCCAAGTCTTCGCCAACCCTGCTGTGGTAAAACCTGACCTCCAAGCAGAACAGAAGGACCTAGAGAGTAAGATAAAAGAGAAACCTTTACCTCCGCTGCCTGGCCAGGATCTAGCAAACATTTGCAACTTTGTGGCACTGTTCAACTATGATGCTCGCACGGAGGATGACTTGAGCTTCCGAGCTGGGGATAAGCTGAAAGTGCTGGATGCATCCAATGAGGGATGGTGGTATGCCAGGCTCCTCCTGCCAGAGGGGTCAGTCTGTCCTGGCCGCAAGCTCACGGGCTACATTCCTGCCAACTACATAGCTGCTGACCAGAGCATCGAAGCTGAGCCGTGAGTAACCCACGTAATGTGAAATGAGGCTCTCTTCTGTTATGTTAAATGGGTTTGGGACAGGAGGTCACGGCCTTTTCTCTTGCTGGGTAGTACCCTGCCACACTCAACCTCCAGAGGTCCTAGAGGTGGTAGCACTAGTTGGCGTGTGCAAGGAAAAGACACCGTGGTCACAGGAAAAATATTATCAAAGGCAGAGTGTGGAGGGGTTTTATTTTGTTTTAAATAATTTCCGTCTGTGATATACACTAATCAGTTGTTTAAAAATCATCTGGGAAGATCGCTGCTGTGATGGTTCATTATTTTTATTTGTATAACAGTAAGTGTGTATCAGAGAGTAGAAATATATGACCCCTGCCCAGAACATTGTTCAGCTTAACCAGCTGCAAAGTTACCAGTTAATCAGTTAAAGCAAGCTACCTTTACACCTTTTCATCTTCTTCCAAATAATGGGTGAGTCTCTAACAGATAAGTGTCTTATGGTTTCTTCTAGACTATGTGCATCTTCTCTGGAGGCAAATCTCTGCTCTCAGGACAAACTTAACTGGAGCAAGTACTGCAAAGGGCAAAAGTGGATATAGCAACAGAGCACAGATGAAGTTGTTAAATTTTCAAAGAGTTTAATTTTCCATCCCATCTTCTTCTGCCCCTTCAAAGCATGCCAGATCTTATTAAATGTTCTGAAATAGATCAGGAATCACACAGAATCAGTTACTTGGCTCCCTAGCGATGAGGAGTAAGGTCTGAATCAGCCTGGGCTGCACAGTTATTTCTGTGTGTTGCAGTTGGAGGCAATGTTTGCTGAAACAGGTCTGACTGCAGTTCCAGAGGTATATTTTGGCATAAATTATCACTGTGTAAAGAAACACCGTAAGCGGTGTTTCATTATTAGGCTCAGAATTAATGTTGACTTTAGAGGGATGATGATGCAGATTTTCAGTTAAATCTCATTTGGACCTGAAACATTATCTCCGACCTGATCTGCTCACTGTACTGCCATGGGCTAGGAAAATTGGCTCAGATATGATTATGCAGTCTTTTATCAGCTGTAGGATTTGTGCTAGAGGCATTTTAGGGCAACTCTAAGATTAATCTCTAACCTGAAGACCTTAATTTCCAGAGTCTGACCAGCTATTTCTATTTCTGTATTCAGGCAGACAACATTTTCAATGGTCATGTTCAAAAAAATTCCTCCAACTGGAGAAATTAATCTGTGGGGAAGGCATTTTCTGAATCACTAGATAAATGGTGGTAGGCTCTAATTTAGCTCAGCTTGGCCTTTGCTCTCTTTCAAGAGCTAGTTTTCTTAGAAGTCATCAGATTTCTTCATGCTGTTAATACTTTGAAAGTAATTTTTCTCAGTTATAAAACAGTCTCAGCTCCTAAGGTCCTTATCTTTCTATATCTAGAGCTTCAAATACAAAGTTAAGTTTCCCAAAGTGTATTGTTGTGTAACCTCTGGTTTTTTACTTGTTACTGAATCAATTTTATTGTTTTTTACTTTTTTTTTTTAATATACCTTTCTTTTTAATAGTAAGGACTAAGTTACAAGAAAACATTTTTCTCTATAGATTGTTAGAACACTGGAGAGGAAAAAATGGAGAATTTTTCCAGCTCTCAGATGAAGTAATTTCTCCAAAATGAGCTTTTAATTTCACAGCAAGATTAATCTGGCTAAACATGCTGTCTTTTCTCAGATTTCCTTCTAAGTCATTTGGCCTTAGTGATCTTCATATATATACAAGCCTGTCTGCTGTCAGCCTACACACATACAATAGACTGAGGTCAGAAAGGACCTCTGCAGGACATTTGAAGGGCCATCCCAACTCAAACCTGGCCAAAATAAAGCTCGACCTCTTTGCTTTGTTGAGCATTTCCAGTTGAGCTGTTCATCCTCATGGTGAGGATTTTTATTGCCCTGTATCAAATCGGAAGATCCCTTGCTACAATTTCCCCCAAGAATCCCTTTTCACCTCTGTAGTTTACATCTCTGTTATCCTAGTGAAACAGTAAGAACAAGAGTAATGATGGTTTAAAGAACTACCCTTTGTTTTCCCTAAAGTAAAGATTGCAATTAGAAAAAAGGTTGTTCTAGTGTCTCCTTAATTAAAATTAAAAGATTAAATCATACTCACTGCCCCAACCTAAGTTTATATTCTCTCATCCTTCTGTTTTGATTTTAATTCCCTTTAGTGTTGGCCAATTTTTCTTGGCCATGATATAGACATTTGTGGAAATAGGCAAAGTTTCTAATGCATCCTTGCATCCTGTATGGCAGTCCTTTATGGTCCCAAGAACTGACAAAGAATGGAAGACGTAAAATCTCGTGTTCACCTGCCAAAATGCACATTTACCATACATTTGCAATGTGTTTTTTATGCTTGCAATATTTGCCAGGCACAGTTGATCAACAGTCTTTGATTTAATTTAATGCACATTTTGTCGCACCAGCCAGCTTCTGTACATCTGCAGAGACAACGGGAATTTTATTTCTGGATGGCATCTCCATCTTATTAGACGAAGAAATACTGGCTATTCTGTTCTGAGAAACAGACTTGATTCATGGTGTGACTCTTAGGAAGCTTGGGAAGAAAACCAAACTGATCACATTCTTTATCAGGTGATTTCATCACATTTGTGTAGAAACTGTTTTAAAAATTGCATTCATATACATGCATGGCTACGCCATAAAGTCACTGAAACAGAGGAATAGAGGGGCATGAAAAGTTCTACAGTGAGAGATGACAGGGCCACTCTAAGTTTAGCTAATAGATGCTTGAAACCTGCTTGCAGGGTAGTCAAATTTCTTTTGCTTATCATTTCAGTTTTGCCTGTGACCTTCAAGAGTATTAACAAGCAAATATACTTGCCCCTCTTTTATCAACGTATTGGCATGGTCTTTATTATAGAGACAGTTAGAGATCAGATAGTCCATCTGGATCTGTGTTGTCAGTTCTGGCAGAGAATAATGCTGGGTCATTGCTTGTTCTCAACAAGTGCTGCAGCAGACCAGCTTGTCTCCTTGCTGAAGTGTCTGTGAACTTTTATCAGGGAGAAAGGCCTGGTTTTTTTTTACTTTTCCTTGGTAAGAAAGAGAATGAAGTAAAGCAAGAAGGAAAGTGAGAAACTTCTTTAGACAACAATTATTCTTGATGTCCCTGAGTGTCCGATATGACTGAGGTAGAGCTGATAAGGTGGATCAATATCTGGGGAGAAGGGCAGAAAGGATTTGCAATATCTCATCTGAGGAAAACAAAAAATAAACGCTATTCATAACAAAGGCAATTTTCATGTACCCTTGGCTATCAGAACTGAGAAAGAATGAGATTCCTTTACTGTGTTGCTCTCCTCAGACCAAAAGTTATCGGTGGAAGTTGTATGCTAAAATTGAAGGGGAATTTTTTATATTATATTTTGCTAGTATATTTATATTATATAATAGAACTAAATTACATCAAAAGTCTAACACTTCTTATTTGTGCATGACTTGTTAAGAAAAAAAGGTCATTTTGCTTCCTTCCTTTGGCTTGAGCAATCCATTCGTAGGTGGATGACTTGGATGAAATTAGTAACAATCTGCATGAATAGGGGCAAAAAAGGTAAATCCGTGGCTTGGGTTCTGTCTGCTGCAGCATTTCAGTCCAAACATATGCTGCACAAGATGAAATATATCCAAGAAGTGCACACCTGCTACCATGAGGTCTGTTTTGGACAGACTGAGGAAACAAGGCCCTTCATTTTTATATTTACCAGTAAAGCATCTTCTCATTGATGAGCTCTTCTTGCACGTGCAGTACTTCTTATACCAAAAACAACCTGTCAGGTGGAGAGATGGTGAAGGAATCGTGTCTAGTGTTTCTGGAGACAGGTGTGTTCTCCTGGCCCCACCTGGTGTTGGTGGGACAAGGCAGCTGGGGAGTGGAAGCGTTAATCTGGCAGACCATAGTCACATAGTGAACTTTCTCTTCCTGAGGAAATAAAGCTGGTACCATGAAACCATTATTTTAAATAATCTGACCAAAAGCAGACACAAACTATGCTAATGATAAGTTAGCAACTGTAAGAGAACTTGGTGCTTTTCTTCTCTCTGCGTCACAGGTAGCAGTCAAAACCACAAGCCAGCCAGATTTTTTATTTCTAAGGTAATGTGAATGAGGTTGTATCTGCTGCATCCCATGAATTTGGAATGCTCTTCTTTCTGTATTTAGACATATAACACTTCAGAAAAGGAAAAACAAAAATGTTACTGGAGATAGAATCACATCATTCAATTTGCACATCCAACAAAGGATGATCAGAAAGAACAACTTGACAAACACCAAAATCTGAATTAAAAGATAGATCTTCTTGGCAAAGAGTGTGACCTTCCTGTCTCTGTGCTCTTTTTCTGTGTCTGTTATTCTGCACTACAAACAGGAACCATAGTAACACATTCACCTGCTCTTGTTTTATTACTGCCGGTTGTTTAAACTAAACAAGAAAATGACAAAGTGCAAATTGTTCTGGACAAAAAATATAGCCCAGCTCTACAGCTAATTTTAGTGAAGCAAAAATAAAAGAAAACACCTCACTGCTGGAGTGATGTGAATTCTATTTTCGCTAGAGGAAAGATGGAGGGGGCTTAGAGGGGGCTCTTGCCTGCCATCCTGATGGACCTGTCGGCTGTTTATCGAAAGTCAATTTACAGCCATAAGATCATAGAATCACTAAGGTTGAAAAAGACCTCTAAGAAATCGAGTCCAACCATTAACCCAGCACCGCTGTGTTCGCCACTAAACCATGTCCCCAGGTGCCATATCCACATGCCTTTTGAACACTTCCAGGCATGGTGATTCTACCAGTTCCCCAGGAAGCTTGTTCCAATGCTTGACAATCCTTTTCATGATTTTTTTTTCCTAATAACCAATCCCCTTCCTTGGCACAACTCTTCCTCTCTTCCTGTCATTTGTCATCTGGAAGAGACTGACCTCCACCTCACAACAACCTCCTTCCGAGTAGTTACAGAGAGCAATGAGATCTCCCCTGAGCCGTTTTTTCTCCAGACTAGACAACCCCAGCTCACTCAGCTGCTCCTCCTCCTTGTGCTCCAGACCCTCCCCCAGCTCCATTGTCATGCTCCGGACACACTCCAGCACCTCGATGTCCTTCTTGTAATCAGAGAGTCCAAAACTGAACACAGGACTCACAGCGCCGAGTACGGAGGGACAATCACTGCCCTGGTCCTGGTGGCCCCACTATTGCTGACACAGGCCAGGGTGCCATTGGCCATCATTCATTCCGTATGCTCATGCCAGCATTATTGACACAAGACTTCCGTGCTGAGGGAAGCAAATCCATACAAATTCCTAGTAGATTAGGTCAAAGGAGATCATAACAATTACTTTTAACTTTTGTCAGTTTCGAAAACATTTCTTATCTCTTATATCTTACGTAGGTATTTCCCAGCTGGTGGAAACTGAGCCCCAGACCTAATCAATGAAACCTCACCAGTCAATTCCACAGTGAGCTTTTCAAACAACCTTCTGAAAGCAGAAGTGTCTTGTAGGTTATTTTTGTCAATCTCCATAATTCCTTCACCTTCTGTTGCCTGACTCAGCTTTAACTATTTCATACATTGACTGAATCTCAGTTACTATATGTGAACAATAAAGCTTTCACTGGGCTGACTTGTTTTAGACTTCCTGCAAAGTGAGGCTGTTGGGGTTTCATTGATTCATGTGGGTCATTTTTCAAAGTGGTATCTACAGTCAAAATGTCTAGAGGCTTTTTTAAAAGTGAAACCTTAGATTCTACTGAATACCTGAGAAAACTGAAAGTAATCCGCTCTGGTTTCTGTGTGTGCCCTCTCTCTTGCTCTCATAATTCCTTATTCTGTCACAGTACAAACTCCTGAGGACACCACCAGAATCACCACTAACCCTTGTACTGAAATAAACTTGTAAAAATTGTTCATTGCTAACACGACTGCACAAAGTACTAGTAGATTGTTTGCACATTCTTGGAACCTGCTAAGTACAAAAGTCATTCTTATAGATCTTTTTGGTAGAAAAGGTCTCCCTAAATATGTATTTACTATAAAACATTGAAAAGGCTGTATGTGAAATTCCATCTTTTCTTTCAACTGACATACTTTATCTATGGGGTTTTTTTTGTGTGCCTAAATGGGTACACACAAACAACATAGAGAAAGTTTATAAGACTGATATTTTTAAGATCATGCAATACAGCCGTGTGAGATGAGGTATGTATTGCAAAGCTAGATCATGCTTTTGATGTTTTTTGACTTGGGAGTGCCTTTCTTGAATTTAAACGATGGAATACTGCAAATGGACCATTAAATTAATAATTTAACTTCTTTAATTATGGTTAAGCATTCCACTGCTGTCTTCAAGCACATATCAAACTTTGACTAAAGTTCTGCTTATTTCTTAAATATTCAAAGACTATACTGAACACAAAAGGAAATGGTTTACCAAACTGTGAAAAGTTTTTTCAAGTGCCAGTGCTATTTATACATCTATGTGCATATCCAGGCCAAGAAAATGTGTCTCTGCTCAGAAAAGTGGAAGGAGTTATGGCATTGTAGATGAGCAATTTATGAAAACTTGTCTAATTAAGGTAGCCTATTTTCTGGCAATGTGGTTTTCTACATGTATATGACTTTGTCTATTCAAATTCTGAGAAATTAAGAAATTTTATCCTACCTTGTCTTTATTTGAAATTAGTGTGAACATTACATATCAAAATCATTAGCTACTAGTTTTCATTACCCTGTTATGAAAAATCTGGCAGTGAATCATGTGAACACCAATGTCCTTAAAATACATCCTGCAAACACAGCCAGTTAGCTTTCCCTAAGGCTTGGTGAAACCCAGGTGACCTTTACAGTGCCTTTTAGAGGAAAAAAGAAAAGCCACATACTGGTTGTAACAACTCAACAGTCCTGTTTGGTGGGGTTTTTTTCAGACTCAGTAGGAATAAGCATTGTGCATGCTAGTGTAGATTACTTGTGTTTGAGTAATGTTGTTGGCAAAAACATTCTCCAGGTATTGTACAATGTTTCCTCAATAGTTGTCTTTGGTGGCTCTCCGCCCAGGACAATACAGAGCCATGCAGAGCTGAGTGATCTCTGAGCAGGTTTAGAACTGAGAAATAGTAACCAACAGTTCAGCCAGGCTAGGAAGTCCTAAAGCTGGGCTCATTTTAAACAAACTAGGTCAGGTATCTCTGTGAAGAATTATTTTGTCACATGTGAAAAGCACTGCTGGTTATAGAAGACTTTCTTTGTGTAAGATTCTATCTGTACTGAAGAGATTAAGACATGAAAACATAAGAGATACCCTATAAGGTCAAACCAATGGCTCCCTCTAGCCCCATTGCTTTCAGAAAGGATTTTGTGAAAAGTGCACAAGCCCATCTACTTTCTTTGGTCTCTTACCTTTGTACTTCACCACAGGCTGGAACTGTTGTATAAGTAATGTCAAGGGTACATCACTGTCATGTCTAATTACAGACCTATTGCCAAATCTGTTTAGCAAAACCATAGGTTCTGGCACTGCACACCTTTATTTCTGTTGCTGGGCAAAGACCAAGCTATTAAGACAAAAACCAACCCCACGAAAAACCCTCTCATGTCTGCAGAAAGTTTTATATTTCTAAACATGTGTTTGGCTTTTTTTTCCTCGATTGTTGATTGCTTAGTCATGAGTGACACAAAAAAAAGTCATGCTGAAAATAAATAGGCACAAAAGGAAGTGGTAGTACTGCAGAGGTTCCTGTGACATTCAGGAACTGATCCTTTACACATCACACCTATCTGCCCCATCTACACTAATGCCCTCAGGTCAACCCAGGCTGCAGGCATCAATGAGTTTACCCTCACAGATTAACCCATCAATTACTTTTGCTCCCTACCAAAGATGCAGTGCTAAACCCAGGATATGTCCTGTTACTATCCTACAGACATCTTCCAACATGAAGCTATAGCAGACACTGCAAACATTATGATACTGAGTAGCCTTCCAGCAGCGTAGTTTAGATGACACAAAATTTATCTGCACTTTAATTTTAAAACAGGTTAGTAGAGAAAATATGATTCGTCAGACTCAGATGCTTTTCTGTAGTAAAATGTTTTGTTCTTTTTCAAGCTTTGTGAGCAAGGTATGCATAGCAGAGAAAGAATATAATTTATTAGGTGATATTTTTAAAAAAATGACAATATATTATTACATATTTGCTGCTCTGTGTAAGCAGAAAAATCAATTTTCAGTTATTTATGGACAATGCTGTACAGGATATATTTGAAGGCCCTTCTTGTGTTAAAAATTTAAAAATAAGAGAATAAGCTTCTTTACATAGGAAGCTTGTCCTTCATCCAAATTTTCTTAAGTGTTGACATTCATGTTTTCACCTCATATTTGTATAAAGAAAACCATGAGTGTTATAAGAAATTAGAATGGAAATTTACATCTTTGCATTTTTCAGTTCTCCTGACAGGCCTAGAAATCATCTGGAAATATAAGATCAAAAAAAATATTGACCATGAAAAATATTCCTTTTCTCTATCACTTAAACCACATAGAAACACATACTTTTTTTTCAAGCCAGTAAGCTAATCTTAATCAATGAAAACTGGAAAAACAAAGCACTGATTTAAGTGATAAGTGATAACTCCATAAAGGATTACACTAATTGACATTTCACTACTTCATTGCAGAGTACTCTATAATATTTTACATTAGAAATTTATCTGCAGTAATGTTGCCAAGAGCTTTTCCTTAGCTTTCTCTCACTAAATTAGATATATTTCTAGCTTAATTAACAATTGTTTTCCTGTATTTATAGCTCAAACAATTTTGCAGCACAGCTTTTTAAACCTCGCTGCAAAAGAACAGAATAAAAGAAATCTAAGACTCACATGTGGGAATGAATATGTACCATGAATTTCAGAAATGTTGAGAACTCACCAACCCCACTTTTCCTTTTGAAATTACTGATCTTTTCAGTTAGTGGAAGTCTCTGTAAGGGAGTATGGAAGGAGTCTTTGCTCCTCTAAGGGTATGTGGTGAAGGGAGCCATGCACAAGAACACAGAGACAAACCTGAGGGGCACACGAGGAGGGTGGTGGTGATGAGGACGAGCTGCTCAGTCACACTGACAGAGAAGGGTATGCGGGGTGTGGGAACATTTAT
Organism: Melanocharis versteri; assembly: GCA_013397845.1. NCBI lineage: Eukaryota > Metazoa > Chordata > Aves > Passeriformes > Melanocharitidae > Melanocharis > Melanocharis versteri. Next base: position 441,880 of record VZTG01010463.1, on the reverse strand, counting down.
TTTCAGGCTTATCTGAGGACCTTGCCAACAAGGAAGGGGAGGGAGACAAACACACAGACACCAAACCTGACAAGTTTATGCTAACAAAGACAATAACCAGAAATAAACTCAGTCACACTAGCTGATGAGCTATCAGGAAATGACAGGCAAACTCAGACTATGCAACTGATAAGGATGGAAACCTGGGGGTTCAGGATGTTATTCCAGAATAACAACCTGATTAAAAGAAAAAGATGATTGTTAGCTTTCTGAATATGTGCAGGGAAAGAAAAGAGAATGTGAGATCTTGTTCTTGTTACAGAGCTAAAATGCTTGAAAACTCACCCAGAAACTTCCTGTGATGCTGACATAACTCTTACATGGTGTTGTGATCTCTTGCAAAAGAAATCCTGTGTGAGGGTCTTGGTCTGATACACACACAGATATGGAGTTTGATGTGCTCCAGCTTTACTTCTGGAAGTCAAAGGTATCTTTGGTGTGTCACCCTTCCCACCTATCACCCTGAAAAGGTTAGTCTGAAAGCTGGGAGACCCTTTATTTAAGAAGTTTGTCCCCCTGTGAAAGAACCATTCTGTCCTTTGGCTTAGAGTCACCTGAGGATGCCAGACTGCACAGTTCCTTTCTGAGTCCCTCTGGGGACAGAGTGTCCTGGTTGCCCTTCACTGAAAGTTGACCTGACAGAGGACACAAGTCCACCAGACTGCTGGCAATAGTCTGAGGAGATGTGGACCTTCCTGAATGTCCAAGAGAGAGCTCTGCACAAAATGGATGAAGATATCTGCTCTGCCACCAGTGTCTTGGGCAGGCATGAGGGGCTTTTTTCTTTTCAGGGTTTCTGTATTATTTCTGTACTGAGTTTCTCTGTGACGAAAGAAAATAATTTCTCTGGAATGATTTTATCAAGAAAATCAATTGAGTGCTTTTGGAAGTTTAAGTGAATGTATGACTGAAAATTTTCTTGTCTATTTGAGTTTCCCATGGTGTTAAATCAACTCATGTTATTTGTGTTCTCTGTACCATGTTAACATTAAGGCTACTTCAAGATTTCCACTTTGTTCCTCAGTTATGAACAGCAGAGTTATTGCTACTTTTACAGTATATTATGTCAGTATGAAGTACAAATGCATACGTGTGATACTAAACATTGATGCAAGATTTTACAATGCTATTTGAAAGACTCTATGCAGCAGAAATAGGGTTTCAAGAATGTATTTTAGGTTTGGGGGTTTTTAGAGAGGTGATTATATGGCTGTATTTCACACCCCAAATCCAAAAGCAATGGGTGTTAAAGACCGTAGTAGACTTTCATTGACTCCAAATGCAAGTTGTTTCAGAACAAGCTTTAAGTGCAATGGAACCCTTATCCAGGTGCAAAACTATAACAGAGAACAAATGTTGATGATTGTGTTTAGTCTCTTAAATGGGACTTGTGTAACTAAAACATCACAAAAAGCAATATTCACCTACAGTTTGTTTTCTCATATAGAAGAACTTCAGAGCAGATTAAATAATACAGCATGCAGATGACTAATATTGTGGAGAATGAATACAAATGTTAAAATTAATTATGCAATAGATAAGCGGGGACCCACAAAATGAGTTTAATTTATGGATATTTCCGCAAATTAATCCTATCAGACTGTAATTTGGTTGCTGGTTTATTATCTTTTATTCCTATTGTGTAGTGAACCCTGTACTGGGTGAGCTATGCTAAATTACACAGCTCATGCACTTGGCCCTGTAGTACTATTCCTACAGGAGAAACAGTCACTGTTGCGGTGGATCACAGCCTGCCTGCACTCCCTGACCAGGCTGTGACAGAGTTCACAGGGAGGGCTCGTTGGTCGGACCTTGCCGCATCTCCCTGCCCTTCTACTTAGGGCGAGAAACCCCTGAAGCTCCCAGAACACCTTTCCCTGTTCTCCCCAGTTTGCCCAACTTTGGTCAGGTTCCAGAGAATCCGTGGTTATTGGTTATTTGTACCTTTCCTCCACCTATGTACGGTCCCCCGTCCCTGCCTGGATTGGGCTATTTGAATGTATCCCTCTGCCCCGTTTGAGGGTATAAAACCCCTTGTAATGCCTGGCTCCTGGCTCCTCACCCCCCGGCTCTCCAACCCCGCTTCTGGACCATGGAATAAACCCTTCCTTCCACCCTGAGGAGCCCCTCTCGTCTCTTTTGCTTCCTCCGGTGCCTTTACCACTGGTGGGTGCAGCGGGCCCTGTGTGAATACCCGCTCACCCTCCCGCCACTGAAGCAGCACCCAGCCACCCACGGCAGCGGCCAGGGAAGAACGCGTGCTCCCGGCTACCGAGCTAGCCACACGCAGCCGGTGAGCCGCCTTAAGTCACTTCCAGTCGTTACTGAGTGCAAGAGTAGCCAAGGGTGCAATGGTTTGTCATCCTGCAGCAGACTCAGACCAAGTCAATTTCCACGTTTGCAGCACGGTGCGCTGCCATTATCGATTACTGAAAAATGAATGTAGTATTATGCGTTGTCCTTTACAATGCAATCAGGTGACAGTACAGTCACGGCCCACCAAAGTCCGTGTGGGAAAGGTTTACACACGGTGCATCACAGATTTTTAGACTAATGCACAAGTAATCTTGGTGTTTACGTTTACAAGACAGTAAATTTGTTTTAGACTGGAAGAGGAAATGCCTGCCATTGTGGTGGGCTTAAAACAATTTACTCACTGTTGAATTTTCCCTTATCTGAACAATCCCACACAGTTACTTTACTGTAAAAGACTGTGAAGCCCTTACAGGCCCTTTATTTAGGGCACAGCTTATTATTTCTTACAAAAACAGTGGTGCAACACAAACCAAAGGTATTTTTTGGACCAAAACACATTTTAGGCACTCAGAGTCCTTTTTGACACATCTGTTGCCCTCTTCACATGAAAAATAATCTCCTGCAGTTTCTTCATGTCTGCTCCAGTGATTTCTTAGTGGAACCTGGGGCTCCTTTTGGGTCTCGGATACACAAAAGGTCAGTCTGCCAGGGTAGGTGGGAGTTTTACATTTGCTACTGTTACCTTGCAGACATTGGGATTGTGTGGAGTAAGCTACTGTTCAGTGGTTCATTTGAGTTGTCAGTGATTAGTAAATTGAAACCATCTGTTTTTAAAGGCACTACACAATGAAAGTATGGTGAATCTGCTCCTTCAGTCTAGAAGTATAAAGACTTTTTTCTAGCAGTAACCTGCAAATTCCCATCTTACTACAAAGAAATGGTAGCAAAAGTTCTGCCTAATTTTGGTAGTAGGCTCATAGACATTCAATACCCAAAATATTACCTCTGTTCATTAAAGTGCTATGTTTTCCGTATTGCTGTATGTAAGCATCTATGCACATTGTAAATTCCAGAAAGAGCATGACTATATCAGAAACATAGGTTTAAATTGCCTTGTTTTAGCTAGAAGTCCCCTTTTACGTGGATGAATGTATCACTTGTGTTCTAGTGTGCACATTCATTATCAAATAAGTATGGGACGAGAGAAAGGAAAAATGTCGCCTTTTTCCTGGAAGAAAGAAGCAGAGAGGTTTCTCAAGAGTCCTTCATTTTAGCTTTGTATGAAATCAAAATATGCCCTGAATAAAGTGGAGAGTATTGCTCGGTTTTATCTTGTGTTCAGATAATGTAATCACTCCTGAACAAAATTTAAAGAAAAAAAAAGGTTATATTTTGTCGGAACCTCCATTTAAAAATAGAAGCAAAAAACCTTTAAATTTTAAAATTATTCAAATTGAGTACTTTCACAAATTAAACTATAATATTTTGTCTAGAAAATGCATGGAGAAGTATAATTTAATTCTGTTTCCCATTTTGCCTCTATGCCTCTTCTCATTTCTCCTCTTATATTTTGCCATCTCACCAATAAAACTCTCTCAAGTCTAACATAAATTTAGTGTTTCTGGAAAAACACCAACCTGTCAGCTATATCTGCTGACAAGAACACGAGGAAAACTATCCAAAAGCCAAGAGAAAAATGGGATCTGTTATTTTCCAAAACTGTATTTCACACTGTAATGGTTATTCAAAGAAAAATCACAGTGTTGATCTCAAAGTGTGGAAAATACAGTGAAACTTAGAGAGTGTTGCTACAGACAGTCATTTTCAAACATACAGACAGACTTTTAAAAACATAAACTTGTTCTGCTCTCTTGCTTTGATAGATCTCAGCTGCTTACATAGTGTAGAGCCCTTATTTTACACAACTATTGTATACACAACTATTCACATGTTCTATGTTTTTCTCTGTGGAAAGAAAAACAAACTTATTCCACCCGCTGTGAAAAGACTCAGAGGCTTCAAGTCCCGCACACAATGCACACAAGATAGTCTTCATTTTAGTTTGTAATAAGTTATTCAACAACAGGGTTCTGAGAAATGTACATGACTCAGTTCTTTCCGTATGAAGCAAATTCATTATAGTTGCCAAAGGTTAAGTTGATGCCTGGCATAACCGCTCCTGAAAACCTGAATTTCTGGTTTCACTTGGAAGGAATTAGATTCTAATTGTGGTAAATAAGTAATCAGAATTGTGCTGAGTCACTATACGTAAACAATTTAAATATTTTTTTACTTCAGGTGTAAGTACTCTCTGCAGTGTGTTAAGATCTCAGATGATTTACTTGTGTAGATAGAGAAAGGTGTTGTTACATAAACGTTTTTTAACAACCCCCCCTGACTCACTTTTTGCTGATGGTAGTTTGGTGAATGAGTTTTAAAGCAATGACCTCTAGACAATAAACATATGTGATGAAAACTAATGTTAAAATATTCTTTTGGAAAGTACAAAAATGAGTGGTGTGATGAGCTAAGAAAGTGAAAGAGAGTATATCTGTATTGAGCAATCTTCACAGCGAGAGTTAGTCTGTGAAATTGTTTCAGGAGATGTTCTGTAAAATTGTTTTCCCAAGTAGGACTGAAATGGCTGCCAAAGGCCAGGCTCCCTGTGGGAGCAGGGTAAGATGAAAACCAGCATTTGCTGAGCAGTGCAGCAGCTCAGCAGCAGGCTCTAATAGCCTTTGGGCACTGAATGCAGTCCTCAACTTTGTCTTTCTTTTCTCATCATTGCCTACTCAGCCTGACTTTCTTCTCTCAATCCATCCACTTGCTAATATTCTATGGTCCACTCAGTTCTGAATTTTTATTGTCATGTTTTCTCCCTTCCTCTTGCAATGTCCTATGACTTTATCATTACCTTCAAATTTCTTCCTCTTAAATTTTGTCTCTCCATGTATCCTTCACTATCTGATAATAAATGACAGTGAGAGACAGACAATTAAAAATTATCCCAGGCATGCCTGTAGAAAGAAGTAAAGGAGGAAGGGATCTGCCTGAAACCCAGTTTTAGGTTTTCTGGATTCTGCCAGATTAAAGTCTGCAAGCCCTAGAGGAACCCCTGACTTTTCACTGTGTAGATTCTTATGCCATGTCTGGGAAGGTTTGTGTTTTTGAAAATGCTCTTGAAAGGAATCTTGCTTGCAAGTGTTCATCTTCATGGTTTAGCCAGACTAAAGATATTTCTGGTTTTGGCTGGTTTTACCTTTTTTTTTAAAATTTGTTTGTTTGTTTGTTTGTTTGTGGTTTTTTTGGGGTTTTTTTTCGGGGGGTGGGGGTTGTTTTTGTTTTTTGTTTTGGTTTGGTTTGTTGGGGTTTTTTATTTTCTTTTTTGTTTTGTTTGTTTGTTTGGTTTGGTTTGGTTTTTTCCCTTAAAACTGTCATCAGGTTCCCTGTAGACTATACAGGGAAAAACTGAAGCAGCCAGCCCTCATCTCCCTCTCTCTCCTTCACGCACACAGCTCATGATTTGTAAAGCACATCTTTTTCTTAACTATGTTGTATCTGGAAGGCTTCCATCTCTGCAGTGATATTTCCTAATTTTTTTGAAAAATCAGCTCTTGAAGAAATGCTATTACTTCATTAGTCTTATAATGAAAACAACCTAATATTTTCTATCAGAAGAGCTTGTTTAATTGCTTTTAATTTCTCCAGGATTTACCTGATTGGGTCTGAATTTTCCAGGGTTGATACCAGGCATGGACTGCCTCTTTCTTTTCCTGAAAGCAAAAAATGTGGCTCAGAACAGTACAAGAAATCTTTTGTTCATGTACGTTTGAGAAAAGTATATAGTAGGGAAGATTGCTGCACTAAAAGTGTGTGCTTTTTTGCTGTCAAAGAAAACTTTGCTTCAAAATAACCAAGGCTTTGAAAATACAATTAGACTTTATATGTAGTAACTGAACATATTCATTAAAATTTGACAGCCGCATTCTCTATTTTGGCTATTTTGGGAAAACCCAGAAATGCTTGGAGCCTTCCTGTCAGCATAGAGAGGACTTGATGGTGGCTGCCTTGGTAAATGTCTGCCCCTGCTTCTGCACTATTCTTTACCCACAGCAGACTGCAAACCTGGCATGGATTAAAGCTGGTTCAGCAGCCCTCTTTGTCCTGCATGGATGACAGCAGTGAAGAGTGGTGCACACAAGCCTGTTCAGGTTTCCATGTGCTGAGCAAGGGCAGTGGTCACAGGATGGTCATATGATGAAAGTAATTGAATAAGACCCTGGAGGATCTCTCTGTCTCTTTCTCTGTCTCTTTAGTTTTCCACGCATCTCTCCTTGTCTTCTGTGGCACAGAAGCTAGCGCCTACTGCTGTCCAGATAAACTACTCCATACTGCAGAACGTTAACTTCCCTGAAAGGCAGGCCCTGGACTTTTCAAGTCGGACATCTAAAATTAGTAGAAAATACTTATACCATATCCTTATTGCCTTAGTCCCTTTCTGGGCTGTTTCTCCACGGCAGAAAGTACATTAACAAGGAAAAGCACCACAAAAAGGATTTAATGAATGTTTGTAAAGCATTTGGATATTACAGTCATGAACACTGTAATAGAGGCTGCTAGGAAAGAAGCCATTCATGTAATTTTTTAACTGACATTGAGAGCAGAGGCTAAGCAATGTAAATTGTTTAAAAGAGTAAATGAACTCTATCTATGCAATGACAAAACAAAATAGAGGGTAACTATTCAGTGAGCATTTGTATTAACACTGTAGGGAGCACTAGATATGACCATGTAATTAAAGATGGTATCACACTGTATCTTCTGAAAATGGCTGAGTGGATGCCGTGAAAGCAATATTAGTATTGTCATCTCCTAACTCCGAAGTACTTGAATGTGCTGTTACAGCTTTCTATGACTGTAGATTTTGAGGCATTTAAAATGTAAACTTCATATGCCGTTGGAGCTTTTCTTTATTTGTTTTAGTTCTTGCACAAGCTTTCTTCATTCCAGAAGAAACTGGGATATATGTGGTTTCAGTATAGATAATATCCGGGTTTTTTTGTCCTCACCCAAGAATTTTGCTGTAGTTGCAGTAATTCTTTGCTCTTCTCAGTGGAAGAAACCTGTTCTCCTCAGCCTAGTACTACAGACACAGTTAACACACTTGAATTAATCTTCTGGAGGGCCAGATAACCTTTTTGTTGTTACCATTTGTTCTCTAATGGAGACTTCTTGTTGAGAACCACAGGAATCTCAACACACATGCTCAGCTCTTGACATTTAGCAGGCTCATGAGATTTACCCCAACATAAAAAAGTAAATCCCAACCATAAGCACTTATGGAAAGTGAAAAGCAAGATAGCCTTATGCCACAAAATGCTGATCCAGGATAGGATTATGCTGTCCATTTTAACATCTTCAGTTATTTTTGAAAATAAATAAATATTATGTGACTGATTTGCTGTTATTCATTCTGTTATTTCTCCATGCTGTTTCTCTGCATTTTTTGTCCCCTTTCCTCCCTCTTCATTCCTATTGTAATGATCACAGTTTCTATATGTGGTTGTACTTTACTGCTGACTCAGCCCTCAGGAATTTTGCTTTTAATTGGACATTAACAAAATCGACAGTATGTCACAGACCTCTGCTTTTAGCCTTATCTTACCTCCAGTGTCCTGCAACTTGAATGAGAAACTGAAATAATCCCCCATATCCCAGCTACAGCTACTTATTAAAGGAAATTCAGTGACTTCAGATATGACATTGTGGAGTTAATTCTGACTTTGCTCCTGTACAGATTAAATCTAAGTAGTGGTAGAGGATAAAAGTGGGAAACTGTTCTCTGATGAGCCTTAAAGGAAATGGGTGACAAAATTCTACATCATTTTCTCTGTTTTTCAGTGAGGATAACAATAGACTAGTGAGGGATTTGCTGAGATTTCCAAGAAGGTTAAAGATTGCAGCTGTTATTTCAGAGTTGGTGTTTAGCTTGATCGTGAGCATCTTACCCACGTCCCAAAGGGGGGTGCTCACGTAGTCCTTAATCATAAATCTAGAGTTTCTGTTGTAATATAAGTGCTAAGGAGTTGCCCAGGGAGTGACATGTCCAAAAAAGTGTTTTGTCTGGTCTATGACTGGGTTGAGAAGTGTTCTCTTTTAAAACTTTCATCTGTCTTTGAGCTACAAAACATGAATAGATTTATTAAGGGTTGGGTGTTGTTTTGGTCTGACCTTCTTATCCTGCAGAGCAATATCTCATGGTGAGCAATTACTTTGATTAATTATTACTTTTTAGAGCACTTTTCCCTCTAAGATACACACTTTTGGATGAAGTAAAATATTAAGCCTTTTAAAGCATAAGTTCAATTGCTAGAAATCGAAATAAGCCCTTCACGCTTTATAAAATGAATTTAAACTTCCATTACACTGAAAATAGTACTTTAAATTCAGATGTGCTTTTGTTAAAAAAAAAAGTGATTAACAAATTAAATTATTTGCTTTGAAGTTAAGAGATTGTTTTTTTCACATTCAATATTACTTTTGGTACTGTATAATTATTATTGCAAACCAAATGGCTTTGAACTAAGAATCAAAGATTCAAGTGCTGTTAAAAGTAATTTTCCCTGTATTTTTCTGAAACATTTTAATCAGATCATATAAAGTCAGGCAAATGAGGTAATACACAATATGTGTCCACTTTTCACCCTCCATAATAATTGCTTCAGTTACACTTGCCTCCTCTAATACTGTTGCTCTAATTATCTTATTTTGCAAGTTAGGATCTTTTTAACTGCTAAGCTTATCTGGAGTCAGAACCTACATATTATATATCCTCTATATAACCTGTAATGGTAATTTCATATCGATTTAAGTGGGGTTTTTCTAGCCTAATAAAAATAAGCATTTAAGTTGAAATGTTTCAAAATCAAAGACGCAGATGCTTATGCCTAAATGCGATGGCACTTATGTGCCTATCATTTTCTCAGATCATGGCTTATATTTTAGACATGGTTTTACATACACAGAGTAATAGTATATTAATTAATATTTCCAAAACAAACCAACAGCTTCCTCTAGTTGCATAGATTGTATTACTGCTCAAGTTTTCAGCTTTAGAAATTTGAGTTACTAACAGTAACAGTGTATGTTCAAATGCTGAGGCACATAAAGACTATATTTTGACTATTGTGACCATAAAATCCAGTCTTGCTCACAATGTATTGGAAACTCTTTTGAGTTTGGCACAAAATTAAATTCTTTTGAAAAGGTACTATCCTTGTAACCCAAGAAGAAAGGAGACAAACAATTAAATGCCTACACCTTCTCTTATACACTCTTATGAGAATCAGTCACTTTGAACACTATTGAGTGATATCTAACATTTCAAGGGGGAAAAATATTCAAATTTTTTTTGGCTCATATAGTTTCTTAGATTTCAGACGTTATTCTCAGAGCAGGTATATTTAGAAATTTCAGAAATATTCTAATTCAGATTTTAGGGCAGACAGGTTTTCTTTGGGACTTGAATACAGTTGAACTTATACTCTCATTCCTTTGGCAAGAACTTTAGCCAAGGATTTGAACATTTATTGATTACTTAGTTTTCTACAATCTAATGAATGAATTAATTAAATTAATTAGTTGAATTAATGAACACATTTAACTAATTAAAATTACTACTAAAACATTTCAGCTTTCTAGTGAGATTACTTTGCTTGCCAAATACGTATCAAGACGTATTTTATCCAAATCGTCTTCAAGTCAGCGGACAGGAATATGGTCCGGAAAATCTGTCCTTAATTTTCTTTTGTTAACAAAGCATATTCAGTGTGGGTTAGTGCTGTCTGTATTTGCCTCTTTTTATTTCCTCTTTGTTGATACAAAACCATTTATCAGTTAAGCTTGATCAGCCAAGGTATCACCCAGTATTCTCATTTATTTCCTCCATTCCTCTTGATGACTACAAGCCTTGCACGTACTAAAATAGTTTGTTGATGACTCTGTCTGCACTTTTCACTAGTAACTGACAAATCAAGTAGGCAACTTACTTGTGGTGCATTGATTTATATTTGAAATTTGTATAATAGTTTTAGCTATGATTAATTTAAAAGGAGTTCTCCTATGAGTATGTGGCATATTTCTGATACCTATTTATCATCATTTGCTTCAAATAAGAGGTGGAGTTAATCTTAGAAAGAGCTTTGCATGTTTGTTGGAAGGAAGCTGAACACCACCCCAGTTTAAAATGCTGACTCCTGCCTGTCCTATTTCTGTTTAATTTGAACTCAGCACAAAGCAGCAAGAGAGCTAAACCTTAGCTTCAGAGGAGCAGATAAAAATTATTTCTTGAACAAGCCTTTGTGAGCTACAGGGCTTAGTGAGAGAGGAAAAATGTTTTAAAAGGCACAGATAGGAGTCGATGTTCACAGAACACAGGTGTTGGGATGTTTGCAGTGACTTGACGGATACACTGGTTTTGTTTGTCGAAAAGCAGCAAAGCTGAAAAATTGCCAGTAACTCATTTGAGGCACACACGTGGCAGTGGAATGGGGAAGCAGAGTGATTTACACCTTGGACTCTGGGAGCCCTTCTGCAGTTTCAGAGGTCTTTTGGCTCTTAAGATGTCAGGCTGTTAGCACATACCTGCACCTCTACATAGTTCAAGTGACATCAATGGACTTAGCATCAATTTCTGCCCCTGTAGCCTTGGCAAAATTTCTTGGTGATTATTTTCTGGGACAAAACCAGTCTGTCACTTCTGAATGCCTGTCGACTTGAAAGCACTAAGACTTTTCATCAGCAATAAAACCCAGATTTCACTCGAATGTGTAAGCGATGTTTTCTAGCAATAAATTTGTTCTCTAGTTCTCGTTGGCTTTTTCCCTCCATACTATTGACATTTAATTAATATAGCACAGATTATCTCTTAGTAAATATGCAGCATGTTTATAAAAGCTAAACTGTCTTCCTGGTATGTTTCACTGAATGGTAAAATTAATGGTTTTTATTTGTTCAGATGGTTCTTTGGCCCAACCAGACGAGCAGATGCCGAGAGACAACTGTTATACCCTGAAAACCAGGAAGGAGCCTTCCTAATCCGAGAAAGTGAAAGTCTAAAAGGCGAATACTCACTCTCAGGTATTTTCTAATTTTACATCTAAAGCAACATTTTAAAAATTTATCACGTGATCTGGCCCTTTTCATTTTCGAGAATAATAAACTGTGGGCATGAAAATGAAATTAAGTTCATAATAATATTTTTCCCAGGCGATATATAAAGAAAACTTGGCAAAAGTAATTTGAGTTTATATTTTATAGACTTTGTTTATCGATATACTCAGAACAGAAATTAACTTTTTTATGCTTAGTACTTCCAGTGTTCTAGCTGCCTTAAAATAGATAGTATTTTCATGACCAAAGAATTTAAAAATACATTACAGTTGTACACTACTGTTCTGATTAGTACACAAAATAAAAATAAAAATAAAAGCATGTTGACAGATATCTGCAGTTTAAGAAAAGGAGATTTCTGTTAGAGCTCACACTTAGGTTTATATTTATTTGTTTTCAGGTATAAAATCACAGGAAGATCTTCAAAGCTGTACTTTAGAATCAGTGATGTTTCATTGAAAATTTCCCTGTAAACATCAGTAAAAAAATTAGATTGATGGTGATGATGCATTTTGAGATTTATTTAAGTCTTTTATTTGAATCTGAAAGATTATAAAATTTGGTCACTTATTTGTTACAATTTTACTTACTCGCATCTAAGTACATCATGTTTTTTCATGCTATAGGTATTTGCCATTTTAGATAGTAAATGATTGTTCATTGGTTGTTTTCTGTGAACGTTTCCCATCAAACTTGTCATACAACTGAAAGCCAGGAGTATAGTGTTGTCCTTGAGACAACAGGGCTGTACACCCAGACTTCCTAATGTGCTCTACCTATATTAATTCCAGAGCCAGGGAAGGCTTTTGAAGTTTGTGAATAAGCCATGAGTAGTTATGCGCAGAATTATGTCAATAAAATGAGAGGCACCTTGTCCATAACCAGATTCTTTCATATTGACTCATCTTTTGCCTGGATGATTATGTGTCATTCACCTTCTGAACATTACACAGAAACACAGCTTAATGAAATTTTGACACATTCTTGGTTTCGCTTTCCCAATTATAAATAAAGTGTATGTACCTGCAGTGTCTTGTGGTAATATGAGGAATGATTTTTATTGCCAAGACAAAGAAATGTGGAGTGAACTACAGGGAAGTTTATTGAAATAAATGTGATATTTACAGTTCTGGGAGAGTTTACTCCATAGTTTTGTTTGCCCTCAAGGAAGTTGGTCTTTGCCATGAAGCGCTTAAAGGAAAATTATCTTTAACAAGGAATCAGACTGCTCCTGAGCTGTGACAGAACTGACCCCTGTGTGTGCACACTTTCATCCGAGGACAGCATTACAGCCACAGACCTTTCAAAATGCTTTCTCCCCGTGTGCCCACTTATTGCTGTGTTACATGGTTTCAGCTTTCTCCAAGCATTCTTCATCAGTGAACCGATTTCATCCAAGGATTGGGCTGGACTGAAAACAGGGTGGTGTTATGCAGGGAAGGAAAGATAGGCCTGTATTATCTTCTTAATGATGGCACTTGAATACGTGGCACCTTACTAAAAATCAATGAAAAATCTTTCGCTTGTGCACCTGGGGGTGGAAATGCAATTTCTTTTTATTATTCTCCAACTATAGGCTTTTAGGGAAGATTTAAAATATTAATTATTTATCCTGCATCCTAACCACTTCTCTAATAGGAAAGTAGCAGTGTCTCAGTTAAACTATGAGATACTCCAGAGAAAAAACCAAAAGAATGAAAATAAATATTAGGCCAGAATTTGTAGTAAGATAGGATCATCTTTTGTTTTTTTCCTTACAAATTTTAGGTGGAAAATTTATTCTACCTGATTTAGTATACTTGATTCAATTACGAAAGCTTGTGGTAGACATTTTTTTCATTTTTGTATTAATTTATATGGGAACAGGAGATTTGATTATGACTGGTAGCAGCAAGATATGAAACCAACAGTGTGGATTTGTTTCATGCTGGTTTGTTTGATTAAGAAAGGTAAGAACGGCACTGAAGAAAATAATATACACAGAGGCAAGGCTCCAGCTGCAGGAGCCAGCTTTCCTTCATGCACAAACGTGGGTTATCCTCTGAGCATGTATGCATGAATGTATGTATCATCTCAGATTTATTAAACATTTGTGCTTTTTTAGGCAAAGAAAGAGGATAAACTCTGAAGCAATCTGTAGACACTATTGGTGGCATCATTTCCCAGTGCTGCCAGACCTTTTAGCAGCTTCCCAGAGCTGAACACAATTTATCCTTAACGTGCTACTTCATCTCGAAGAGCTAAATATTATTTGCTGCTTACTGAATAGGCTTAGCTGAATGGCATCTGTTTGTATTGTGCAAGCTCTTTTGCTTCCAACCTAATAGTGTACATCATGGTCTAGATGTTTTATGTCCATAATCTCATTACTTGTTGTCTACTTCTTGGAAAGCTAGTGCATTCTAAAGCAAACAATGAAATGGTTTGTATTGTGGGAAGCATTAGTAGGAAAGAAGGTTTTTTAGTTCACCAGGTACTACAGGGAAGGCAATTTTCCTGCATCTTTCCTGTTTGTGCCATCAGTAGGAATTATGAGACACTGAAGCTGAGGCAGAAGGAAGGCTTCTATATCCATGGTAGCCGATATACTGAGAGGGGAGAAGTCATAGCCTGATATTTTGGAATAAGTCCCTAAATTCTGGTTCAAATTTTTTCAGCCCAGAAACTTTAGACCCCAAAAAGTCCCATCTTCTGTAGGTCTGATTGTTTTTGCTCTAGCTTTCATTGCTGTTTTGGTTTCATCACAGAGTAGATGATAATGGCTAGAAGAGTGACAACCTGGCTTTCAGAATTAAGGTCTTTAAGAAAATATTTTAATTTTCTGTCTAGCATGCCATTTAGGTGAAAAAGAAGTTGAAAAGGAAGAGAGATTTTTTACCCAAGAACACATAAACTGATTTTATGACTTTCATGCTTGATTTCATACTCATATGGGCATGAGATACATAAGAGATGTAATGTTAGTTAAGGAGACAAATGATCTCCTTAGAAAGAAAAGAAAAATAAATTTAAAAAATCAATCTTTCATTTTACACTTTTTATTTCTAAATTGCCTTATTGGGAAAACTCTCAATTTTTAAGATTTGATAATAAATAATTATTTAAATTAAAAACAAAATTCACATTCAGAAAGGTTTTTGTCATCTGTGAATAGTTAAATGGAAAGCTCATCAAGCCAGATAGGCCACTGAGATGTGTTACTATAAATTTAGAGTGTTTGACATTTTAAAAATAGGTTTTTCCATTTTAAAAAATGCACATGTTGCCGACAGATTTTTATGTTGATGACTCCAGCATCTGGTGTGAAATGCATTAAATTTTAAACATGTTGGTGCCATCTTAGATGCTGCCTCTTCTTAATTAAAAGCCATAATTTAGATGTGCTCAGCTTAATTGAGTGTCATTGCCAATGATAGCAGGAGGCTCTGTACTTAGCCCATCACTGAATAATGGTATCTGAAAGACTTATTGCATTAAATAACAATGTAAATTGTTTGTGTTTTCTTCAGCTATTTTTTCCACGCTCCTAAAAGAATGTTGTGTGCTTTCCTCCTGGTTTCTAGAATAGGAAAAACAGGTAGTTGTTTAAGGCAGCAGACTCATAGAACTGGCAAAATCATGGCCATACTAAGAGCATGATTTTGGATCTGCCTCTGCACCCGTTCTGTGCTGGTGAGAGTGATCTCAGGAGTCTCCCTCCTCCCACATCCCCTGGGCATGGAGGCAGAGCAGAGGTGCTGGTGGCAGTGTTGCATGGCGAGTGCTGGGGGAGGACTGTTTGCAGGAGCTGTGTTGGGACACATCGTTTTTGGCAGTAGTGGCACATTAGTGTCTCCGTGATTCATTTGGGGAAGGTGTTGACTCTGCTGATGCCACCATAAATTTTTGTGCCTTGGGGAAGTAGTAGTAAATTATTTTATTCACATTCTTCAGGTGGCAAAATCTACTTCTGCTTAACCCAATCAGGTGAAGATGGATAGCTGGGAAAGGATAATCCTTCTGCTAGACTGAAACCATGTAGAAATCTAACGGGGAGCCATAATTCTTTTGCAAAGGGAAAGCTGAGGAGAAAACCTCTGCAGTCTTCAAACCTAGTTACTGTCAAGCTATGTGAAAATGAAGTTACAATCCTGTCCTGGTTAGTAGTCTGGCATGGATGTAGAGATGACTGGAAGGGGTTATGGATAGCTCTTTCCTGAGTGATATGTGCTCCCTATAGTGTTGGCAGAGGAGCCACACCATGCTGCAGAGCTGCAGGTGTGTGCTGCAGGACCTGTACAGCCAGGCCCAACCCTGAAATAAAAGCGACTCAGCCCTAAAATACAAGTAAACAATCCCCTGTCAAACACTGCACTAATCTCAGCTACTTATTACAAGATGAGATGGTATCACTGCAGAAATTTTCTCCAGCTTCTCCACACACATCACCACCTGACCTGGATGCTGTCGATCATAAGGCTTTGTAAAAGGCTCATTTAAGAAATTAGAGCACATCCTTCAAACCAGGTCTTGCATTATTAATGTTAGCTACTTCACAAGTAATAGTTATAATACTGCTAATAAATAAATCAGGTAGTCAAACTACTATTACTTGTGATATACAGCTGAGAGTGGATTAACAGTCATCCTGTTGGCCTTTTGTTCAATGCATCATAAAGACTAATTAATTTGTCTGGATTAATTTTCCTGTGAACTTTGGAAAAGTCATTACATTTTCAGTCTGTTACTGAATTACTCTTTCCTCCATTTTTCTTCAGCTCCATTTCCAAATGATACATCACAAAAACATTTATAAATTTTATAGTTAAAAAGTAGTAATTATGGGTGTTAATTCAAAACGAAATATAATTTGAAAAGTGTTATATAATATGGATTTTGTTTACAAATATTCTCATTCCTGTCCTCATGCAGAATTGTAGGTTCTCAGGTTCCTAAAAATACTACCTGAGGTGGAGTATTTTGAAAAGCTCCTGTCTGCTCTCTGGTGGTCTTGGATGACAATCGCACAGTACAGTGCAAAAATACTTGATCATCCATGGTAGTACTTAAAGAATGAGAGATTTCCTCTTTGATTTCATCACTTAGATGGTGAGAGAAATTATTCTTCCTATCAGCTTTTCTAATTTCATGCAACCAATTCTATATTTTTTCTACGTACAATATGTAACCATGTATTCTTCTGTTATAATAACCAAAGTTATTGCCAAGATGCATGAAGTGGTACAGTATAAAGAATCTATCTTCTAGGTTTATTGTGGAACACTGTTAATGTTAGAGTTAACAGCTGTGGCCGCCTTTGGAGCTAAATCAGTTACCCCTCTGTATGTAATATAAACTCTCTACTGCCCATTGAACATGGACAGTGGTGTCTGAATAATGGAGTGTCTTGTAAATGGCACCCACATAAACGACTAAATACTTTTTCAGCTCTTCTGAACTGCCTTCTCTGATGATTCTGAGCCTGCTATTTCTTCTAGTGATATTCCTTTGTAAGAGATCTCTAAACTAGTGGTCTCCAAACTTTTTTTTTTTTTTTCTCTGTGTGTGTGTGTGTGTGAGTGTGTGTGATTTATATATATTTTTTGTCTCTCTCTGATCTGGTGCTCATCTGCATCTAGCCCCAGCATGCAGTGGCCCAACCTTTTTTTCTGATACATCTAAAGAGTGCTCCAATGTTCACAGGGAGGGACACTATGGCTGTCATGATACGCAGATAAGTAACTTATCTGCGTAACTTAGGGGGTGAGGAGTAGTCTTATTGATTAAGACACAACAGATTAGAATAAAAAACATTCCAATGAAAAGGAATTAATCAACTACCTGAAACAGAATTATTCACCTGATTATTACATATTCCAAACATGCACAAAATTAGAAAAAAAGAAACCCTTGGAAGATGTGAGTGCTTTTCAGAGAATCAAGGCCATGTGGAGGGTATATCTGTTTCCTCTAAAATGCCTGCCAGCCCAGCAGCTGCTATTTGGAATGTTAACACTAAAATAAAGGATAAAGGAAATATTAAAAACTGACTGAATGATTGCCGTCAATTAGATGCTTTTGGCTGGTTTTGGTGTCTTCAAAGATGGGAAACATGAGCTACCTCACAGAAGATGTATTTATATACTTCTACATCAGTTCTTATGGTGGAGAGTCTCCAAATCTGAATAGCTGAAGACTAACAGACAAGATGCATCAAGCTATCTGAACAATGGGCTTTGGTTTGAAAGAGGCTTTTTATAGTTGTCATATTTGGAACTAAAGTAATTTATTTTAAGGTCCACAAAAATATATTTAGGAACCTTATGATGGTTTGTATATAAATGGTATTGTACCACTGCAATAATTCCTGGACACTTAATATATTTATATCTTTTTAGTTTTTGATGGTACATCTGTGAAGCACTACAGGATCAAAAAGCTGGATGGAAGCTTTTTCCTAACCGAAAGGAAAACTTTCAGAACTCTGAATGAATTGGTTGACTATTATAGCAAGAACGATGATGGCCTCTGTGTGTTGCTCAGACAGCCATGCCTAAAGGTAAGGAGTGGATGCTATACTGTGCAAAGTATTTTTTGTGAGCTAGCTCCTCAGATATCTGTCAGAAAGTGTTGACCCCTTATCTACTCCTACCATTTCAGAACGTTGATGATCTGCTTGTTTTCAGGAAGTTCTGGGTAGTGTTACAGTTTCATTCTTGAGGATGACAAATTAATAACAAAATACCATGCCATTTTGAAAAAATCATCAGGTGTCTGGGGGGAAAATATGCCAACTCTTGATTTAGGAGTACCTTTTTATAAATATATATGGAGATGAAATCTCCAACTTCATAACTCTAGCTGTCCATAAGTAATTACTGAGACAAAACCACAAGGTTCTGGCAAAAAATACGTCACTGTTCAAAAAGCTCACTAGAGGGATGATTTCTAATTTTTGCCTTTAATGGCAGGATATTTTTTTAGCATATTTCTTATTTCTAACAAAGAGCACCCAGGATGAGGGTTGTATTTTATGTTCTCGGCTCACTTTATCGCATGTGTGTACTCTAAGGAAACATTATTTATATCTATTCCAGCTTAACATTACATAGCAAACAATGATTTGTATTTCAGTAATGTTGTTGAAAAAATATAACAAGTCTCAATTATTGTATTATTTATTTTCTTTTACAAGATACAAACTCCTGCTACTTTTGATTTGTCTTATAAAACTGTTGATCAGTGGGAGATAGACCGACGATCTCTGAAATTGGTGAAAAAATTAGGATCTGGTCAGTTTGGTGAAGTATGGGAAGGACTGTGGAATAATACCACCCCCGTTGCAATCAAAACATTAAAACCAGGTATGTGAATTATTCTTAGATGTTAATCATATGAAATATTAGCAAGAGTGCTCCTTTACTTTTTAAATGCTACAGCAAAGAGAGCCTATCTGTATATGCACTCATTCTTAAAATCCACACACATAAACATGAAGATTAGTAAAGTTCTAGGTCCAGATAGTCTTTGGTATTTTGAATTACAATTTTATACAGTTTTCTGTTTCTAGATGAGCTGAATTAATTCAACATCTGTGTCACATAAAAAGGCAACCGCAACAAGGGTTGCACCTATTTCATACAGTGCTGTTTGTATGGAACTATGTAACTGAAGATTGAATAATCTGTAGGTGAAGTAATTGATTTACTACTGGTTTGTCATCTGTAGGATTTTTTTGCAATTAGGTGCTATATTATAGTGATTTCTTTGCTAATATAGAATACTTACTATGCTAAGTTTGTACTCAAGAAGTGCTTTAATCCTAGTATTGCTTGAATAAAATTTCTCAAAGTTTTTGATACACAACATTTATACCCACTATTTGCATGTAATACGAGATTGTGACTAATACAGCTTTTAGCATTTTTCTTAATTATTTTTAATTAACTTCAAGTAATTTGTGCATTTTAAATCGACAACATAAAATATCTGCCAGCAGATGGCAAGAACCACATAGATAAGAGAGGTAGCCTGGATGATATACATGTTTTTAAGAAGAGATTACAACATGAGTTGTGGTTAATTGAAAAAGCTTGTGTTGGGAACTAATGAACATGATTCAGGAAGCAGAACACATTCAGACCATTGATTCAGAATAACATCAGTATGCTTGAGCACTGCTTGAATGGTGTCCCGAACAGGGAGGAATTTAAGCATATGTTTTAAGGCTTTCTTGTATAAGGATATTTTTTTGTTTTGGGACATGCAAACGGAAAGAAAATAAGCACCTTTTATTTTTTTCTCTGCTTAACTGAAAATATAAAAACTGCTCAGACTAAAGACCTTCTATAATTCATATGAAAGACAGTACTTTTTTTCACTGAACAGGTGCATCTCCCTAGTGACTCAGTAAACAGAAAGCATCTTGAAATCTCTTTCTCACTGGAATAAATATAAGACTCACTGCAAACTTGTTATCACATATAGACTAGCACAGTATAATGGAAGAAACTCCTTCTACTGTGATTCTTTTTGTAGTATCATAGTTCACCTGGGAAAAAGGGCTCGATTAATCAATACTTTTTCTATCTCAGTTTTTTCCACTCTAGTCTGACTCTTGCTGAGGTCAACAGCAGTAGTCTCACTGATTGCATGGTGGGTTGTATTGAGTTAGGGCAGACAGAAGCCCCACCTGGAGGCAATGCTTGGACAGCAGAGGGTTTGTGACCTGACACTGTGATAAGGAAGCTATGCACTGCACATAGTGTTGCTCACAATGAAGACTTTGATTCCCAAAGCCATCTTGATAAATTATGTAGTTAATGCTGAATCTCTTATCACTGTACTTTGTGACCTATCTCATTCTACAAAAGCAGTTCAAGCAGTCAGAAATGTAAGCATTTAACCTTGTAGTATTACTTCTCCAGGGAATTATCGTCTTCTAGACAGTGTTTTTCACTGTATAGTGAAAGGCATTTGGAGTGCCTTACAATAATCAGCACATTGGTTTTCCATAGCTTGTTCCCATTGTTACTCATGAGGAATAACACTTCACTAATTAAAGATGAACCACAATACCCTCACTCTAATCTGAGTAAAAAATGTTTACCTTGGTACTAATAAAATTTCAGCAAAGGGTAGGGCTGGTAATTTTACTCACCATAACATAAAGTTGATAAATGAAGGGAAAACATAATAGTTGATGAGTAATCAAGAAATACATTGTGTTGATGACTGAAGCTTCCAATATTCGCATAAGCAGTGTTTCAGACTTCAAGTGTCAAACTGTAAAATTATCCTCTCCTCTTGCTTGGCTTAAAGATCTAAATCACTTGTCTTTACACTGGGGCAGGAGCAGGTGTATTCTAAACTACAGACTTTTCACTAAGCTGTTTTACACGGTAGACTCTCTGGACAAGAAAGTCATCAGAAAAACAGAGGGGTGTGTTAAACTCAAAGTGATCTGGCAAATACAAGGGTCTGAGATGGAAAGGGTTCTGTTATAAAGGCTTTACCACCAGAGAAATTGTGAAATGGAGCAATGCTCTTATTGCCAAGCAGGAGCAGGTTGATCAAGGGTAATCACATGGTGAACAATAGAGAAGAGCATAATGCAATTAGAATGTCATAGATTTATAGGCCTGAAAGCCAGAAAGGATTTCTGTTACTTTGAGTTCTTCTGTTGAGCATTATTTTGCTGTGTACATCTGTTCTAGACCATATATAGTTGGAATACTTTGCTGTTATATGCCGTTACACATCATCCCTCTGCTGAGATTAGTATTTATATTTAATCAAAACACAGCTTGTTCTTGACTATACAATGATAAGTCTTCTAGTCCTAAGATAAAGGCACTGTAAGAATGTGCACCTAATTTCACATTTGAATTTTCTTGATGTCTTCTCTTTAACCCTTGCTATGTCTTCTTGTAATAAAATAAAAGCCTATTTGTATGTATTAATTTTTCTTTTCATTCTGGAGGTAAAGACAGAGTGGGTTAAACCAATTTTCAGTTGTCTCTAGAAAGGCTAAAAGCAGTTTCTTGTTACATAATATCCTTCTCATTTCTCAAACAGTTTTTCTCCGGACTTAAACTAATCTCTAGCTATCGCTAGTAAAAGGCTTAAAACCAAGTATGCGAATGGCACCCTGGCCTGTGTCAGCAATAGTGTGGCCAGGGGGACCAGGGCAGTGATTGTTCCCCTGTAGTCAGCACTGGTGAGGCCACACCTCAAATCCTGTGTCCAGTTCTGGGCCTCTCAGTACAGGAAGAACATTGAGGTGCTGCAGTGTGTCCAGAGAAGGGCAATGGAGCAGGTGAAGGGTCTGGAGGGTAAGGTCTATGAGGAGTGCCTGAGGGAATTGGGGTTGTTCAGTCTGGAAAAGGGGAGGCTCAGGGAAGATCTTATCACTCTCTACAACTGCCAGAAAGGAGGTTGTAGTGAGGTGAGGATTGGTGTCTGCTCCCAGGTAACAAGCAATAGAAGAGGAAACAGCCTCAAATTGTGCCAGGGGAGGTTTAGATTGGATATTGTGAACTTTTTTTCGTGGAAAGGGTTGTCAATCTGGAACAGGCTGCCTGGGGAACTGATGGAAAATCCATTCCTGGAAGGGCTCAGAAGACATGTGGATGTGGCGCTTGGGGTCGAGGTTTAGTGGTGAACATGACAGTGCTAGGTCAATGGTTGGAATCAATGACCTTGTAGATCTTTTCTAACCTTAACGATTCCATGATTCTAGGACTCTATGACCTTCCAACATATAGGAAAAATTAATCTCCCAGAATTCTGGTGAGATGGCAGTAATGGGTTTTCCCCAAAGCCAGGTCTCGCTTGATGCAAATGAGTGATTCCTGACTTGTGAGTGATGAGGGTGTTCAGAAGTCTGTTTCCATTCCAATTTGGAGCAAGAGACAATTTTTTCAAATATTTTATACAAACTGGAAATTTCACAACTCTTTCTTTCAGAAATATTGATATGCAGCATCCTAGCTACGTTTTCCCTCTTTTTAGGTATCTGGCATCTCAGATATATCAGGATATTCTAATAATTAGCAGGAAAAAATAAGCACTCACTCACATATCAGATAAAACATATTTTAGATTAAAAATGCACATTACAGTGAGAAAATAAAGTGCTCTTAAAGCACATTTCTTTATATTGATTGCAAAGTCTGGACTCCATGAATCCAAAAATCTTAAAACACTTTCCTCCCTGCTGCCTTCTTCCTAGGCTTAACTTCACTCCCAAACTCTCTACCTCCTCCTCCACTGTGAGGCAGCTTGACATGGAATGAGGTTTTTGTTTAATGCGTCACATGTTGTCTCTGATGCTCCTTCTGCCTCAGAGGAAGGGCTCCTCATTCTTCTCCTGCTCCAGCATGGAGTCCCTCCCACAGGAGAGTCCTCCACAAGCTTCTCTAATTTGAGTTCTACCTCTGGGCTGCAGTTCTTCACAAACTGCTCCGGTGTGGGTCTCTCCCGTGGGATGCAGTCCTCCAGGAGCAGACTGTTCCAGTGTGGGTGGCATATTCCCACTCCTCTCTTCTCTGGCTGTTCCTGGTGTTGCGTCGGTTTTCTTTCCCCCCGTCTAAATCTGTTATCCCAGAGGTGCTGCCACCACTGCTGATGACTTTGGCCTTGGCCAGCAGCGGGTCCATCCAGAAGCTGACTGGCATTGGCTCGGTCAGACATGGGGGAAGTTTCTAGCAGCTTCTCACAGAAACTACCGTGCAGCCCCACACTACCAAAAGCTTTCCACTTAAACACAATACATTCTGCACCTCAGCTCTTTTTATCACATATGTAAGAGCTGTCATTAAAGTCCACACTCATCACACAAACTTCATAAACTTCACTAACATCAAGAAAAAGAATTCTCCGCACCAAAAGCAAAACACCATAATCATGATACCAAATCCAACAATTTGCACACAATCCACCCCTTGTCCCTCCAGCGCAATTACAACAACTGAAATTCCCTGCAATCATTCCACTCTTTGCTCTCAAATATCATTGTCAATGTCTTGCCCATTACCTCTCCTTACTCCTTTTACAATCTGTTGATCAGTGTGACTATAAACAAAAAGCAATTGTAATGTGATGCTTTCGTTCAGATAATTCTCTCATTTGTTCACTGGTTCACTTATCTCTGCTTTGGAGACATCTGTGACATTTTATCAACCAAAACCATAGCCATGAATGTGTGAATGAAAAAACAAAACATAAGAACATCTTTGCCTTAAGGAACATCTCGACTTTTAAGCTGTTGACCCACAGTTTTCAAAGAGGTGTAGGGATCAGTAGATAGGAAAACAGTCTAGAAACCAGCAGTTGCTATTTCTGGTTTTGGCTCTGCACAGCACTGTCTTGATTCAGGTCCCTGAACATGTCCTTTCACATTTCTGTTTTCATTTCCGCACTGAGACATTGTTTTTTCTATTTAAGTGGAAATCATTGCAGCAGGGATTTGCACTTTGTCCTATGTTGAGTGTGATGGATTTTCTAGAGCCTATTGTCTGGGCTAGCTTGCTTCTCCAGCTGTCAGCATGTGAAGCAGACATCTATCATCACTAATTAATTGTACCTGATAAAGTTCCTTATGCCTGTTGAAGTTGACGGATACATTTGTCATTATCACATTGTAAAGCACCTCCCAAGCTTCTCTTTGCATGGAAACTGTCCAAGCATGACTTTTTTTTTTTTCAGGAGGCTTTCCCAAAATGGTGTCTGTGTTGGTACTGTCAGTGGAGTTTTTAATAGTATTTTCAGTTCTTTAATATGTCATCTCTGTAATACATATGCTGTGTAAAAAGCTTTGCACCCAGGAAAGTACCCCATTTTCCCTGAATAAAAGAGTTTCTTTTATTCCATTTAATTCAGTATGTGGCCTTACATTAAAGTGCAACTTGTAAGTTTACTTCTGCATGGTGACAAGCTGCTTTAGAACATCCAGATTCTACATTAGTAATATGTTAATGTGAATAGGTTTTTTAGTCTCTTGTGTTGCCAAATACTGGGTTTTTAAATGTTATTTCTTTGTTACTCATAAACTTCTTCAGAAGATCATAGTTATATGCTTAATGCAGTCTCCATGTAAATTAATTTTCTATAAACTTATTTAGAGGACTAAGTTTCTCTGAAGTGCAAGGGTACTTTGAAGCAATTTGGGAAGGTTTATTGAAAGTTGCAAACAAAGGGTCTTGTGATGGGTTTATCAAATGTTTAAGGACGATTTACATTTAGGCCAGTGGAACCTGGAAAATAACTGACCTTCCTCTCTAACTCATTTCCAGATTATCAGTGTTTATCTTGGAATGTGAAGCTTCTTCAGATCTAGAACAAAATATTTTCGAAGAGAAGTTAATCAGAACTGATATACCTGTTTTAAGTAGGCTTAAGTTAGAGGTGACCATAGAACATATCAAAGAAAGAGATTCCAACATTTTGTTCCTAAGAATGTCTTTGACATTTAGAAAAACATTTTTCATTCAAAAAACAGATTATCAAAACCAAATTTTTTCAGGTCCTGATAAATCTACTCCCAAACTGGTATCTTACATAAAAGAAGCCTCTACTTGTTTCAATAAAGGATTATGTTAACTAATTGTTTTATGACCAAGTGGTTTCTACTTACGCTAACCTGCTCTTTATCCTGTGTTTACCACTTACAGGTGAAAATGTATATTTCATTAAAAACACACATATTCAGCTACAAGCTAAAACCACTTCAGTTGTTGGAAACTCCATGTGGCATGTGTTTCTTTCCTCAAAGGGATGTACTGTAAATTCTTTGCCACTATTGTGACAGGCTTTATCCAACTAATTTGTAACAAGCATGTTTGGTTGCTTTCAGAGGCAGTTTTTAAATTGATTATTCAGTTGTTAAAACCTAATCTTAGGCAGAACGCTCATAAAGGCACTTTTAAATTTTTTTCAGTTGGCATCCAATCTTCTTATTAAGTACAATATAAGATTTACAGGTCTCTGGGGGATTGGGACCCTGTCTGCTACTTGTACTATTTAAAGATATAAGCTAAGTAAAACTGAAGGTTACATATGCTCTTTAAAATATGCAGGAAATACTTATTGATCTTTTTCTGGTTTGTTATCATTATTGTCACTGTTATTTGCTTTTACAGTGTAGAAAAGGATTTGCAGCTATTCAGCTAATGGAATATTTCCCTCTTGATCAATTTACTGAAAGTTGTCATATGTGAAAAACATGCTGCTTGGTTTCAGTCTGTTGGAAGAAGTTTATAGCATGATTAAACTGAGAAATTCCTGGTAGGCAAACTTTGATGGTGGGAACAAATCAGACTGTCATATTCTATGGTGTGAAAAAATCCTGTATAATGATCCATAGAGGGTCCATGATTTGGTAGACCCTAAGTGAGCAAGTACTTTATCCTTTTTAGGATCAACTTGTCAAATTTTGGCACTGATGCTAAATCATTAGTTACGCCAATGCATTTGTTTTTGGAGGCAGAATGCTTCACATCATGCAGATTCTCTGTAGATTTTACGTTGATTTTTATGAAAATGCATATATCTTGAAATGAGTAAGCAAATGGGGCAAAATTTTAAAACAATATCAAAGTGTCCAAAAAGTCCAAACCCTATAAAGACAATCCTAGACTTTTAATTTATTTTTTTTTTTTTAATCTAGAATTGGTGGAAAGTTCAAGTAAATTTATAAAGGTTGTGCTATTCTAAACGGGAAAAAGACATAGAGCATTACAGATATTTGGGGTTTTCTCTCTGTCATAATCTCTGCTTTATGCAAACCAGGTGTGATCATTTACTCTTGTGCAGGCCCCCACCTTCCTCTGACAGTGACTAAAGAAAAGGAGTATAGCTTGTACCTGTTGAGGAGATGTATTATTGGCTGCTTGCCATGTATTGATGGCATGGAAATCCATTAGCTTTGACCATTCCTCCTAATGACATCCTATAAAGTCTGGCCAAATTGGGCAATATGGGATTGCCAAGAGAGGTATGAGGAAATGTAGGACACAAGTACCTGTTCCTTGCAATGTAATCTTTGCTCTCCCAAGCAGCAATGTCAAGTGGCTCTTTTTTCATAAAGTCTATGTCAGGAGCATTTCTGAGTCATTCCTCTTGTACTGATGTGAGGATATGAAATCACACATCATTACTGTATTTTGGGAAATAGGTTGGGGCATTTTTCAGAAGGTGGCATTTAAGGTAGGTATTGGGTGAACAGGGTGATTTTCTAGATCTTTTTGTAGAACAGATTTTCTGTTAGAATTTTATTGCTGAACCATTTAGCATCCTCCAAGAATTTCACTTAATTTAAACATCCGTGTTTGGCACAGAGTCAAACTCCCAAATGAACCTTATAGGTTACCTAATATTAAAAAAAAAAACCATAAAGACTCTTACTCTTGCAGCCTTGGCTTCTCAAATTACTTAGTCGGCTTACTGAGTAAGATGAGTTTGTTTTTAAACATGACATAGAGCAGAATAACTTGGATAGCTAGATTTTTTTCCTCCCCAATCTTAACCATAATATTTTCTTAATTAAAGTATTTTGATTTGGGAGGAAGGAGCCATTTGAGTAGTTGAATAATTTCACATTTGTTTGTGCAAGCATTTTGAAGGAGATATAATTTACCAACTTCCTCAAACATCTGACAATATCTTATCACTGCTGGATCATTCACATAGAAAACTTTGCTTCTTTATTTGTGCATGTTTTCCTAATCAATCCCCTATTCAGGATATATGAGCTTTAATCCTAAATTTGCCATGACTTGAGCTTCCTGTGCCATTTCTGATTGCTTCTTTGACATAGTTTCTGCATTGGTTCACTCTGTATATGAATAGAACTAGAGATATTATGATCTTATATAACACTTTAAAAGCTGGCATCATTTGCTGTTAAGACACTTTGGTATTTAAGGGATTGTAAAATTAGTGTTACATCTGTGCATACATTGGTATTTCTAATAAGGTTGCTATTGCATGATCATTGTAAATAGCTATTTGTTTTCGTATATATAGAATGCACACATCTTCTCTGCATATGCTAAACTGATTTCAATGCTTTCAGGCTTTGATTGGTGAAGCTGAAAATATAGTGCAACAAATTTTTATTGCAGCACTAGTTTTCTCTCAGAAATTTTATGTTTATTACCTAGACATTGTCACCTCAGTTCCTGGTCCTTTTGTTAACCAGTTGTTTGTTTAAAATGTATCCCTTAACATTCTAACCTCGCTTTTTTTTTCCTGTTTGGGGGAGGCCTGGGGGCGGTTGATTTTAGCCTTTATATTTTTGGTGGCTGGGACACATATGTTCTCTGTCCTTATGCAACTGGCATGTTTCACTCATTAACTGTTTGTTTCAGCTGCACTGTCTGTTTTCTGTGGGAACTGTGAAGATTTGAGATGCTAATGTACTTTCGAAGACAGAAAACAATCTCAGTTACTCCCTTAAAACTGCTAGGCTGGTAGGAAGGCCTTTAATAACTTCAGCTTATATTTTGTTATATGCTGTTGTTTCAGGTTCAATGGATCCAAAAGACTTCCTGGGGGAAGCACAAAGAATGAAGAACTTGAGACATCCAAAGCTTATACAGCTTTATGCTGTCTGCACTTTGGAGGACCCAATGTATATTATTACCGAGCTGATGAGAAATGGGAGTCTTCTAGAGTACCTTAAAAGTAAGCAAATGACTCATTTTAAAGGTGCTGCAGTTTAGTAAATACACTAACATAAAAGACAGAAGTACAACACCCTGGTTTAATATAAAAGCTGCATTATTTGTCGTGTGTGGGGGTGAGAAAAGAAGAAAGAAAGGTTTAAGAATTTTTGACATGCCAAAATATTTGAGAAGTAGGAAAGAATCACATTCACAGTCTGATTCTTGCCTTATAATGGCCCATATTTTTTCATCCAGTTCTATGAGTAGATGGGAACATGCACAAAGGAATAAAAACATAAGTATCCAGAAGGATAGGTCATCATATTTGACATGAAATAGAGGCACTTCCACAAAATGTACTCAACAGCTTTGAAAACTATTACTAGTCAGGGAGAGCTTTTCACTACAAATTTGTCCCTTGCCTATCTCATCAGGGCTTTTATCTCAGCGGCACTTCAAAGTGCTCTTTTGAAGGCAAATAATAATTAAAAATAAAATTGTACAGCCTGGAACAGACTAGAATAATGATTGCACTTTTAAGTTCACTCCTGTTACTGGGAAATGTTTGATTCTAGTGTTGTTACCCATTTTCAGTTTAGCAGATGTCTGTGAGATGCTAAATGTCTTTAAAGCTGTAATGATTTCTCGAAGACAAAATGTTTGCCACAATTGTCATGCTGAATTTCTTCTCTGTTTCCAACCCATAAAGCAAAGCCCTGTGTAATACCACAGACAGCATTTACCATGACACATGCCTTCTCCCATCTTCTCCACGGAACTATTTTTAAATGAGGGTCTGTCCATGCACAATTACAGCTAAAGAAATCTCTGACACGGAGACAGCCCTACCAGGAACTGTCCAGAGTGGGTCTGCCATGACCTTGGGCCAGATCATCTACAGTTTTGTAGGCACTTACTGGCCAGAGGTAGCAAGGCACAAATTTCCCTTAAATTCTTATCTTTGGTGCCTTTGTGTGCAGATTGCTGCTTATCTGATTGAAAGAGCCTGGCACATCAGGAAATGATTGCTGTGCGTGGAAACATTTATTGCACTGGAGAAATAGCTCTGAGAAAGCCAAGATGAGTCACAACTATTGCAGAGGTGAAAACTGGCCTGTTAGTGTGCACCGAGTAAACATGTCCAGGGCACATCAGCACTGCAGCCTATGTGTGGATCAGTTGCCAGCATATGCACAGCTCCCTGCTCCTTGACTAAGTGCTCACTCCTGTAGCTCATCATGAGAGATTGTGGAAAGTCAGTTGGTTTCCAGGCAGCCGTCAAGATATCCATAAAAATGTCCAGTTGAAACCCAGCCTAGTGGTATCCCTCCTTGTCTGATGGCCAATGCACAGGGAGGTGCACAGATCTAAGAGGTGGAGGCAGAGATCTGAAGGTTTTGATAGGTATTGAGGTCAGAGAAAAGTCATTGCTGTCGGTGAGAGTAATAAGGAAACAGATTTGAAGCTTGTGTAGAGCTCTGTGACTGGAAGTGATCTGTATCAGCTGGAGTGCACAGTTCCTGATAAGTTTTCTTGAGACTCAGCCTCTGCAGGGAACAGGAAAATATTTCCAGAAGGCTTCTGTTTTTGTGTGCACCATGGGTGAGTAGGGCAAACTAGAGCAGAGGAAAGTCCAGAGATATTCTTCGTTCCTATTCCCCTCCTATAACTGCATGGTATGCTTTTCCAGCTTTAAAAGTCCCTACTATTTTATTCGCAGTTACGATCACATTTCCCCATAATGACAGCTACTTAATAATGATGGACATGTGAATTCCCTATGCATGCTGTAAATGTACTTTGGGAGAGTTCTTGATGAACACTGCTATGCAGAGTTATTGAGCTGCCACCAGTATGAGAAAAATGCACCTGAAAACCTTTCTTTGTTATTGGAAGTGAATGAAATTGTCATAAATGTATGAGCACTTTTATCAATTCTGATGGACCTGGGGCTTGTTCTGGCAGGTATGCAGTTCTGAAGTTCGGTGAATTATTGTGGAGGCAATGCCCTCACTGGAGAAAGTGCTGCTTATTTATTTTTCTCTTTTTTATTGTTAGATATCTGTCAGTGAGAATATTTTCCTGTCTTTTCTATATGAGATATTGGGATTGATTGCTTAGACCAGGGTGCAGACCCCAAGACTTCTTTAATATTTTCTCTAATAAATTTTTCGTATGAGGTTGAGAGTTTTTTAAAAAAATATTAGTAAAAAAGGAAATAGAGGTGCTGCATTTTCTTTATCGGTTAAAGAATAATCCATGGGAAGATATCATGAATTCAGCAGTAGTGCCTGATTTTGAGTGTGGAAGTTATATATATATATATATACACATATATATGTAAACTTAGAGCAACTGTCCAGTACCTAAAGGAAGCCTACAAGAGAGCTGGAGAGGGACTTTTTACAAGACCAGGTAGTGATAGGACAAGGGGAAATGCCTTTAAACTGAAAGATGGTAGGTTTACACCACGTAATTCTTAGAAATTCTTTACTATGAGGGTGATAAGTTACTGGGACACCTTGTCCAGAGAAGTTGTGCTTGAACTTGTGTGTTTTGTCTGGCACAGCTGGGAGTTTTGGAGATGTAGTCAGAAATCTTCATGAGACAGACATACATGATTTACACTTCAGATCCCAAAGAGACCTGTGATTTCATCCTCTGTCATTTGTGGATTTATATCTTTATATAACAAGATGAATAATAAATGTTGATGCCTGCCAGTTATCAGAACTGAAAATCTTCAGAGTGTTGTATTATTCTGTGGACTGCATGGATTTTCTTACAGTCCAATTTTTGTCCCTCTCTCTTTTAAAAGTCCAGGCAGCTATGAAACATGTGTGTAGGAGAGGAAACGGCATTCTGAGTCAACAATAGAAGTAAATAATCCTAGTGCTGGATTATCATGACAAGTTTAGTCTCAAAAAGGAAGCAGGGGAAGACACAAAAAGGACAAATTTAATTTTTTTTTTGCCTAATTATGTCAGAACATACAGATGGGCTAATTCAAGGCCTGCAGATTGCAGAATAGATTAGTAAACAATGGAATTTCACACTCTTCATAAAGTGAGATTGCAAGGTTACATCAGATAAAATGCCAGAAACTGGAGGAGGCTAAAAACAATGCTAAGACACACTATCACTGCAAATCAATTAAAAATAAACAAGAGAAAACTGCTAGCTACAAAAGTTTTATTTCTCTAACACAGAGGCAGTAAGTAAAAGTCACCAGCCTGATGAGAGAGTACTGCCAATAAGCCTAGCAGCAAGCATTCAGTTTTTTGATATTAAGATTCTGAAACAGGAAGTTGAAACAGTTTTGAGTGTTAGAGGCTACAGAGGTAGGAAATCATGCTTCAGTGCTGCAGCATTTGGGATTGGGTGACAGTGGTCCTTGAGGGTAAAACTGATTTGGTTTACCATCAATTACCTCCCGCTTTAAATTCTTTGCATTGAGAAGGTTGGTTAGCTGTCCCCAAAATGCCACAAAGGCCCTGAGTTTGTACCCTAATGTGTTATACCCTAATGAATTTTTTTTGATTGCTTGTGTCAAAATTTTTGGCTGCAGCTTTTCACGACCTAAGACTCTTCGTTCATTTGTGGAGGCAAGTTGCTCAGCTCAAAATTCTTCTACTGCATTGTTTGAACAATGATCTTTGATTGCCAAATCTCAGTTTCTGGGATTTGCTTATCTTAGTGTGGTGGGGATGACATGCACATTACTTCAAAAATCTACTGGAGAAGCAGGCAGCTTGAAAGCATCTCAAGGAGTCCTACTGTTGAGCAGCAACAACAGAGATAACAGCGTGAAGCAGTCAAGTGGACTGGAAAGTGAAAATGAGAGTTACACTTGACAGCAGATGGTATTTTTCCTAGTCAGAATCATCAGAGAACAGGGAACAGGGATAATTCTGTGCTTTTCCATCTTTAGTCAGCTCTGGGTACTGATGTTAACTCTTACTCACAGTTTGGAACAGATTTACGAACCTGTCAGAAAGGTGCATACTATGTTACTATGGGTAGATAAAAGATTTTTGCTTTGGACTGTGTCAGCAGCTCCTTCCTGAACTAGAATAACTCCTGAGTTTAGTATCTACTCTTTTAGAGAAGATGGGACAAGCATTGTTACTCAGTTATTGTGAAATAAGTAATGTCATTCACTAATCCCTGTCATTTGGCTGGGCTGTTACTTTATTGAATTGCATGGTTTGGTTCATTCGTGTTGGCTGTTTGAACCAGTCAGGTTTTCAGTTATTTATGTCTGAAATCTGCGTGTTGTTCTTGTTCTTACGTTGTTCTTGTCATCTCCTTTTTAAACAGAAGATGGAGGCTCTCAAATCTCCCTGGCACATCAAGTAGACATGGCTGCTCAGGTGGCTTCTGGGATGGCATATCTTGAATCTAAGAACTATATCCATCGGGATCTGGCAGCCAGGAATGTTCTTGTTGGTGACCACAATGTTTACAAAGTGGCAGACTTTGGACTTGCAAGAGTTTTTAAGGTAGGTTGTGAGAGAGTTAATTGTCTCTGCTTTTAACTCTGGAGAACAAGGTGGAAGAGGCCAACTAAAGAATGAATGATTCAGACAAAGGCAAGCCCAGGGAGAAAAGGACCTATAACATGTTCACTTGTATCTTCTACCTGCATTATCCCATGCAAGGTTAGCAGTTGCCCTGTGCCTTTGTGTCAATCTGAAGAGTCTTGGTGTCTGCTCCCCACCCAGCCACCCAGGAAGAAGCCTGACAAGCAACACCCTTTGCTGGACAAGCTTAATCCACAGTGTCTGCAACACGGAGAGGAATGATGGAAAGATTATACACCTGGGCCTGTAAGGGAAGGCATATAAAAATGTATGGAGAGCTATTCTCTCCTTGTTCACTTCCCCACTGCCTCCGTGGTGCTTGTGAGAGCAGGTAGTAATCATAAAAGGACCTTATTCCTCTCCACAGCTAACAGCAAAGTTCATAAATTGAGCTCTCAGAGCTTTAAATCTGGTGCAGTTGCAAATTCTTTGCCACTGCACTGTTTTGGTTTTTTTTCTCTAGTCCTTGAAGGCAGAGAATGCCAAGTATTGCTGACCAAAATCTCCCTATGGAAGAGCTGTGGTTTAGAAACGAGATTTCTCACCTCTTAAAATTATTTAATCAGTGTTGAAAAGATTTATTTTGCCATATTTTATGGATTTCAATATGAAATCCATAAGTTCTGAGTCTGTGTTTGGGTTTTATTATTCATTTATGTTCTTGCACTGAGAAGGAAAAAACAGAGAAAAAAGTCCTTTGCTTCTCATTTTGTTTTTCCATTCAAGCAGCAGAAATTGAAGTTCGTAACAGAATTAGATTTAATACATACTGAAGTATAGAATAATGGCTTAACAAAGGCATCAAGGGACTTGGAAAATTCTTTTAATTTAATTTTGATCCTTCTAAATGTGTATTAGTTCATATTATAAGTTTTTTACCATAAAAAATATATCTTTTTAAATGAACAATGCTCATAATGGATATTTCTCTTCTGTCTTTACTAGAGAAGGTAACAATTTACAGCTGTTGACATTTCTTGTTAAAACTGAACTTTACTAAAATACTCAGTCATAGAGTTATTTGGGCAGACTTTTAAAAAAATATTTTGTCTCCTAAGCCAAAACACAAACATGGTCACATACAAAGAATTAAATGTGAGAAATTAAATCTGTATTTTCACATGTGTTATTTAGTATGAAGAAATAATTTCTTTTTCTAAAGATGAGTGTTGTGGTCAAGATGCCAACTGTATAAGTATAGAGATACAAATCAGTAACAACAAGTATTTTCAAAACTATAGAGCACTGCAGCTGGGAAACATACATTCTGTATTTAAACAATCAAAAAAGTATAATCTGGTACATATATGCCTGGATTTGCCTGTGAAAAACTTGATCAAGTCTTAGGTGTGACTTCTGTACACTAAATTACATGTAGGAATTAAAGAGAGAATAAATGTTCACAAAATTTAGATATCTGTGCAATAAACCTTTAAGGACATGATTCTACAAATTTGCAACTCAACAGTTTTTCTGTGTCTTTCACCTACACTTTACATTAATTAGCTCACTGGAAGCTAATATGTTAATTTGAATCAGTCAGCGTTTGTTCTGTCTTCCCCAAAAACCTGCTTAAGCAACTGTTATCAAAGTCAATGGCCCTTCAACACAGCAATAAATCACAGAAGAAGGTTTCTGAAATTCATTAGCTCCTGCTCTTGCCTTCTCTCTTTGCTGAAGACCAGACGTGGGGACATTTGGTCTCTAGTGTCAGCAGGATGCTTACACTGCCACTCCTGACAGACTTTTGAAATCTTGCATGCCAGGTCCAGAATTCACAGTAGCAAGTCATAATTAATCAGGAGCCACTCCAACACTGTGCTCTTGCTTGAAATGATAAATGCTTTAGAAAAGCCTCTGATGAAGCCTCTGCATTTCTCAACTGCAAAGCCGAATCCAATGATAGACTTCAGAAAGTGGGTACTTACATGAAAAACAAGAGTTTGGTTAAAAGATGATAAGATTAAGCACATGCTGAGCTTAGTCAGATGCTTAAGTGCTTTGCTGAAGCAGATCTGAAACCAGGCTTGCTTCGTTTTACCCATGATAGGGAGAAGATGGAAACATTTATGAAGCTAGGGCTGCAACAAAACTCCCAGTGAAATGGACAGCCCCTGAGGCAATCCACTACAACACATTCAGCATTAAATCAGATGTCTGGTCATTTGGGATACTTCTG
This sequence comes from Melanocharis versteri, assembly GCA_013397845.1. Lineage (NCBI taxonomy): Eukaryota > Metazoa > Chordata > Aves > Passeriformes > Melanocharitidae > Melanocharis > Melanocharis versteri. The sequence continues at coordinate 407,006 of VZTG01010463.1, read as the reverse complement.
TTTGAAATAATCACCTATGGAGAGATGCCTTATCTTGGTAAGTACTTTTACTTAACGAATGAAGTCTAGTTTTTTTCTTGCTTTCAGAATGACACAAAAAAAGAAGGCTGAATGGCTGTACTACAGGCATGTTAAAGGGTTAAAACTTTAAAGAGAAGAAGAAGGCTGTTCAGATGAGGTCCATCTAGTGGGTCAGACCTTCTAGCTTCCCCAGGCTCCCTGGAAGCTTTGCAAAGGCTGTGATTAGCACATATTCAAGCTTCCTCTTGCTGGAGTCAACCTGCACTGCACAGGCACCTAAGCCAGCTGGCTATTTCCCTCCATCATCAGATCAAAGATGCCAATTCCTGGAATGTGAAAAAAGGGAAGAAATAAAGGAAGGGTTTTTTATTCCCCAACCTGGCCTTTTTAATTTTTTTTTTTAGTATATCTCATGGAAGAATAGATTATGTGTGAAGTGCTGCACAAGCACTTCAGGTGGAAGGTGTCTGAAAAATAAATCAGTGGGTTTTTACCTTCTTCCCTCATATTTGACCTTTGCAGTTAAAAGTCTTCACAAGAATTAAATAATTAAAAAATAAAATGTCACCAACCTCAAAAGCAGATATAGTAGTCTGAGAGCAGCTACTATTTCTAGTACTGTGAGAAATGCTCAAGGAACTGTGGCTCCAATAACACAAGATATCAGTGAGATGATTGACTGTGACTCATTTTGTGCTGGTGAGTAGAACACAAGGGAAGGACTAAAGCAAAAAAAAGTTATGTTGTGTCTGTACAGGCCTGAGGGGTGGTGTGTTTGCCATAAACTACATTTCACAGGGTCCCAAACTGATATTTTCTGTAAAAGGAAAATTGATTTTGCTTTTTGATTCCCACCCTCACCTCCTGCAAAATTGTTCTGAAGAAAAAAAAAGCAAAGCAAAACATCCTGAAGTCTTATATAAACTATAGGTGTGTGCATATGGACACACACACAGAGAAATAAATCATTTTAGTGTAAAAAAATATGTAACACCGTGGCTCTGGATATTGTCTGAAAATCCATTCAGTATCACCCCTTTGCAAAGGCATAGTTTATCTGTATCTTGAAAGTAGAAAATGTTGTTTTGCCATGGCTATTTGCTTACTTGGTATTACTTTCAGGAGTTTGTTCTCAGTAATCAGTTAGAGGAGGTTATGTTGATTTGTGGTGGCAGTGGATAATGTGCAGAGGAAACACCATTCAGAGATCTAGGGAAAAGAAGCTAACACAATTCAAGATTTAATTTAAAGAGTAAAAAATTGGAAGGGAACAGGACAATAGTCTTAGCATACAAAGGTATAGCAAAGACAGGGGAATGGTTTCTTCTCCATGACTGGCGGTGATGGAGCAGGGAGGATGCCATGGCCCAGCTGCCCTCAAGGAAACCTGGGGCTGACTTTAGGGAAAAGTTTCTAAATGTGAGGTAAATTCACCAGCAGGTCAGGTTTTCTTGGAAGATTTTGTAGTCACCGAGACTAGAGGGATTTAGGAACTATTTAAGCTAAATAGATGTCAGAAAAATTTTGACAAACCCGAATGGTGGAGGGAAAGCCTCACACCCAGACAAACCTATTTGCGATGTCATGCAGCTGGCGCAGTCAGGGCGAGGTGGTTGGGAAATGCTGGAGGTGGTTTTTAATTGCTGGTAAACAGTAAGAGATGAATCCCTGTCCCTGGAATTGTTCAAGGTCAGGCTGGAAGGGGCTTTGAGCAACCTGGTCTAGTGAAAGGTGTCCTTGCCCATGGCAGGGGTTTTGAACTCAGTGGTCTCTAAGGTGCTTTCCACCCCAAATCATTCTTTGGAGATTCTGTGCTGAAGAGAGAGGAACACATGGCATCCCTAAGCAGACCCTGAGTAGCCTGATGAACTCATTTTGGCTTGCAGGTATTCCAGGATACCAGGTGATCCAGATGCTGGACAGTGGGTACAGACTTCCTCAGCCGAAGACGTGCCCAGCACCACTCTACAAGATGATGGAGCAGTGCTGGAGTGCCGAGCCCGAGGATCGGCCCAGCTTCAGCGTCCTCAGCACGCAGCTGGAGGGCTACTTCGACATTGAGTCCTACTCCTATGCCTAGGCCCAGGCCACGGGAAATGAACCCTCAGGAAGCTCCTGAAGGACATGTCCTATCCAACATGGCTGACGGAGGCTGTGGAGTCAGCCTAACCCCAGTGTGGGGGTTATTTTGGGGTGCTGAGAAATCCTGGTACGTTTCATCTCCTCCCCAATCTTCAAAGACTCTTAAAATTTTTGCTGCTGGCAAGTGCTTTGCAAGACAAAGCATCAGGGAGCTGGAGGGTGGGTGTTTCTAAAAAATAAAGAGTCTTCTATTTATTTTAAAATGACAGATTGCAAGAAAAAACAAATGAAATTACTCTGGCTAAGTAACTGTTGTAGCTTTTTGTAATTTCTTTATTGAAATAATTATTTACTGTTATTTAGATTTTTCATTCCTATCAGTTTGTTCTCATGAAGGAATGTGATGGCTCTACACAGCAGGATCTGTGCTCCCAGAGTCCTCTCATTGTGAAAAATAATAAAAGTAATCCTGTGACTGTGATGACTCTGATTTAGCAGAATCCAAATTAATTGCCTTGCTTAAACTTGAAGTACATGTGCTTTTGCTATGTCTGAAAATAAACAGATATTCATGGGTGAAAAGGAACTATTTTGTTTTGTGGATGCACAGGCTGATCTTTTTATATTTTGTCTATTGTACTTCTTTCACAAGAATAAACAAAATTATTATTAGATTCATGAAGCTGTTTGTTCTAAAGATTGTTAAATAGTGCCACAGAACCTATGAGTTATTGACCATTGAACTGTAAGGATTTATTTTATGGTTCTTAATTTTAGGTATATTGGAGGAAAAGATATTTTAACATGAACTCAAGACTGTCTCAGTGTTTTAGAGTGACAGCGTTTTCAATCCTGCTCCCCCAAATCATGAACCCTCTCCAACATGGCAGGTCTAGGTATTTTGTAAAGTAACTAGCAATCCCTTCTTCTGCCTTCTCCAGATTCAACTTTAATACAGGAGATTTAAGTAATAGATGATCCATTTTATTTTGTTCCATGGAGAAATGGAGCCCAGGTGCTTCTTCTAGCAGCTTTTATAGCTAGAGATGTTAAAATTTTTTTGCCGTTCCCCTAAATACAATATTGGTTCTGCTAAAATCTGGTATCAATGTGACAGTTTTATATTCTCAGTTGTGAGGTTTACAGAACCAAGTTTTACTTATTTACTTATCATTCATCAATTAATTATTTAACAACATAATTCAGGAATTAAGAGCTATATTGTGTTAACATAGTGTGAGGTCAATGTAAGTGTGCTACCATTTTTCTCTAATATCAGAAAGATCCATTAAGGTCTGGGTGGCTTTTATTACATCTTTTTCATGTTTTTCTTTGCTGTATACTTCAAATCTATTCATCTTATTTGCTTGCCTTGCTTCTAATTTTTAATTTCCTTTCCCCCTCCTCTACCTTTGGAAGGCAGCACGCTGCTCATTTCTTTCATACATACCTCTTATGTACTCATTATTCAAAAGCCCTTTCCTAATTTATTGTTTTTCTCTTCTTTCTATCTCACTACAGTGTCTTTCTAGCACTGTGTTCAACTTAATTTTCTGTGCAGTGTTTCTCTCTACTAACTCTCTTTATACTAATTAAATTTGTAAAGCATAATACAGTTATAATTAATTAGCTGTCATAGCATCCATGTGATTTTGGAAAGTAATCATCCACTCTGAAAGAAGAAGAGGTTAAATGGCTTTGCCAAACCCATCTGATAAGAATTGGCATGGAAAGACCTGGGAGATTCCCAGGCAAAGTCTCCTGCTGTCCTCCGTCCATGCTTGTTTTGAGACTTGTGCTAGCTTCTGGCTCATGGCCTCAACAAGATGTTATTTATGATTATCAAACTTCCATCAATCCATGCATCTCTCGTCTAGCTAGGAGCTGTGTTTAACACTGTTACAGTATGAGGTTAACAAATCCCACAGAGTGGGTTTATGTAATAAGAATAGGAATGCTGTTGTGTGGAAAGATCTCTGCGTCAAACTTGTGATCTCCCTGTTCAAGCAGTATTTCTAACATGATTTTCAGACTTATGACATTAAGAATGTTGCAAATAAAAGTTGAGTTTGCCCAATCAAAAAAAACCCCCTCAAAACTGCTGATAAAAGATCAGCACAGACGTGTGCATTTCACAGGAGACAAGTTGCCAGGAAAAAAAATAGAATTGACAGCAGGGAAATAGGAAAGTTTTTGGAATTCCAAATTACACCAACTGGTTCCCACTGCTCTCTGCTGGCCTCTGCCCTTGGATGGAAGTCAACTGGATATTGCAGAACTCTACTCACGTGACGCCAGTAATTCTGACGAAAATTCCCACCTGTAAAAAGAATATATTCCTAAACCAGCATTTATGGAGTAGAAAGTCTATTTGTCCAGCTAAATTGACTTCTTTGTCTCCTTAATTTCTTCTATAGTCAAAGGAGAGAGAAAGACTCCTTGAGATAATGAATCAGCATCCCAAAACTGCATTTCTCCTCTGAAGCACCCTTGGCAGGGTTCTCTGTGTTTGCTGCTGTGAAGGAGTCTGGCAGAGATGAGACCCTTTGCTGAGGAGGGTGTGTGATAATCCACATGCTGCAAACTGCAATGAGCTGTTTCAGGCTCCCTCTACCAAGTGTGGCCTCGGGAGCCACCTTAGGCTGAAAGGGGCGGAAGCTGCAAGTGAGCTGCACCCTGCCAAACTGTGTGAGCAGCAGGCACCTGCGTGTGATGGCCTTCAGGTGATGCAGCCTGGCACACTGGGCTGCTGCTGGTAAGCACCTTTCCCTGCTGTTGCGTCCTGCCACTCCATCTCGGCTTTCTCTTTGCATGCTTGCACAGCCACAGCTGCTTAATGGTGTTTGGGTCTGCCAGCTGCCTCTCCTATGTGCTCCCAGGGTGGGAGGCCTGCTGTGCTGTCTGAAAGCAGCAGGTAGGTTCACTTTGGTGTGTCTCATTATAGGCACTACATCAAGTAAATTAATTTTGTGTTCATCTTTGAGGCAGCCTGTGCATGTCTGGCCCCCCCAAAATGTACTGTAGGTGAAAAGGTGCGGTGAATCTTTGTCTTCCAAGCCTGAGCTCCGTTTCCACCTCACTGATGTGTGTCCTGAGACCAGTGCACTCTCTTTTCATAGCAAATTGAAAAGCAAGGAAAAGCAGGAAAGTAGGCTGTTCGTTTTTTCTCTTGCTCTGGGTTGCTCTAAATGTGGTGCCTGGTAGAGTCCCTTTGCCACTATGAACAATCCAGTGGAGGCCAAGCTTGGAAACCACAGATGCTGATCTGAGATCTGTTGGTTCCTCTTTCTGGCTTAAATCCATGCACTTGCACTCACTCCCTCATTTTGCCTGTCTGGAAACTGCTGCTATACAAGGGAAATTCTGCCACTCTAATATGAGGTCTAATTTTGGTCTTTTGTTTTTCCTTGGGCTAGCAGGGGAACAAAGGAGACAAAAATCACTAAATGTAACAGAATCAGTAAACCTCTGGAAATAAAAAGTTATATGGAAAATTAATCATTTGTTTTCAGCTCTTTCTTGCCATATTTTTGCAGTCAAATGGATCCGTTATTAAGAGAGACTGGAGGAGAAAGGCAGCAAAGAGTGATAAACCTTCACAGAGTTCAATTTGCTTACAGGCAATGCAACAAGCAAAACTGTACCTTTTCAAGCCCATTTCCATTTTATAATAATTTTATTTATATGACAGATAACAATTACAGTCAGAAATCTTTGCTATGACTTGTTTTAAATTAAACCTCAAGGTTATCATTTCCAGTTATAGTGCACAGCAAGATAGGTTTAACAGATCTCATTCTATTCTTGAGGCCTTTTATGTTCAAGGCTCTGCTAGATCTGTCTATTGCACTTGTTTTTACCTGATGGATCATGGAGGGAAAATAATGGATTCAGTTATGAGAAACAGTAATAGATTTTTTTGAACTGACATAAATTTCTATGTTTAGATAGAATAAAAGGATCAGGAAGAGATAAGTTGAATTTTCTACAATAGACTGGTCCTTGTGAAATTCGCTTCACATAAATTGTACTGAGATGTCTTTTATGTAATGTTTTATTTATGTAATTCAGTTATTCTTTGACAACTAAATCATTTTATGTGGTTTTACAAATGATAACTTTAAAATGTCCAACCATAAAGAAAGAACCTCTATTTTTCTTAAACCCTCCATTCCTCAGAAAGTTATAGAACAATGCGATTGAACAGTAAGTATTAGAGAGTCCCTGGTGTTTTTGTTTTTTTTTTTTTTCAGTTCTACTGGAGAACTTTGCACGCTTAATCTGCACTCAGGAACATATATATGCAGGGATATTAAACATGATAGGGTAACAGAACCTTCTGTCTCTCATACTGCTTTATTTTTCTGTCCATTGTATCCCATGCTTGCTCTCCGAATTACCTGACTATGAGCAGAAATTTTCTTTGCGAATATTGATAACTTATAGCAAAACTGAACCAGCCGACTGCCTTATTTTCGGGTGGTTCAGACTCATCAAATTATCAACACGTAGAAATGGAGCACATGACTTATTCAAGTGATTGTTCCTTATGCTCTCTCTCCTACATGCTCCTGGTCCATGACTTTAAAAATTGCTGTAGCAACATGTCCACTCAGTGCCCCCCAGCCATTCTGACTGGTCAGCTACTTGTGGTGTATGGATCTTGGAGCAGATAAAAATGCTGCATGTAGGAGCTGTTCCACTGTGCTTAAAGGGATATAAATGTGTGATATATTTTTATGGAAAGCTGTGTGGCTTCCATTCTGTTCCAACAACATCTGGGCCAGTGTGTGCCTTAGCCACTGCTGCAAAAGTTTGCTCAGAAGAACTCTGTCTATGCTTGAACAAAATACTGGGGTCTATGAAAAAAGACTTAATTCTATCCACGCTTACTATTAGCAGGTCCATGTAATTTATTTTTTCAGTCTCAGGCTTCTCAGGAAAGACTAATGCATAAGAAACAAAAAATCAATGGCATGTATGAGCAAGCTGGGGAAATCACTGAGAAGTACTTTGGCATTTTAATCTTCACAGCTATATTGGGCTGAAGAATTCAGTCTGGCCTCAGTTTGGTATAGAGAAAATTAAAATGTATGTTTGAAGCATTCAGTAGCCCAGAAATGAATTTTAGCCAATTTCTGGATCTCAATATCACTAGAATTGAAAACTGTGATAGAAATTGTACCTTGGTTCCCACCACTATTTTCAACAAAACAAATTCTTCAAAATTAAGCAGATATGGAGAAGACAGATATACAACGTCTTGATTTCTTTTCCCTTCCCCCATTTATTTACCAAGATCATTACAGGAAGATTAGAATTGCCACTGAGTGAAAAGGCTCTTTAGTTATGCTGAGAGATAAAGAGGTTTTTTCTGTTCTTTTTTTAAAGTAAAAAAAAAAAAATGAAAAAGAAAAATGTTGAACCTTAAACATTATTCCTAAAACGACCATTAAAAAAAAAAAAAAAAAAAAAAAAGAGGTAGGAACGGTTTTTCATAGTTTCACATTTGTTCATGTCCTTAGAAAAGACAATGGGGAACATTTCAGAATAAAGAAATTGAGCATTTCAGAAAGCTGCTACTGAATTTGTAACAAATGCTCTGATTAAGCTGATTATGCTATTTACACTATTGAAGGAAAGCATATTGCATTGTATTCTTTTTAATTACTTTGATATAACTAGCTGAGCATACTGATTGGACTTATGTGTTTTAATATACTGGAGAATTCAAATATATGTGTGCAGCAATATCAAAACACTTTTATTTCCTGTTTCTCTCTCTAGCTGGACAGTTATATCTCTCTGTTTAAAAGAATACCTAAACGTTCTAAAGGTTCTGCTGTTGGTCGTGATGATTTTCATGGTTTTCAACACATTTTTTTCCTCTCACTATTTTTTTCTGTTCTTGCTGTTTAAAAAACATTTACTTGTATGTTTTTATGCTATGATCTACTTATTTACATTTGCAAAGAGCAAAATCCACTCCTATTCCAAAGTGCTCTGTTACTCTGCCAAATGTTTAAAATGACAAAAATAGAACACAAAGCATTTGGTGGGTTGTTTTTACTCCGAGCCAGCTTCTTATAAGAAATACCTGTCTGCTCTGTGTCATCACCAGCATCTTAGTTCTACAGCCCTCTCAGAAGCCAGAAGAATGAAAAGTGAAATTGCATGTTCTTCTAGAACTCCTTAGCTCTGGATTAATTTGCACTAAAATAAAAAGTTGGAAAAACATGCATTTCATTGTTCCTTTTACCTCATCCTCCAAAGTCAGCAATGTCACCTGAAGCCACACTCTTACCACAACACTTTGATAATAACTATCTCCTCTTCCACCATCAGCATTGGCTGTCTCCTTAGCAAGTTGGCTCTCATCCACACTGTCATCTCTGCCAGATACCAGATCAGTTACGGAAAGAGAGACACACAGTAACAAGTTAGAAACCCACAAGTCTGCCTTGATTTATTTAACTGTCCTTCTGCCATGCACAAGTACATTGGGTTACAATAATAGACTCCTATTGCAGCTGACAGACTGCCTTTGGAGCTGATGAGAAATGATTCAAGACAAATCTTTGGGAACCTTCAACTATGAATGAATAACATTACTATAGTCAGATTAATAATGTACTGAAATTTGGAAGAAACGAGGCATGAGAGCTGCTACTTTACAAACTTCACAACAGCCTTCCCTGAAAGAGAAACGCAAGCCTGTTTCTTTAGGAAAGGGGTGATAGAAAGAGAAATTCTCTGATGGTGGGGCACAAGAGATTGTGATGGTTCCCTAAATTCCTGACATCAGAGTCTTAATATTGATCTGGCATTTTCCTGGGCTACTAGAAATAGAAAATGGACTAGACTTTTAGTGTAGGAAAAATCAGTGGTCCAGGGTGTGACTCTAATCTAAGGTGTTAATAAAGCGTAAATCTGCAAACATGGCTGGTGGGAGAGAAGGCTAGCTCTTTTCCTGTCTGTACTGTGACTACAGGAGGGGCTGGGTCCTAAGCTGTTTGCCTCAAAAGGCAAACACACACACTGGAGATCAAAACTGAGAGGAAATTTCACCACTGTCAATTACCTTTAAGAAAACTTCTGCCTTACAATCCTGTAAGGCAAACACTGGTGACAAACTTTAAATATTTGTTTGCACACTGTGGATATGTGTAGGAATATCCCAACTAGCTTCAGCTGTCTGCCTTCGGTAGCTGCTGTCATCTGGCTATGACATGTGAAAACAGCTGTTCCTGATTGGGATCATTCTGACTTTTGATGTGGATGAGACATCTGATTTCTGAAATAACATTTATGCGTGTTGGAGCTCGCACACAACCAAGACAGCATTCTTGTCTTGAAAACTGTGCAGGGAAAGGCTTTGTTTTGGAAAGTGCTTATACCCTGCTCAGCTGCTTTTCTATGATCTCTGAGAGATTTTACAAAACCTCAGGTTGCAGTAGCAGAAGACCCAATCCTACTGCTTTTGAATTTCTGTATCAGCAGAAGTAGATAATGACCTAGGAAAGTTAGCATAGTTTCTCAAGAGAATATAAATAAGAGATGAAAAAAGAAGCAGAGAGTTCAGGGCAATAAATGAATCGGGTTTTGAATCAGTTATCCATTTAAATCTTCAAGTTTGTATGGATATTTTATTTTACCCTTTACACTTGGAAGTTTCTAAAGTTTGTTGGGTTGTTTTTTTTGTCCCCTCTCAAGAAAAGCTCATCCTAACCAAAGCCATTACTATTGTCTAGAATTTCTAGCTAATTTTAATTTAGCTTGGCAATTGAAATTTTTAGTGTCAAACTGACCGAATTAGATAAAAGTTGGAAGCACTCCCAGCCAAGCTCATTTCCCATCCAGCTTGTAGCTTTTGCCCTGTATAGCCCAGTAATGCCACAGATTCCTGGGTAGGGTCACTGGTAAGATGAAGCAGCTTTAGGGTGATCCAACAGCTCTCCCCATGCTGGCACTGCAGTGGTACACGGTTGTATGCCTGCACGTCTGTCTCCTGGAAATACTCACCCTCTCCATTTCAGGACCATGCAATGTAGCTGTGATTTCCTCTAATCAATTGCCATGCTAATAAAGGAAGGGTATTTGCTAATCCCTGCCTCATACAGTGATAAGAAATTTCATATACTTGTGTCTTCTGGAGGTCTGATAAGTGTGTATCACGTCCTCTTGTAAGTCCCAAGACTCTAAAATAATATTGTTTTTCCTAATCACTCTTGGTACAAGAAATGTGGCTCTGGCAATCAGTTACCATGTAAAATGATTCCTAAGGGCAGAGACAAAACATCCAGAGTATTAGAGAATAACCATATTTCAGTTCTTTAATTCTTCATATAACTAAATTATGAGTTATAATGAGATATTACAAAAGATTTATTTAGGATGGATTTTGGAACAAAAGGAAACAGGGAACATACAATTATAAGTTGTTTATTATATTGGTCCTTCTTTAGCCTGATCTGTGGAATAATTGTATTCTCAACAGTGAATTCTTAATGTACTTTAGAGCAATATAATTTAAATATAGTGCAAGTGTCAAATATTGATTTGGAGTTGACTTATGACTGATATCTAAATCATAATGGTGCTGTTTCTTAAGGCTACAAACATCTGACCCCTTACTTTATTATCTTTTATATTTTATTAGCAAAATTAAACTTCTGTCCTTCTAAAATTAAAATTTACTGTTGCATACTCTCTACATGAATACATTTCTGTGGCTATGAAAGCAGCTAAGAAACCTTCTGGCACTTCAAAGAGGCTTTTTGAGATTAAGAAATAACAGTTTTCTGTATGGTATTTCCATGCTGCAGGCAAAGGTGTAACTTCATTCTCTGTCGATATAATAGCAAAAGCTTTACATCACAATGTAACTTGGTACCATTGCCAAGCAGTTGTAGAAAATTAGAACCAACCACCAGCCTTGCTGAGAAACCTGGAAAAATGAATCACCAAGTTAGTCTCTGCAATTTTGTGATGATTTGGACTCACTGCTAGCAACCCCTGCACTAGCTGGTGAAGTTGTATCAAGTAGCTTAGCATAAGTTTCAATAACTGCAATGAAGGTATATATTCTCTGTACTTTTGAGAAACTGATAAGGTGAAGGCTTTATCACCTGGTCATCCATGTTCAGTCTTTTGGTTCAAAAGTGGAAGATGAAAGTTTGAGAGTCTCTGGAGTGGCATTTTGAGCTAGCTCTCAAAATGCCATTGTTTCTTACCCATCACAGGTAACTTGGAGCTGAGTACACTGCAGATGTTCAGCTGAATGCTGTTTTTAACCTGTGTTACTGCAGATGCTGCTACTGGATTCAGTTAATGGGTGAGGAATGGCCTGTACAAAACACAGACTTCCTTTTGATTTACAGTGAAAGCCACTGAAAATAATTTGTCTGCCTTAAGTGGGTGGAGGTAGGACTAAAAGACAAGCAAAGAGGGAAAATGCCTGTGGGGATAAAATGTTACTGTCTAAAGACCAGCACTGAAGTCAAGAACATGACAGCTAAATACCTGGAGTCCTCTTTTGGATGTTTCCAAGATAATGAGATTAAAAGGCTGGGCCTCCTTGTGACACTATGTGAGTCCAGTAGGATTTAGAGGTCCTTTGTTTATTTTTAAATTTACAAATTTACAAAAGGCTTTTTCAAAGTTTATGTGGTGCATGACATCAGCAAGCCTTCAGCACACAGTCTCTGTAGCGAGTGCAGTGATAAGCTATGCAGTTACAGGAACAGTCACTTCTGTCTCCAGGCTCTTTGGCACAGGGCAGAGCTGGAGCAGACCCACATCTCAGGGCATCTAGCAGCTCACATTAACCACTTGGTTTCTCCTGTAATGTATAGGAAACTACAAAATAACAATATAGTTCTAGTTTTCATACCTGTGGAAAATGACCAAGAAGCTCATTCCTTCAGAGCAGGAGTTTTCCGGCCTGGCCCTCACCCTGGTGCCTCCTCTGCTTTTTCTCTTGCTCTGTGATTTTTTGTTTTTTGAGTTTTTTTTGGTGAGTGTGTGATTGTGAGTTTTGTAAGTGTGTGGTTTGATTTTGCTTTGCGTTGTTTTTAAATTTTCTCCAGTAAAAGCATAAACAATTTAAGTAACAGAACAGTTTGGGAGGCAATGTAAAACCCTGTGGGGAGACCCTGCATGGTCCAACTCCCTCCTTACCCCAAATTTCACTAAATCATCTTTCCGTTATGATGCCACACACACTATTGACATGCAGGTATTTGCTCAATGCGACTTTACCTGCTATGATCCTTGTAGCTGTGGAAAGCCTTGCTAATCTTGAACTGGAATTCAACACTTAACATTTCTGAGAGAAGAATTTCCTTTCCTGTCTTTTCTGATGCGGTGAGGGGATGGCGATAATAGAAGACAAATGCTGGATGTGGAGGCAGACACTTGCTAGCACTTGCTTACTTGATTCCTTCTCCCCCTCCTTCATGGAAGCTTACTGAAGTGCAGGAAAAAAGTAGAGCAGAAACAGACTAGTATAAATTATTCAAGGATGCTGCTGTTTCTAAGAAGAATCCAGAAGGAGTCTGCCTATAAAACATTAACATGACATTTTTGAATTGTGATAGGTGGGTTGAGAGAAGAAAGCTTAAGAATAAGCAGAACACTACTCTAAGGAAATAGACACATTTTTTTAACTACAAACAAGCCTGCTTTATCACTGAGTTGCACACAAGTTTCCAGTGATTATGAGTTTGGGAAAAAGGGAGATGGGGGTGGAACAGGACATATGAAAATCTTACAGATTCTTTTCAATAGGCTACAAAAGATCTGTTCAGTACTACTATGGGAAATCAAAAAAAGAGTCAGAGTCCAACTGGGTTTCTTTGCTATTTCACTCCTTTGGCTAAAACTGAGGAGTGATCCACTTGCCCAACTTAAAATGTTGAAAACTCCTTTTTCTTCTGATTGACAATTTGGAATCTTAACGTGGTTGTGATCAGCCTGATTTCCCTGGAGACTCCAAAGTATAAGAGGTACAAAGAAGGTGTAATTTTTTATTTAGCTTCAGTAGATAGTAACAATACAATGGTGCCAAATTCCCTTATCTGATAGAGCATTTTTTCAATTGGGGAGCCCTACGGCAATGTCAGATGCCCTCTATTTAATGACATCCCTATATCTTAGAACTAAAATACTATTTTGGACAGACTGAAGGCAATTTTCCAGGTGAATAAAATATCTCCCAGGACTAGAGACAGTGAACAATACCTTATGTTGAATGGAGTAACTATGTAGAATTCAGGAATTTGTCACTGTATTTTTTGGCTTTGTACCTTTAGCTCAATGTTTCAAATCTTCGACTCCTATGATTTAGCCCTATGGCCTTTCTCTTTTTCCCTATAGGTGATTCAAGCCTTCTGCTCCTAATGCAGGTTTTTTGCAAAAGCAAAGTGTGCTACCTATACAGAAGCTAGGCATAAAAGTGATACTCACAAAAGGCCAGCCTACAGAAGTAGATTTCCTTCTCTCTCTCTTTCCATGTATAATTTGTATATAGTACAAATTCATTTCCCAGCTGAATTTCTTTCTTTACTGTTTTTGTCCTCTTGGGCTGACTTTTTTTCTCCTCTCTGTCCTGCAGTGTATGATTTTCTTTTTATCTGCTCACCATTCCTTTTTGCCTCAGATATACAATGCCAATACTATTTGAGGCAAATTTTTAACAGCTTAATACATTTAAAATAATGCAAAGTTATCCTACCCACTTTGTCCAGGCAGCACAGGAAAATAACACCATCTCATAGCTAGCCAAAGGTAAGATTCAGAACTATGTCTTTGGTTAAATTTTTATGAAATAGATGGCCCTAAAATGGATCCTAAATTCTGTGGTCTGTTTTAGCTACCTCTTGTTATTGAATGCATGGAAGAAAATCCTGGGTTATTTTTTTTTTAAATGCCTCAAAAGGAGATGTTAGACTTTTAGGCCTGCGTACAGCATGGAGGGGCAAATTTGGGGCACTGACTGTCCTTTCTGAAAACAGCAGTCAGACCTGCAGACCAGGTCCCTGTTCCCACTTAGGCAGGCCCATCATCTCCTATAAAAGCAAACACCCTTGTTTGGGAATGAGTGGCTATTAAGTCACAGGAAATCTAGGCCAGTCCAGGTAATTCTGAGCACAGAAGTATTCTCTGGTGTTTGCAGCTTGTGCTTGTAACAGATCAGAGGATACTATTCACGCCATTTATTTGTTTTCCACGCAGTTTTTTCTTTTGTATCCCCCAAGGTATCAGCTTCTGCAGCTTTCCCCACACACAGGTGATGGCTGAGAGCACTGCGCAGCAGGTCACCCTGGCGAGAGGCAGCATTTGTGTGAAGCTTTGTGCCAAAACTCTGCTGCTGGAGTGCTCCAACTGTTCACTCTCCATTTTTGTCTTGGCTCAAGGAACAGCCACCTCCTGCCACGTCTGCTACTACGGAGCAAAAACTGGATTCCCATCATTATTGCAGTTCACCAGCCAACTCCTACTACTCCTACCGACTGCAGAATGGGCATGAGCAGTTGCATTTACTCAATGTGCATGCTTCCCACGTGTTAACCCAGACGTGCCTTTGGCTTGCCAATCCCTTGCTCCTGTGCCATTAGAATAATACACGTAATGCTCCTCTGTCTCTTGGATGGAGGCGAGACTGACAAGATCTCACCTGTAAGCCAGGAAGCTTCATTCCCCAGATTAAAAACATCAAATCAAAGTGCTGAGACAAAATCTCTTTTGTTCGCTAAGTTTGACATGATGCTTGAAGGTGGTAGGCTGAGTAGCCACATGGGAAATCTGTGAGAGTCTTCAGGCTTTTTCACCCCCAAGGACTTGATGTGAGAGAAAGCACAGCTCTAACGTGCTGAGTCTTTGGCACGAGTGAGCCAGGCAAAGCAGGGAATGTTTCTTCAGTCCCAGCTGCTGGTTGATTGATGGGAACTGAGTTGGTGATAACTCTGGAGGGAGATGTTTGCCCTGTCTTCCATCTGGAGCTGCTGTGTTATGACTCACGGGGATGGCTATTGAACAGGCTGGGCTGGCAGACATCCTCCTGCAAATCAGACTGGAAGCTGTGGAAATAAGCAAGTTATCCAGGGGTGCTTGGAGTGAATGCAGTTTGATGTATCTGATGCTGATGGCTTTCATAAAAACACAAAGTGCTGGGAAAGCAGAATGTCTCTCTGTCTTTAAGATGAGGAAACAATTGCAGATGGCATCTTCTATCTCTCATAATGATTGTTTTTTCAGGGCTGGATTCTTCCCTTGGATCTGCTGGATGCATCACCGTAAAGTACTTAAATTTAGCATGTAAGGTGGTGCCAGGTGCCAGGGCTTAAATTACAGAGACTCCATCTCTCCTTGAGCCCAGTGTCCTTCCGTGCCTGAAACCAGAGGTTTTGAACCACACGGGTCATTGCAAAGCATTGTGCATGGCAAACGGAGATGTGCTGCTGCCTAAACATGGAATTCTTTAAACAATATTCATTAAAGCAGTTGTAATATTAATAACTTGCTTCAATTTTGGTGGCCCAGGAAAAACATCAAGTTCTAGAGGACCCAGGAGAAAAGAAAATGTAAATTTTACATAAATTGTGCAATACGGTACAATGAAAAGAGATATTGCATGGAGAATCACAACTGAGGTGTGATGTCTGGGGTGAATATGCATGTCACAGAGTACTTGAAAAATACCATTCAGTTTCTATGGCTTTTTATCTGTACTGAGGAGAAAAAGTGTTTCCAAATAATAATATAGATGAAAATCCAAGGAGACTTGCCCAGAGCATGGCACCTTTAATCTTAAGATGTATTGAAGCTGGTCTATGTTCAGAATTTCTGCTGTAGTTCTGGGTAGATATATGGAGTAAGAAAGTCTTTCAACTCTAGTCAGAGAAACAAATCCCCACATACAGAACACTGGGGATGGGAGGCCAGACTATGGTAGCTGTTATATTAATACCTGGGTTTGGTTATTTTAGCCAAAGGTGGGTTTTGTTGCTTTTATGGTATGGTTTAGGTGAGGGTTTTTTGTGTGACTTTTTTTTTGTTGTTGTTTGTGTTTCTGGTTTGGTTTGGTTTGATTTGGTTGGTTTGTTGTTGTTGTTGTTTGTTTTGTTTGTTTGTTTGTTTTTGTTTTTTGGGTTTTTTTGGGTGAGGGGTTAGGTTTTTTAAACTTTTTTACCTACAAGCAAATTGCTGAAAGAATAACATTTTTCACAATGTTTTCTGTGTGTTAAAGAAATTTCACTTTGTGTAATGATTAGTGTTCGGGGGGTTCAATAGATAACTACATAAGAGTGGAAAAATAATTTTTCATTTTTTTTATTTTTTATAAATCTTTAATTATTTCTCCTTTTAGCTCAATATTTAATTTCAAACTCCCATTTTACTCCCTAATATTTTTATTTTTTTATCTCTAATTTAGAATATGGTTTAAATATGTCATTGCTTATAGTCGTTCAGACAAGACAAATACATGCCAGTTTACTTCTTTTATATGTATTTTTCTTTGTAATATTTATTTTTAGTGAAAACAGACATCCTCCTGAAAAAAAAATGAGAAAAAAACCCAAAACACTTCCGCTGGAACTAATTTTTATTTCATAGATTAGAATTGTTCTTAAAAATAAAAATAAATGAAAGGCCAGGTATTGGAGGCAAAGGAAGTGCTTAATTGAGAACTCTTCTAACTGCAAGGTTTATAACCGTTGGTATCTATCCAGAAGTTCCACCTCTGAGCTCTTTCGCATTCAAAGCGAAGTGCTTGGCATACAGAGAAGAAACGTGTGGAGGGAAAGGATGGCTGATCATTTCTTGTCTCTTTAAAGTTATTGGAATCCCTCAACATGCTCTACAGTATCCTGTCCTTCATGGTGCCCTTGAAAATGGCACTTTCTCATTGCTGGTAGGCACAGGTTTGCTGAGCAGGTTGTAGTTAAACCTGAAGAGTTTAGCAGGTTTCTCAGGCTGAGAATCTCTCAAGTGACTTCTCCCTTCCTTCACTTGGAGCTGGTGGTTTTGCAAATCTGTAACACCAGTAGGATTTAAAATATTTTAACTGCTCTGTGTCGCACTTTGAAGACATTTTCTGCCTAATCTGAAGAAGATCTTTGTGTAATTTTTATCAGATTTATTAGAGTAAAGAGGAATTCTAATTCTCCTTCTGCTCCAAATGGTTAAGATGGAAAAGTTATCACCACTGAAAAGGCTGTTTATGCAAAGCACTGTTTGTCCAGTGGAAAAAGATGATGTTAGATATTGTTTGTTCCTGAAAGTTAGGCAACAAAACTACTCAAGATCTCTTCACACACACACAAATCTGAAATATATATATATATATTAATATGAAAAAAGACACTAGTTCTGCCACTTTCCCAATTTTTTTATTAATCTGATTAGAGAATTTTTAAAAATGAGTATCCAAATAAAAATATTTTGTCTTACAATGTCTATGTGATTTGTTAACAATATTGTGAAATACTCAATTCACTTCAGATGTTAAAATGTTTTATCTCACTAGAAATAGAAACATCTTTCACTTCTTTTTATGCAAATGGTTTTGAAATTTGCTCTGAACAAAGAGCGCACTTCTGCTTTTATTTTAATTATAAGCCAACTGAAAAATCTTAAAATCTCTATAGAAATAGAGTGCCATTTTCCTTTAAACAGCTTGATTCACACAGATAATCTCTAAGAGATTTTCTGACTCCCCTAAAGAAATTAAAAGAGTGACGTGAATATTTAGACACCTAAAAATCACATTTTTAGATTATTGGCATCCCAAGACTGTTTGATATTGTGGTCAAATGAATTATCTCCAACCTAGACAACCCCTGAACTATCAAATGTTATATTGCTTTAGTACCATTAATAAATCCTGGGTTTATACAATTTAAGATGGCATTCCAATTTATTTTTTTCTAATTTGTAAAAAGTAATGCCATTAGAATTACTATTAAAGATTTAGAAATTGCCCAACAAACCTGGATAGTTTAACATGAAAATACAGCTACAATAACAAAGTCCACATTAACATGCAGTGAAATCCTGTTGAAACTTTAAGTAAAACAAAAAAGAAACTGAGTGTAGTTTTTCACTTTTCCCTAAACAAGAGATGTCTTCTTTGTCAACTTTTAAAGACTGTAACAGAAAAACACCTAAATCAAGGTGAATGAAGAACTGTGCAACATAAAAAAAGAAAGATGTGATTTTTTGACAGAAAGTGTGAAATGTACTGACTCTCTACCATGATTTGTTTTCCATTAAAAAGAATAAATCAACCCAAAATCAAATAATTAAATGAAATGGGCACGCATTTAGAAAATACGTTGCTGACCATGTACTTATATTTTACTCCTTACTTTTCAATCATGAATATTTATGAACAAACTGAGATATCCCTTGGACTTAATCACATCTTTAGGCAGTCATCTATTTTGGAAGTAGAATTCAATGCTTGTGAGTTGTTTGTAGTCACATTATCAATTCATCATGTTGGAAATGAAAATTATTTTGTCCAGCCTCTGTGAGTATTTTATCAACAATGGACTCAGTGTAGTGAATTTGGTACCTCTCTAACTCTTTGGCTTTGAAGTACCATAGGGGCATTTTAAAGTAGTTTTACAAGGATATAAAGGTTCATCAACTGTTTGTTTTAGGATTTTGCTATTAGATGTCGATTAAAGTGCATGTGCAAAGTGGGATAAAGTCTGTGGATGCAGACATTGCTTTTTATTATGCCAGCTAATAGACTGGGAAAAGATAGACAAAAGTAGTGACCTTTAAATGGCTTGCAAAAAGGCTTTTGTACTTTCTTTACTTTTCTACAGCTGTAGTAATTCTAATTACTCCATCAATAAACATTTATTTGCATGTGTCTAAACACTATTGGTGTCAAAACCTACTACAGTTGGACACTAAATAATCCAAAGTCTTAGGATACAAAATATTATAGCTGTATTTACATTGCATGTCACCTCTGGGCTTAAACCCTGGATTTAAACATTAGATAACTTCTTCCTTACTCATTTCAAACCTTTCCTAGGCCCTGTCATCTCTTGGTCCCTTCTGGATCAGTGTAAAGGAGATGAGGTTTGGTCAGCCATTGCTATTCGGTCAGCTGGCGCCAGAGCAGATGTGAATTCTGAGGTCAGCTCCAAAACACAGCTGGGCTGTGGAGCCAGCCTTTCCCAGCTGGGCTGCCAGCCTTGCTGTGGCCACAATACAGCAGGCCAAAGCGTGGGGGTCTCATTCTGGCTGCACACACGGTGAGCGCGCGTTTTGTCAGTTCAAGCTTTCCCAAGGACAAGGCTTGTAAAAGAAGGTGGTAACGATGCCAGAGATGAAGATATTTCCCTGCCCTTTTCCCTTTCCAAAGGACCAACGTGTCCAGGCTGAAGTCGGGGCCAATCTTTCTACTGTGTATATGTTGAAATCTGTCCAAATTGCCTTAGAAGCTGTAGGAAAAATGTCATTGCTGCCTCTGGGGACTGTCTTATTTCTTAATACATCTCTGACCCTGAGACGCAGAGCTGCTTTTTGGAAGATCTGTGAACTCCTGCAGATTCATCTAGAGCCAGTACACAACTCTGATTACCAGGTGAACTATTCGGTCTGGTCTTACTATTTAGAAGTCACAAAATTCATAAAAGGAAGAAAACCAAATTCTGAACTCCCAATGCATATACTTAGACCATGCTCACCATTTCATTTTCTGATATATAAGCTGTGATATTTGTATTCTGCAACTGCCTGGTAAGCCCCTTATTGCTCGTAATGCTTTAGTGGCCCTTTATGTATGGATCTTAAGTGTTGTGTGTCTCCAGAAACATCTAATGGAAACCAGCACACATGAGAACAAACATGACAATGGGCTCTCAGAGGAGAGTGTCATGAAAGCGATTTATTGTTTGCATGCCTGGATAAAATGCAGCTCTTTTCCTGCTTCCTTCATTCTACTCTATTTTTCCCTTGGTGGAGGAATTCTAATTTTGTTTCTAGTGTAAGAACAGATAAAATCTACCCAGTAATATAATAATAATAATGATAATAATAATAATAATAATAATAACAACAACAACAACAACAACATACATATTTTCATATGTCTCCCTATTATATAGTCACTATTCGAAACACTTTTTAAAAGATAACTGTGGAAACAAAAAAACTGGGACAGACTCGCTGTTTACTTTAATAAAGTCAGACTGGTACACCCCCAAAAATTTGCTTATTATGGCACATAAAGAAGGAAGGATGTTTTTCATCTGTTACACTTATTAACTTTTTTTTTCACTAGTTGCTCAATATACGTTTTTAGTTCTATGCAAAAAGGAATACACCCAATTACCAAAGGCAATAAATTCATTACAGTGAGGTTTGTAAACAATCAACCAGCTTAAACTCAATTTAATGCACACAATTTAATTGTTTAATGTCCATCCAGATTTTTTTAGGTGCAAGGTAAAGAGGCAAAAACATTCATATTATAGTTGAAAATGTGTGAGATTGTGGATCGCATAGGATGCAAAAAGATTGCAGTCCTTTAACTCTTCCTTACCTTTGGGGAAAGGTTAGAAATTACCATAAGACGAAACAATTTATGACAGAAAATAATACTGATAGGATGATCTGATTCTGCGAGGGACACACATACACATTCCTCACTGCAAAGCAATGTCTCCATGTCCCAGCACCTATCAGCATTAATATCTTTTAGCCCAAAGAAGTAAGTGTGCTGATAGTCCTGACATGCAAAAGAGCGGAGGTTTTGACTTATTCAGGAAAATTTGCGTGCACCATAGACTCAGTTAATACTTAATCCTGCTGTTTTATCATGATGGGATTATTGTTGCCCTGGAAAACCTTACTCAGAAATGCTTTTCCTACAGATTATTGAGGCTTTCTCCTATTTTTCATAGCTATCTTCACCTTAGCCCAGAATGTAACCAAAACTTAAGCAAGCAGCTCCTCTGAGTTGAAGGAGATTCAGTTATCTTCAAAAGAGTACAATGAGAGACTTGAGCCTTCCATATTTAAGAGGAGTACCTTAGTTACATAGTGACTACCTAATAGACTATTATATTTTTTGACGAGAATTACATCATGCAAAAATCTGTCCTAACAAGAACTAAATTAAAAGTGGTGTATTTCAATCAGAAGCTTTTATTTCCAATGTAGATATTTTCCAACAAAAACCAAGACAAAACAATTCAAGCAAACAAAACCCACACACGATTGGAGATTTGCTATCCACTCAGCCTTGAATTTTCTACTTGGTGTAGGCTCCAGCTGGATCAGCTCTCAGCTCAGAGTGGTTTCTATTTTCTCCTTGTGTACTAATCCATCTCCTCAAGTTACTGTGCCTTCCCTTAGACGAAAAGCAGCCACCATTCTATTTAAGTTTGAGAGTGATACCTGGCTGCTCCAGTGTTAGGCAGTTTATTAGCAAACAAACCTTTGTGACGGCTTAAGAATGACAATGTTGCTTTTTAGTGTAATTCTTGCATAATGTGTCTTCTGAGGCAGTCCCGCAGCCAAAACAGACAATATTCTGGAGTCTCACAGCTCTCACATACAGATAGTTCTAGATTTTGGGTGGCAGCTTATACCACCCAAAATGAGCAATGCCGTTTACTGTGAGACAGCCATAGAAACTATCAGAATCAGGAATATGTTTTACTGGTATAATGGCTCTTAAGACAGTTGTATAAAATGTGTCTGGAGTAAAATTCTATCATACTTGTTTAAGTATTCTCTTCTACTTAAGTTCAGCAGTGACAAACATTTTTGTTAGTGCTCCAATTAGTACACATTCTAAACTTCACGCTTTGAATTTCGCACTCAGATGACAGGATACCTGTAGGCCTGCCTCAAGGTCATGTAAGAAGTGCTATGTTTCCCTTCTCTCATTCTTGCTGTACTTCACTGTGTTACTCAGTGAATATAAAATTAGGGGTTTTTTTTTGGAAGGGGATAAAAATGGTGCTACACCTCCATTAGCATTTATATATCGCCTTTAGATCCAGCCCTTTACTTGTTATGGCTGTGTTATGCTGAAAGGAGCCATGCTGTGAGAAAGCAATTCTTACTGCTTGGCACAAAGAAAGTGAGTAATTTTGATGATATTATATGGGTCACAGTTTTTAATATTTTTAGAAGTAGTTTATTTAGTATGATTAAACTGGAAATGTTCAGTGAGAAGAGTTAACCTGATAAGAAGTCACTGCAGTGAATATTTCATCTTTGACACGCGGTTGAAACCAAAACAGGTATTTTCAGAAGAGAAGTGAAAACGGCACTTCCTTGTCATCATAATATTGCTTGAGATGAAACATTTCCCCTCACCTGAGTTCTGCAAAAGTCTTCTTAATGAATAAATCTCATTATCACCTTTATGTAAATGAAGAAATGGAGCAAATTATGAAAGACCACCTGATAGGTTCCTGGTAGAACTGTGAAGTGAGCTCTTATGTATACACACCCCAACTTTTGATGTAGATTTCACTTCACCTGTCTTTAGATAACAACAGTCTCAACGTTTGCAGTTTGCCTAATCATTGCAGCTCCTTTTCTAGCTATTGGAGAGACATGGGAAGGAAGTTTTAGACTGTACTTTATGTGATATGGTTTGGTTGGTTGTCTCAGATCAGGATGGACCACTTCCTAAAGATGCTTTCTTTTCTGTGACTACAAAGAGTCCAGGGAGACTAACTCGGATGTATACATATACATTTGTTGACATCGTACATTTGTTCAGGTGACTCCTGCATTTAATTAATTGCATTCACACAGCAGTTAATAAATGTGTTGCCTGTAGGATGCTACATTAACCATGTCACACCAAACAGAAATGGCAGCCAGGATACATTCTGAACAGCATAGTCCTAAGTATCATAATGTCCTTCTGTACTTTCTCTTTCAGCAAAGTACATAGCACTTGAAGGATGTCTCACAAAAAGAGTCAGTGATTCTACTTCTCTTGCATAAAAATCTGCAAGAAATATTAATTAATTAATGTTTAATTGAGTACATGATATTTTAATAATACTGTCTATTTACTGGGGCGCATTGTGACATTTGGATTTCCTTCAAGATCTTCTCAATCTCCATCATGACCTGCACACATATACTATCAAACTTGATTCTCCTGTAACAAAGTGCAGACAGCAGATAAACTGAAGCAGAAAATTATGTGACTTGCAAAAAACATAGTGAGCTAATTAAAAAGAACCAAAGTCAGTCTTGATGCTGACTGTAGCAGCCATATTTCAATCTGGTAACTAAAATCATCATTATTCTAAAATACTGGCAAGTTTAAAAAATTCTAATTCAGCTTTGACAGTAGAACACATAAACAAAAGATAGTCTGTTTACTCTGGTTGATTTTCTTATCATGAAGAACAGGTGTGCCTATTCATTCTCAGCCAGGCAGGTGTAGTCATCAGAGGTATTGCAGGGTCTTTTGTAACTCAAAGGGTTTGTTTTAAAGCCGGAGTGTTTTCATTTATAAGCTTAGAAACATGAACAATCCGATGAGTGTTTTCCCCCTTGCAGTGTTCTCTGGAGGACACATGATGGAGCCAGTAAGTTCACAAATCTTTCTGCAGAGGACCTGCAGCGAAAACAAGATAATGCATGCTGCCTTCACTGACATGTGTCCAGGGAGAGAGGTGTCAACGTGCTTCGTCACCGGTGCCATTCATGAATCTCCACTAGTTCACACAGCAAACAAAAACAATTTAAGAGTATCAGGTAGAGTCTAACGTTTCAGTACATTTCTTTGGCAAAAATACCTATGCTGGGGGAGGTGGCTGAATTGTTAAGATATTGGCCCAGGAGGTCTTGCCTTGCAAGATCCCAGCCCTTCCCCAGTTCTTTCATTTTTCCCAGCTTGGGAAGACCCAGCTGCAAGAAAGGTGGATTTGAACCTACATCCTCAAAGTTTAGGCTTCTGTTAGGTGTTTAATCTGAAGCTTTGGAGTACTTTCTTCATGAGGAGGATTTGAAGAAGACATAATGATACTGGGTAAACTCAGGATTGTCAAGGGAGGAGACAAAAGCTGGGATTGTTTATGAGTCTGTAGTAGTAAGAATGTTTTACAGAAGCTAAGAGATTTTCTCCTCTCCTTCTTGGCCCTTGGGCTTGGTGAAATACTAGAAGCAACCTGAATGGCAGAGGCAGAAACAAACCACTTGGGGACTGAAAGAGATATTTAACCCTTGCCTCTACTCCCCTCATGCTTATGGGTAAGCTATGGGCTTACACAATCAGTACCAGTGATTAAACACTGCTGTGTTTGCCTGGGTCAGTTCTCTCACCTTTTCAGAAACTTCGATATAAGCTTTTCTTTCTAGTTTACGCTTCAGTTAATCCAGAATATGATTCTGTATTTACCATGAAATGACCAAAAGAAAATTTGAAATATATTTACAAAAATGTCTCTTGATGATCTGTAGAATAAAACTTCCATTCTCCCTTTTTCCTTCATCTCCAATCCACTAAGTGGTGGAAATTCAAGCAACTTGTTTGGAAAGTAGGCTGGACACTGCAGCCAGCTGTGCTGTGCAGAGCATATTTCTGAGCTGGCAGAAATAGTAAGAACTTATCTTAACATACTTGTTTCATCTATTATCTTTGGAATTGCATCATCCCTCTGAGGAGTTTTCAGTTTTTAATTTGAATCTTGATTGGACAGGTTAAATATCACTGTATCTTTAAAGTATCTCCTGAAATACCTGTTTGTGTTCAAGGTCTTTCTGGGCATATTCAGAGGAAATTCTGAATTTCCACAGTAAAAAGAAATTCTCATTTTTTTTCTCCCAGAATGTATTCACATGTGCAAGATGCTTCAGAGAATGTGAACTGGTTTCTTTTATTTCTGTTGCCCTATTAGCCCAATTTTATCACAGGGGCATATTCTGCTCTAACAGTAAAGTAAATTAATTCCAGTCCTGCAGCCTTCATCTCCAGTGAATTATCTGAAATTCAGAATTGGAAGGCTCAAAACCATTTTGAATTATTTAGGAAGATAATGGCTCTTATTTATAATCTTCAAGTTAAGAACATACATTTGGAACTAAACATTAAAGTTTAAGTAAAGCTGTGGGTCGGATACCAAGGATATCCAACCAGTAGAACCTCGTATGGGGGTGAGACAAGACTTTTTCTATGGTTCCTTCTGCCTCAAAAGTTAGGAAAAGAAAGGAAAAAAAAAAAAGGCAAATGCAGAAGTCTAGGATCTTAGGAGAAAGGAGTTTTTATCTTTTTTTTTTTTGTGGGAGGGGGGGTGTGTGCCTGCAACAGCTATTCTCGGTAAGATGAATATAAAAAGGATGTCTCAAGCAGAGATAGCAAAGGAATGCACTGGCATATAAAAATAGTGCTGAGGTGTTTTCAGTGACAAACATTCTTAATGAAGAATCACATGGAAAAGACAACTACTCAAAAGAACAGGAATAAATTACGCCTATGAGAGAATTTCTCCTGCAGTCCCAGTACTTCACTTTTTAGTCTGGGAAACCTAGAAGCATGTAGTGCATAACTTCTAATCTTTGCACTTGCTTTCCCAGTTGGAACCCTCCCAATTTCCCAAGTGAATCAGGGCATGAGCATAGGAAGGATTGTGTTCGGATCTTGGTCCATTATCACTGCAAAAAGACAATTTAGATGCATTGGGGTACATTAACAGAACCTGGAGCTGAATGGAGGATACTCCTCTGGCTAAAGCGAAATAAACCAGAGAATATCTACATCTCCGAATGATGCTCCACACGGAGCTGGTACTGCACAGACTCACTCTGAACTGTGAATTGAATAAGCACAGCACTAAATCTGATTAAATGTTTACTGTTTTCAGGGTCTGAGCTAATATCACAGTGCTCTGTTAAAAGATCAACATAGCCAGATCTAACTTAAGGATCAGGAAAAATATGCTGCTTTTGAAGTATTCACCCTGACTTTAATTGCTGAAGGTTAGGATGATACATGGAGTTACTTGAATCAGTACAGGGAGATGGATGGGAGTTATTAAAGGCATCTTAAAATAAGTACAACTGTGTGATAACTGAGGTGAAAAGTTAGCAATACAATGAACAATTGCCAGTAAGTAAAACAAAAGGATTAGCCATGACAAACTTTGCCAATACATGGTGTTTGTGAAAAAAGTTTTCAGGGGAGTCACTGCTTACAACATTCATTCCCCTCACCCCCAACAAAATCCAGAGTGTCCCGGTTATCAAAGCAGGACTTTACTATCGACATGTATTTCTGAGATCAGTGATGTGAACAAAGTGATCTTGATCACTATGTTTAAAGCAGGAAGGATATACCTCATTGGCAGAGCTGCTGCAAAATCTAACACAAAAAACCATGAAGAGAAGTTCGTTATGTCTAGCAATAAGAGAATTCAGATGATCAGTTAATAAATTCCATTTTTGAGGGAAAGTAGTGGTTGAGGTGATACTGCAAAGGCAATTGTTTAACACTGCACTCTTGAATAAGTATAATTAACAGGTTCTTTTAATTCCCTTTCTACTACACTCTGACACACTGAGATTATGAGAGATTATGCATTCCTATCACACAGTAAGGATCAGAATTCAAATGTCTGTTTTTACAGGATTAAATTCACTCTGTTGAAATTCATCATCAGAGTCAGCAGGCAATGATGTGTTACTTGAAAGAATTTTAAGGTCTATAATAAGGAAAACCAACCCCCTCAAAAAAAGAAGAGTATCAAAGCAGATCAGAATATATGAGCACAAAAACATTTCTATCCTATTTGGGGCAAAAATAGACTTATATCTTTTTATGCACATTCTTGTGTATAAGATCACTCTCATAGAGAGAGTTGGCATTATTGGATGAATTTCAATCTTCAAAAACAGAAGGATGAGATTCATGGATACTTGCTATCAGGAGATTCTGAAGTCCAGATTCTCAGATTTATTTTTCCATGTATTTCTGTTCAAAATGTGTGAGAACCTTCTGGCAATTCAAAGGCCTGTACCTTTACAGAGCACAGACCACTATGCAGTGGTTTCCATGTATTCCGTGTAATCGTAGTAATTCTTCTCTGTGGATAAGAGTTTAGTGAAAGAGATCAGAGGGTAGAGAAAAAAGAATAGATAAACCATGGCTGATGCAGAAAGACAGGAATATCTCAGATGGTTTGGAGAAAAACAGGAGGATATGTAAAATATGGCTGTGACATGGAAGGCAATAATCTCTCCCTTGATTCGTGACTGTAGGACAAGGAGGGTTTCATTGCAACAGGTAAGACTTAGATTAGACATTGAGAAAAAAATATTCTCACAGTTAAGAACAGGAGCAGGCCTGCTGAGAAGTTATAAACTTCACATTCCTAGGTGTTTCTGAAACAGACTGGACAAGCTTTTGTGAGGAATGTTATCAGTACAGATGATTCCACCTTTGATCAGGGTGTAAATGAAACAACCTTTGGATGTTGTTTTCCAGTCTTACTGTCTATAATTACAATGATTTACGAGGCATAGAGCAGACCAAGTCCTACATTTGTGCCAATTTGCATAGCTGAGAAGTTGGCTTATTGTGTGCCTAATTCTTTACTGGCCATTAATTTGAAGTTAATTATCCTACTGTTCTTACATGTTAGATTGATTGGCTATATAGCATGGTCTGCATATCCATTCTGGATAGCATTAGTGGTGTGCTTCCAATCTCCTTCTCCTTATTTTTGCTGAACTTCAAAATGATTGTCAGAATTTGGAATTTGTCAGAATAGGCTTGGGTTTAGCCTTTGTGTGTGTGTGTTTGCTAAAAAGAATTTGATTTACAGAAGTTTAGCAGTTATTCTGTTATACTGTTTATGAAGTGAAGAACACAATTGCTAGATTGCTTTTCTTTACCTTTATTAACTTCTCTAACAAAAGATTATATTAAACAGAATGGATTTTTTTTCAAGCTCCTAATAACCAGATTGACGCCTTTTGGTGTAATGACAAAACAGTGTTGAAATGGCAGAATCTTTATTGTCCAAAGTGTTTTTATTAATATACTCTATCACTCGGTTTCTGCAATGCATCTGAATGTGTTCTGTGTTCTCTATTTTACACTGTTGAGGAACATTTATCTGGAGACTTATGTTAGAATTGATTCTTGGAGGCTGCTAGCACATTACTGTTCTGCAAGGATGTAAGGAATATTACTACATACTTCTTGGTATCCTTAAACCACACGTCTCAGCAGATATGGCACTGTCAATGAGTAATAAAATCCCAGCAGAGGTTGGTGTAAATGGCAGAACTGGGACAATTCAGATCAGGCCCCAGAAGGAATGACAGTTAACAGTTGAATTCAAATTACGATGGGTTTGAAGGCTCCCTTGTCCTTTTATTTATTTGACTGCAGGTTTTACTCTAGTTTTGATACACCAATCCAATGCTCCAGAGTATTCTGTATAATATTAAAGTAGCATAATTCTCGAGACCTCTGTTTCAGATAATAAGAATTTTGTCAGAAAATTTTGAACAGAACACTGAGGGCTTTCTTCATCTTTAACTTTCAGTACCTACAGGTTAGAGTCTATTCCAAGTTTGGTGTCAGAGATTAATAACCCAGAGAAAGGAGTTATTTCTCTGAACACTGACTTTTGAGGCAGCCTGGACAACTAACTTAGGTTTGGCTTGTAGTGTAAAGTCACTTAAGTTGAATGAGATAAATCCAGAGGTCAGGATACTAACACATAACCTTATCCTGATGTTGCTGTTTCCACCTCTCGTAGTACAACAATTAAGAGCAAACTTGTGGCTGTGCTTCAGCTGTGCAAAATTATCTGGTACTGGAGAACACAGAGCTTTTCTTCCAGGGGGTGGGGGGGAGGGCATGGTGGTGGTGGTGTTTATGTGCTTTGCTTATAGGCACACCTTATATCTAGGGCTGCACTGTGAGGTCAGCAGGATAATATTTGGATCTGGGAGGAAAACTGAAAGGTGAAAAGGGCTGAAGAACACTCTCAGCAACTCACAGTGCATTGCAGCTCTTAAGCACTTCATAGATGAGGGGAAACAGGAGAAGAAGGAGAAATATGACACACCGTTAGGCCAAGTCTCATCCCCAAAGCCATCTTAATATCCTCTCTATCTTCCCTCAGACTTGAATGTAAGTATGTATTTCAGGGGAAAGTCATAGATGTTATTACTTACCCTGAACATGAAGATGCTAGAAGTGGTTTGCCAACACCCCCATCATTAATAAAAAGATACAATAATGATGGCAGATTCTTCTTTGCTATGCTGGTATAATCACAACTCTCTTCTATTTTAAGGGCTAAGTGAGACCAATCCATGTTTTCATACTTGTCTTCCTTTTCTGGAGAGGCCACGAGAAAGCCTGAATGTGTATGATTTTAGATGGTTCCAGATGTTTAAAAGCATTGTGGCTAAATTGAGTTTTCGCTGTTGAAATAAGGTGTTCTATGTGAATATATTCTCCAGATATAGGCTCCATTTAATCTCAGTAGGCATGAAGGAAGTATGGCCTTTTCATTCTCAAAAGAACAAAAAGTCTCATAAGAAATAGACTGCACGCAGGAGTTCAATGCCTATTTCTTCCTAAAAGCCTTTTAATGCAAGGACATCATTCTGCTTTCTTCTGACAACAGGAAAGTGTTTTCTTAGTAATGAAAACAGTAATTTTCTTTTACAGTGGATAATACGTATCTGTTAGCTTAAATCGATACCTGTGAAAACCTGCAGAAGTTAAATTCCCCCTACAGCACCTAGATGGACCTAGATGCAGCTTTTTGTGGGAATAGATGTTAAGGTTCACCTGCTGGAATAGAATGGAAGAAAGATGAAAGAATGGAAAAAGAATGTAAGATAGGGCAGCTACACTTGACTCATCAGGGGAATAAGAAGGGAAGTGATATATGAAAAATCTCGAGGCAGGCATTGGTCATGGTCCAATAATTTTGTGTGCTATGATGTAATAGTAGAATGGCAAACAGATGGCAGAAATATTAGTAAGACCTTGGAAAGGTCTTTTCTCCTTCCCATTATGAACAGAATCAGCTTCCCTGAGGGTAAGGCAGAAAGGTGAATGTAGAATGCAAAGAAAAAATGCCTTTTGTTTGGTAGAGTTTTTGGATCCTCAACTCTTTTGCATGCATTAGAGTGCTCTGTGTGTTGTGGCTACAAGTGTTTACTGTGTGGGTACCAGGAGAAAGCAATTATCTTCCCAGGTGAAACAAGCTTTCCCTCTAGACAACAAAACAAAGCAGGCAGTCTTCCTCACCTTATCAGTATCCATGCAGTATACTGCAAGTGTAGCTCAGGAAAAGATATACCTGAACTCTGAAATATGCAGATGTTTTACCTTTGCCCTTGCCCTCTAAAACTGGCCTAACTGTGCATAAAAGACTTGTAATTTGATTTTTTTTTTACAGTCAGAATACAATCAAAGAATGAGTTCAAACCTCCCTAGCAGATACTGGATCAGAGTCTCTTATCAGCCTTCTGGTAAAATTGATTTCTGTGCTTTAGGGATGTGCTGATGTTTAAGATGTCACAGATGAGCAAAAGAAGTAGACCAAGCAGTAGACGCTTTTTTACACTCCATAGCAATGGACTTCCTGATACAATTGTTGCTCTGCAGGTTCTGTTCATGTCTGGTATAAACGTCTTCCAAAGGCTAATACCTGATCAACTCGGGATTGAGTTTAGATGTAGAAATAGGACTGATGCAATCAGTCTCCCTTTGTTTCAGAACACAGAGAAATTGATTTTTTGGTCTTGGACATTTGCAGCTTGCTGCATCTGTGAGTCTGGAGTTGTCAAGATACAAAAGGTCTAGATGTTGTGATTTCCCAAAAGGTGCCATTTTGCATGAATACAGTTTAGTGTGCCCAGGATGAGCTGCAAGGCTGGTGCTTGCACTCAAGAGATGAAGTAATCAGATAATTGCAAGGCTATTTGCACAACACGATGCAGTTGTGTGGGAACTAGCTTCTTGCTGTTTTCTCCTACTCTATCTCATATCTTTCCCCTGTGTTGCTAATGTTGCTAGGATGGTCCTGCTGGTGCATCAGGGATGGACAACGGGGTGCACTGGACTTGTTATTATAATGAAGGAAGTTGCAAAGTACAGCACGACATAGAGGAGCCCCGACGTATGTAATTACCATAAGGGCTCAAATATTACATGTCTGTCATGTATCTGGGCTTGGGGATCTAGTATTGTCCCTAAAATCCCTCACCTGTGTACGCAAATCCCATAGAGGGGGCATGCATGAAATATCCTAGAGCTACTTTGTGAATGCAGACAGCTGCTCCAGGCTGAGTCTCCATCACACTGTCGTCTCAGCAGTGCTCTAGAAGATGAACAGGAATGTGTCCATGCAGGCTCTGAGCTGTCAGAGTTCATGTGTGTGCCTGTTTTGCCTTCAGGAACACATGTTCTACCCCCATTGGCTTCAAAGGAATTAGACAGGCGCTTAAACACTTAGTATAATCAGAATTTTCAGCTCTTTCCTACCACATATGACAGTGAGTTCAACGGTGAATTTACTAAGATTAACCTTAGCTCAGTGTTTAATATCCTTTTTTCCTCCTGTCTTGTCATTGCACCATAGGATTATTTTTTGAGCACCAGTGAGGATACTTTAATGATGGTTTTCTTGTGCTTATTCACAATTTATTTAGACAACCTGTTTAGAGGTGCTTTATTGAAAAACAACAAAAAAAAAGTATTTACTCCAGTTTTGACATGCTTTTATGTATGTCATACTTATTTCCATTATAGAGTTAATTATGTCTCTTGAAAAAATAAAGCTCAGGTAATAGTGGAAAGCTTATATGCTTTTGTGATAATTGTTATTTTTGCACCTACAGGTAATACAACATCCTCTCTACCAATACTTTAATTTTCTGTATTCAATGCCTCACATCTTAGTTTAAGAGCAGTACTGGCCAAAAGAAGCGTGCAATATTTTTTATCTAAATGTCAAGTTTTATTTGAGAAGAAGAGTGTGTAGTTACTTACTTGAATTACCCATGGAAAACCTATTGTTGTAGCCATGCAAGCAATTTAAATTGCTAATATTGATATACTAACATAAGATCACTAGAATAATTCTTTCCTGGCATGTAAGAGTGAAAATGACATATGTTGCTGTTGATAAAAATAGTACAACTGAACCTGTACTGTCATTAAAAATGATCAATTGTTATTAATTTTTAAAAATAAAATAAAGATTGATTTTAATTAAATTATTTGCTTTTTCCTCTTGAGAAAATATTGGTTGTATTATATTGCCCTAATTATAAAAAAAAAAAAAGAAAATAATTACTAGTAGCATAATCCTTACTTTAACTTGATATTTTTAATTAGTTCGACTGCTTTTTTCTTTGAGATATGCAATATGAGCTGCAATTCACGACATGAAGATATTTCAACATCTCTGAAAATGTTATAAATAAACGCCAATAATGAAAGCTTCGTGAATACCGTGTAATGAATTTAATCGTTAGAGAAAAGGAAATATATTTGTAGCGTTGGATTTTAAGCACCAGGAATGTTAGCCTTGAAAAATATGATAAGAAAGCCAGATTGCTTTCTTGGAAATTAAGCTACCAATTATACTTAAGCTTTTTAAAGGCACCTATACTCAACTGTCCTTGGACTGGAAAAATTATAAAGGCTATTTCACAGAACACATTCTTAGCCTAGCCACCGGTGACTGAACACTGAAACAACCACTGCTGTCATGTCCACTGACATAGGTGACTCGCTGCACACATGATTTGCATCATTTTTGTGTCTCATCCTCCTCCCTGAAGTGACTGGGCTCCTTCGCTGACATATGGGCAATGCCAGTGTGTGTGTCATTCAGTGCTGATAATATTAGGGGTAAATAAGAATACTCACTTCCTACAGTTCTTTTTCTTATCTGTATTCCTGATAAAGAACCAAATCCAGCATATATTTTCCATAACTGGGTAACATGTTAACCATTTGAAGGACAAAAGTGTGATTTTGGAGAAATCAAAGCAAAAGTCCTGCATCCCCTTCTGAACAAAAGTGGTTATTCTCAGAATTGCAGAATGTTTAAGGTTGGGAGAGACCTCAGGAGGCTGTCTGGTCCAATACCCCAGGTCAAGTATGGCCACTTATTGCTGGTTGCCCAGGAGTGTGTCCAGACGGCTTTTAAATATATCCAAGGAGGGCCACAACATCTATAGGAAAATTGGGCCAAGGCTCAGTCACCCTCGTGTATCCTGATGTTCAGATGGAACCTTCTTTGCTTCGGTGTGTGCCCACTGGCTCTGGTTCTGTCCCTGGGCACCACCGAAATGACCCAGGCTCCACCTTCTTTCCACCCTCTCTGCAGGTATTAACAGCCATTGATAAGGTCCTCTCCGAGCCTCCTCTTCTCCAGGCTGAACAGTCCCAGTTCCTTCAGCCTTTTCTCCTATGTGAAGGTCTTTCATTATCTCAATGGCCCTTCTCTGGAATCCCTCCAGTTGCTCTGTATCTCTCCTGGACTAAGGACCCCAGAACTGGACCTAGCACTCCGGGTGTGGACTCACCAGCACTGAAGAGAGGGGAAGGATCCCCTCTATTGACCTGTTGGTAATACTTTGTGTAATGCAAACCAGGATACCATTACCTATTTTTGCAACAAGGACACTTCCCCTGCTCATAGCCAGCTTGGTGTCAGCGAGGATCCCCAGGTCCTTTTCCCACAAGTTGCTCTCCAGCAGGGTTATCTCCTGAATATATTGATGTCTGGGGCTGTTTGTCGCTGGGTACAGGACTTTGTACTTCTCCTGGTCGAACTGCCTGAAGTTTCTGTCAACCCATTTCTTCAGACTGTTGATGTCCTTCTGCATGGCAGCATGACCCTCTGGCATATCACTGCTCCTTCCAGCTTTGTGTCATCATCAAACTTGCTGAGCGTACACTCTGACCTGTTACCCAGATCATGGATAAAGATGCTGAATGGTACCAAACCCAGTACTGACACCTGGGATGCATGCATACTTCTCCCAATTGCTGTGATCAATCAAAGATTATCAAAAGTGATGTCACAGTGGCATAAGACAGCCTCAGCACTCATGGGTGCATCCAATCAGGGCCCGTGGCATCCAGGGTTCTTAAAAAAACCTACAAATATTATCTACCTGTCTGTCTGTATATAATCTCCTTTTAGTTTTAAAATGAACCATGCAGTTTTATCTTTTAATTTTAAACATCTATGTTATTCTGTCTATCCCAAATCCACAAAAGCTTCCTGGCACTATACTGTATGCTCACACATCCCAAAGCTGACCATGAATTGAGAAACATGATGAGAGCGCTGTAAGCTATAAAGTTCTGCTGCTTTATCATCATTAAGAGCAGTTATCATGTTCAAGTAGAACTTCAAGAAAAGGACACATAAAACAATATGCTTTGGTTTTCATGCTTTAAAATATCCTCCTTACCCCTCCCCCAGGTACCAAGAGTACAGTATTTCATCTTAAGATCCCCTTTGCTTACCATAATTATGGATAATGCAGTTGACCTTACAGACTATTTTAGCAATTATATTTAGTTTTAATTATTACTATACAAAATTCTTTCATGGTAAAGGCCACTTTCCCTCTGGCTTTGAACTCTGCCCCTTTTAGCATTTTTCATATGTGGACAGAAATTACAGGTACAGAAATATTGCTATTTTCCACTTTAGGTTCACTAAACCATTAGAAAAATGCCTGAGTTCAACCACAATTTCTTAAGGTTATCAAATGATTTATAGTTTTTCTATTGCTGTGGCTCAACATGCTGTTCTTATTACTTAATACAGTAAACAGCGTAGTCTGGAAACCACAAAAGCTGAAAGAACAGTGAATTGTGGATGAATGGCTGTACCAGAATCTTTGAGAATAAAGTTGTAGAAACATCTCAGAGTTGCCTACAGGCTAGATTTCAGATATGAAAGCATGGGTAGATCAGATCCATCTTAGTATTTTCCTTTGTGAGGATTCTCAGGCACACCAAAAATTGTTTGCCTGCTTCTGAAAGCTCACATTAACATTCTTCTCATTTCTGGAGATAATTATTTTTTTAACTAGACTTCTTAAATAATGAGATTTCAAAATACAGGACCTTGGTCTTCGATTCTGTGGAAGAGAAACTTTTTTAAGAAGAGATAATTCTTAGAAAACTAGTCTTTCTCCTGTAGAGAAAAAAATTACTTTTTTTTTTTTTTTTAATGTTTACCAAACTAATCCATTCATTGAAAAATAATAAGAACTGACCAAGAATGACCTTGACTTTTGTGCATTTGTTCCCTATAGCAGGAAGTCCCTAAGGAAAGAAACCAGCTCTATCACATAGAATTTAGTACAATATAAGATATTGCGGCAAAAGCCAATAAAATGCTAGCACCTCAGACCTCTATTTCTGCATTCATTTTTTTAAGATTTGACATTCCTGTCGCTGAAAAATTTCACTCCCTTCCAGGTCAGAAACTGTCTATATTGACCTACAGATATGCCAAATGTATGACTATCAGTCAGAGCAGCACTGAAGAACAGCATCCACCAAATCCCCTTTGATGAGGAGGACTATTCCTCCTGGAAGCATGTCAGGGTCATAGGAGAACATGCAGTGGTCTCTGTACCTGTGAAAATAGATAGACTATCTCGTCAAGCAGTTCTCTGCTTCCTCAAGGAGCTTAGGAACAGGTGCTGCAAGGGAGGTGGGAGAATATGATAACTTCTCTAATTAGCACTGAGGCAGGGAAATGGAATTCAGTACTGGATGCTGACCAGTCCTTATTGACTGAAGGGGCTGGGAAGTCCATATGGTTGGTGGGATGGGTGCCATGCTACGTGGTGCTAGTGAGGAACTACTGCACCTCAACCTATTGAGCCTTTGGAGTAGATTCATTCCTGTGCAAAATGTCCTTGTGGCAATGGGTCACAGGTCCTGTTATTGCAATGGTTACCCTGTAAAATGGCTACACTGCATAAAAACATACTGTATGATGTGCTGTTTGCACATAGGAAATATTTATGGCATTTTGAAGGTCACCTGGAAAAGTTTAATGTGTTTTTTAGTCTTTTTCTTAAAACAAAACAAAAATCCAAACCAAATCAGCCAATCAACAAAGCTTAATGCCTTCCCCCTCCCCAGTGCTCCTCCTCTCCTCCCCTTTACCTCCATGTTTCTCATATCTAAATACAGTTCATGGATTTCTGGCTCTCTGGGGTAATCTCTAACAGCTGGGCACCTAGGCAGAGGAAAAAAAAAAAAAAGAAAGAGAAGAACAAGAAAGGGTAAGAGTAATGTTACTTGTGGATAGCTTTCTTCAATAATTGATTATTTTCTGTAGTTTCTGCAGATGCGTTTGTTATTTGACCAGCATGGTGTGTCTGTTGCCACAATAAACTAATTGAGCATTTGGATGGCAATGGCCCATGGCTGTGTGTAGTATGACAAGTTTCACCACCTGGTCTGTCTGCAGTTTTCACCGTGCTCACACGGGAATTCTGAATCTGCTCAATCTCCTTTCATCTGTGACTCTCTCTATAGATTTTCAGCATGTGTGATCCTTGCCCCAGGGGAGACAGTTTGCTTCAGAAACTTGTCCTGTAGGTAAAAGCAATAGGCCATCCATTACCCTCTTCCTTCCACTCTCAGGTTAATGACTATATTAAATATTAAACGGGGTTCCATCTCCAGAGTGTCTGTATAAGTGATTTCACATTATCTCATTCAGCCCTTCTCTGATTTCTTCTAAAGTGTGTTTCTTCTTTCTAGAATAACTCTGGCAGTGAAAACCATGATTGATTTGACAACCATTAACCGAATGTTTAGTACTAACCTTCCTCATCAGTGAGTGAAGAAGATGGTGAAAATGGAAAGAGGAAAACAGGGATATATGATGTGAAGTTGATTTGCCTTATTTAAAATTTATTTTATATACAGTTTCTACAGGTTATTAACAAGTAGACATGGACTTCAGGTTTGTTTAGAGGGATGAGTGAGAAATAAATAGTAACTTTTTTACCAACTGGGATTAAATTCATAAGCAAATTGTTTGGTTAACAAATCACAGAATCATAGAATACCTCTGGTTAGAAAAGACTTTTAAGATCATTGAGTCCAACCATCAACCTGCCACGTCTATCACTAAACCATGTCCCCAAATGCCACATCCACACATGTTTTAAATTTCTCCAGGGATGGTGACACAGCCGCCTCCTTGGGCCCAATGCTTGACTGTGTTTTGGTGAAGAAAATTTTCCTAATATCAATTTAAGCCTCTCCTGGTTTATCTTGAGGCTGTTTCCTCTTGTCTAATCACTTGTCAAATTGGAGAAAAGACTGAGCACCCCCTCTCTTCAACCTCATTTTAGGTAGTTGTAGAGAGTGATTAAGTCTCCCCAAGCCTCCTGTTCTCCAGGCTATGCAATCCCAGTTCCCTCAGCTACTCTTCATCAGGGTTGTGCTCCAGATTCTTCTCCAGATCCATTTCCCTTCTCTGGACCCGCTCCAGCACCTCTCTGTCCTTCCTGAATTGAGGGGCCCAGAACAGTACACGGGATTTGAGGTGTGGCCTCACCGGTGCCGAGTGCAGGGGGACAATCCCTGCCCTGGGCCCCCTGGCGGCACTATTGCTGATCCAGGCCAGGGTGCCATTATTACCCTAAGGGCAGGTGCCAAGAGGGTGGGCCCTGGCTCTTTTCAGCAGTGCCCAGCAACAGGAGAAGGGGTAATGGGCTCAAACTGAGACACAGGGAGCTTCATCTGAATGTGAGGAAAAACTTACTTACTTTGAGGTTGATTGAGTACTGGAATAGGCTCTTTGGAGAGGTGTGGGGTCTCCTTTGCTGGAGATGTTCAAAACCCATCTGGATGTGATCCTGTGCAACCTGCTCCTAGCGAGCCTGCAGCAGGCTCACAGAAGTGCCTTCCAACCCCCGCAATTCTGTGATCTTATGTGCTGCTAACCTAGGATTTGACCAAATACCAGGAAAAGCTGCAGCATAATATACTCCAGCCCCTGAGGAAAAGCCTTTGAGATTCCCACCAGAGAAACCAGCATCTATTTTGGTTGTAAATTACTACATAACTTGTGATGCTGTAGAGATTTTATTGTATATGAAGATCCTTGTTTGGATATTAGCAACTTTTTAAAAATTTTATTCAAAACATGAAGAAGAGAGCTCAGACTGTGTTTTAAAATGTATCCTCTAAACCCTTCTGAAGTGTTCACTGAACATAACAAAAGGAAAAACAATCCTACTATCCGTATCTGTAAAAACACTATTGAATACCTCCACTTCCACTAGAAACATTTAGCTGGTGTAGTCAATCTGAAAATGAGGACTTCAGTGGTGTAAATCTTGATTTATAATGTTAGAAAAAGGTGAACCAAGAGGGCTGCTTTTGAAGAGTTAGAGTAAATGCTCTGCTTATCAGAAACTAGTCACAACTACATAACCAGCTGTAGAGCTGTTAAACGTTTGAGATTTTTTTCATCTTAGTCCCTGACTGACGCCTGAGAGTTCTGCTCTTCTTTCTGTGAGCAGAAGTTGTTAATGTATCTTTTTGCTGTCTCCACCTTCTCTTCTGGTTTAAGCAAGTGCAGTGAGCACAGCTCTGATGCACAGACCCAGTTTGCAGAGTTACAACCCCGATGAATGACTGGAGGTTGACAACAGACCCTGACCCAAGAAGAAAAAAAAAAAAAAGGTCAGATAGCTGTGAGGAATCCAGTGTGAAACAAGTTCCTTCGATTTCATTACTCCACTCTGTTGCTGCCCATCAATTCCCAATGTTGCCCTCAGCAGCAGGTTATCTCAGAGCTGGCTGAATCTACAATCACTGTGTGGCTCCCAGCACTGTCTGCTGTAGGCTGAACCTCACAGATCAGGAATAAGGTGCAGTGATGGGACTGTTGAACACAAAAAATCTGTGATGGATCTTCACAGCTCTAAACCTAATAAAACAAATGCTGCAGAGCAAACTTAATTTTCAGCTTCCTTTCTGTTTTCACCATTTAATCATAGCTAAGTAAAAATATGTCACATAATTTTTATTTGTAATCTATTCACTAATCTCTGTGAAGTTAATGAAATAATGTTTGAGTTTTATTTTTTCCCCCCTTCTTCTTATTCCTTTCATTTCATCTCTGTTTTGGTCTACCCAGTATTACGTCTGTAGTCAGTCATCCTTCCAGACCAGCTTACTAAATTATCCTCTGAATGTCAGAAGAAAGCAGTCTGAAATGATGATTTAAAGGAATGATGCTTACCTGGGTCAAGTAAAAGACGTAAAACCCAAGGAGGCATTTTCATACTTTCTTTAGCTCCACTGGAATTGCATTTTTCTTTGTCACCTCCTTTGTCATTACTGTCACCCTTCACCAACAAAGCACTGGCAATTAACATTGAGGTAAATCGGTGAGATAACATTTACCTTGGCATTGTCATTATTCCATGGTTGATACACAGGAAATCACGAGCAAGTGACTCAATCGGCTAAAAGATTAGAATTTAATGGCCAAAATATAAATAAATAAAGGATAATAAAATGCCAGGTATTTGGTAACACCTTGTAAATGGGGCTATTTGTTCTATAGAAGAACCAAACAGATTTTGCTTTGTATTTATCTTCATTTGTTGTTAACTGGAACAGGCTGTGAAAATTGCAAAGGACACACACTGTCTATAAAAATTTAAGAAGCCATTTTTCCCCTTAAAATCTAAACACCAGTTAAAAAGAGTAAATCAGAACAGATTTAATTGGTATTTACACACACCAACATTAGCAATTAGCAAAGCAACAGCAGGGGGAGAAGAACAATTATTGCACCCAGTCTAAATGGTCTATTTGGATGAATTAAAGAAACCAGTCAAACTTAACCAGCTGTTTGCAGAAATAATTTTTCTTTATTTTCATAAATATGTTTATTTGAATGAAATGAATCCCCATTGACAGTAGGGCAGGATTAGAGTTGTTTTCCTCCTATTAGTTTGTGTATATTTTTGGGGAATATCAGATATTGTAAACATTAACAGCTTGCTTGCTTGCTTGGCTTAATGATCATCCAAGTATGATAAAGGATGACAGATTAATAGTATTTTAACTCATGTCAAATAGCATTTGTCCACGGATTTTCTCGGTATGGATTTCCACCCAGTTAGAGAGATTAGGAGAAAGCATTCATTTGCCTCCTCCCTCCTTTCCTTTTTAAGATATTATAAGTAAAAGAAGACTAAAGGGTATTTGAAGATGAAGATGCCTTTGATCTTAATTCTGAAAGTCAATACAACATACGAAGAGCTTATCTTGCAAACATGCAAATCTCTTCTAGCTGGGAAGGTGAAAAGTAGGAAGCTGAACTAATTTCACTGCTCCTGCTTCTCAACCACTTTGACCAGGTGGTTGTTATTGCATTTGTCCTTCACTGTTTGTGACTGATGAGAGATGCTGGACATATTTTGTGAGAATTTGACAAGCTGATGCCCATTCCTGAGTTTACAATTCTGGGTGCTGCAGTGATGGATAGCTGACGTTCTGTTCTGAGAGTCAGTGCCATGTGATGTGATTTGGGCTTAAATCTGAGAAGTCTTTATGAAAACAGCTGACAGTGACTATTAGAGACAGAGTTTGGAACAGGAATTTCCACTATGCCTGATTTTTTTCCAAGCATATTTTATTTGATTTTAATTATTCACTTATTTGAGGGGGCTTGGGGGAGGGGGCTCAGAGGCTTGCTATAATTTTTTTTTTTTCATTTGATAAATTTGAAATAGGAAAACTTAAACATGCACAGAACTAAGGAAACATTCACACCAAGACATTATGTTTTCATCACAGAAAAGCTTGATACACGGAGTGACCTAAATGTAGACTTCATAGGCAGCAAGGGAGCTAAGACATCCCTGACATTAATGTTACAGTGTATAGTTTGGAAACAAAAGGATATGGTTAATTTAATTCTTTCAGCAAACTTTTCAGCAAACATGGTTAACCTGTAGAATTATTTTAACATTATTGGAGTCTTTCCGCATTTCTTAATCTCAGCAAATTTTAGAAAAGAGATGCAAAGCATGACAATGATATTATCTACTTTAGAAATAAAGCAATCACATGCCCAAGCCCATCAGGTGCTAGGAATTCAGTAAACCAGGAAAGCAAATGGGGCATCTGCTCAAACCTGCTTAAGAAGGGGCAGCAGCCACGAGGGGAGGAGGCATACAAGGAGATCTGTGGTGAGTTACATTGGGAGAAATGTGAAGAGGCACACAGAGAGAGGGGGCACTGCTGTGGAAATACGCAGCCCAGGGTGCACACTTGGAAGGAGGCACTTCAGTCTGAAGGGGCTTTGGCCTTCAAATTGACCCAAGCTGGGTCAAGTACACCCCCAAAAGACGGTTGCCTATGGACTGATACTGAAATGCACAGAGGAGTGGAGAATACCCAATAAGGAGCACAGAGGAGCAGGGAAAAGCCACTAGGACATTAAAAGCAGCAGACAGAAACCAATACACTCTACTCCAACCTTCTGTGCTGCCTGTCACCTTATTGAAGCAATTTGGGGGGGCAGTCTGTAAAGTGTGACCAAAGAAATTATTTCTTTTTTTTTATTAATACTGGAATCAGTGAATACATGTTTGTGTTTATTTGGAATA
The DNA here is from genome assembly GCA_013397845.1 of Melanocharis versteri. Lineage (NCBI taxonomy): Eukaryota > Metazoa > Chordata > Aves > Passeriformes > Melanocharitidae > Melanocharis > Melanocharis versteri. The sequence goes on along the minus strand of VZTG01010463.1, from coordinate 365,225 downwards.
AATTAAATTAAGTAAAAATTCTCTCAGTTGAGGCAGTTTTTGCCTGCCATAGTTTATAGCCCTTGTGAAGGCGTGTACGTGGTAACTGTCTTCTTGGCTAGACAGCATGGAACTTCACCAGTGCTGAAAGAATATGCCAATTACAGTGACATATATTTTAGCGTCAATTTTACCTATTTGTAGACATTCTCCTGGAAAAGTTTCCCAGGTTCAAAATGAAACATGCAATAAAAAAGTTACAGAAAATTTCTGGAAAAAGTAAGAGAATACCACAAGAAGATAAAAACCTCTTTGAAAGAGTACAAAAATACTGACAATAAGCCAAACCCAGAGGAATAGATGTGTTGTGATGGAGAGAAACGGGGGAAATGAGTACCTTGCTGAACTGTGCAAAGACATGAAGTGTAATAAATGACATGATATTCAGAGATGTGACCTGTGAGTATTTAGCATCTTTGAAAACCAAGTCAAAGACTCCTGCTCAAGGGAGATTTGTTTTGTGTGTTTCTATTCTATAACAAAGACAGTGAAATTGAAAGGAGGTGAAATACATGAAAATAGGTTTTACAATATCGACACATGCAACATGATTGATTCAAAACAGAGTGAAATATGACAATAAAAGGAACAAGGGTCACTGTGTGAAAGAAATATAAATAAGTAGTTAGGAAGAACTATTGCTCCTGAAAAAGATGAAAAAGATGCTTTGAGCTTCATGGAATGCATTTTTTTTTCCAGAAACTTGTTTCTCTTCTGTGATCCTACCAGAAAGAACTGAGTGTCCCAGGCAGAATTCTTCTGTATGGAAAGCAGGTAGAATAACTGCTTTATTTTGACTTTTCATTCCTTTCAATAAAACCCAGACCTTTCAGTGTGGTCATTCTCAATTTATATCAATTTCTTCTAAGCGTTTCTTTTCCATTTTGTTCATCATCTCAAGCAGCCGTGTCACTTGGTTGAGATCTGAGGACTGCTGCCAGAAATAATTCATGGAGGCAGGGAAACAAGATTGGTGTCAGGGTGTATTCAAGGAGAACTACAGAGATGATGGGCTTTCAACCATTGATTATTAATACAATCAGTATCTCTAAACTGATGTACGACTTAACAGTTCATTAACCAAAGTGCATGACAATGAGGAGAACACTGGTTAATGGGTCATTCCTAGTGACATGCTGTTCAAAAAGGCCTCTTCTCCCAGGCAGTTAGCAACAGGAGAAGAGGGGATATTAAGGCTGGACAGTAGGAAGAATTTCTTCACAGGAAGGGTGATTAGATATTGGAATGGTCTGCCCACGGAGGTGGTGCAGTCACTGTCCCTGAAGGTGCTTAATGAAAGACTGGACATGACACTGAGTGCCGTGGTCTGGTTGACATGGTGGTGTTCAATCACAGGTTGGACTTCATGGCCTCAGAGGTTTCTCCAATCTAATCGATTCCATAATTCTGTGATTAATGAATTGACACTAACTATTAGGTAAAACTTCACTAAATGTTTCTTCCTATAGAAAAATTTGCTGTTCCACCATTCTCACATTAAATTACATATTTTTCTCCCACATATGTTAAAAAGCAAAGTAGATTTGAAGTTTCAGATACATGGCTTGGACTCACAACTGAGATAACAAGAATGGAATGGAGAAGTGTTAATTCTCTTTGAGGAACAGCAAAGAAGATGCAACTAACATTAATAATTGGTCATATATCTTTCTGCACCACATTCCCACAGTGCTAGGAGTGTTTACACTGACACGTACACAGACACTAGTCGCTTGTGTTTTATTGCATAAGAAAAGTTGAAAACATACACAAAAAATAACCACTGCTGAGTCCAAGTTTATGAGATTTGTTGGGCTGATATTCCCATAAAAAGAGATTCATCAACATGCCCAACTTACTGAACAAGATACATCAAGGATTTCTCCTTGGTGTCTCACTGTGGATCTTTAGTCTTTCATATTCTAAATTTATTGCTTAAGGTCAGTTCTCTGTTTCTCACTGGACACTGGAGAAACCCTACTGCTGGAACACAGTGGTTGGTTCAAATACCTGGGAAATGAGTGACCTGTTTTGAAGCAGGGACTGAATCTGTGAGGACTGACATTATTGTGGCTGTTAGCAAAGGGTCAATGTATAACATAACTGCCCTCAAATTCAGTTTTGAATTCTTCATCTAGATCCTCTAGATTCTTCTCTTGAAATTACACCCTTTCTCTTGTATCTGGAGCTGGCTTTAAATTTTGCCAGTTTTCTATTATTTTAGGTTTCACACTTCAAAAACACTCTTGACCTGAATTTGTGTCCCTTTCTGTTTCCAGGTGGACATTTATTCAAAAGAGCAGGAATCTAGAGTTTTCTGAAAAGGTGTTGTTTGACTAATGGTATCAAAGAAACTGCATCTATAAAAAAGTTTTAACCTTTTGACTGGTTTGGAGAAGAGTGCATGACAGTGTACAGGAACTTGACCAAAGGTTGCAACTGTTACAGAGTAGGTTAAGCTAGAATGTGAAATGGACAAGATGCAGAGGTTAATTATGTGAATTTAGTGTATTAAGCAAGAATATTTTGGTTTATTCTATGGTTTACTTAATATTCTAGTTTTCTTCCCTTTCTGCTTCTTCTCAGTAATTTTAACTGCAAAATATATAATTTTACTACCCTTAAAACTGGAGAGACATACTCTTGATTAAAAGGATTTTGACAATAAGGATTTTGAAAGATGCAAATATAGGTAGAACTTCAAAGCAGTAGGTTTTGATTGAAATTCTGTGTGTTTCTTCTGTCTACAGCTTGGTTTGTGAGTGTTGTTTTCCTAACACTGACAGTTCTGTCACATCCTTTGTTATGATAGATGGCCATGTATTCCTTAGGAGTTGTAACTGCTCAATGGTTGGCAGGTCTGAAAGTAGAAACTATGGAAGGCAACTTTACTTCCTTTTCCAAACAGTTCAGTACAGTCTTTATCATGAAGGAGACGAGAGTTTTGCAGCTCATGCTTGCACTGTCCCTTGCCTCCTTTTTAAGAGACTGAGTGTTCTCTTTTTTTACCAGTCTCTGACTCTGGAAATTCATTTATTCAGGAAGTTATTTCAAAATAGATCCCAGGCAGCCCTGCCTAACAAGTTAAATTAAATATTCCCACTCTGTACTAATAAAGGGAGAAAGGAAATCTATATTGGTTAAACCAGATAACTTCTTTTGTTCTTGAGAAAGAAATCCACTTCTTAACAAGACTGCAGTATTTCCCTATCTGTTCCCACTCATGTTTTCTGGAATAGCAGACATAAGCCAAGACTGGGAGAGAAGCTCAATGTTTTTGAATTTCAAAATGGGAACCATGGTGGGCTGGTTTGAAATGAATGGGACAGAGAATGCTTTTTGCTTCATGACATGAATGGGATATTTAAGGCTGGGGAATATCCTGATTCTGTCCAAGACAAGGTTAATTTTTGCAGTAGCCAGGAGGGGGCATGGCCAGGACCAGGAGGTTATTCTATACCACATGACATGATTGCTGGAGGTGGGAAAGGAATTCTTTGAGGGAGAAGAGGTTCCTTCTAGAGTGAGCGTGGCAGAAGGAGCCGGGGGGGGCGGGTTCTGTGTGAACTGTTCTTCTCTTGTACCCTCTGTCATTAGTATTGTTGATGTTACTGTTCATTTTCTAATCTAATTGCTGTTTCCAGCAAATTGTTTTGATCGCCACCCATGATCTTTACCTTTTGGGCCTCCAATTCTACTCTCCATCCTGCCACAGGAAGGAGGAAGGGAAAGCAGCAGAATGAGTGAGCAGGGCATGGTTTGAAGAGTCTCAGTAAGGGCATTGAACTGGGGAGTACCATTCCTAGACCATGACAGGGAAGCCATTAGAATTCTCAAAAAAGAGTTTGTTTAAATTATCTAAGAATTTTATTGCACCTTTCATCAGATTCCAAATTCTATACCATTTTTGAATTAATATCAAAACCAAACAATCCATTGATAGAATTGGTATATTAGAACAACAATGTAAGATTTATTCTTCCCTCTAATTATTATATTCACTGTGAAGAATCTGTACTACCTCGTTTAAATCTTTCCTGAAGTGGGTCACACAGTGAAGCTGATTGATAAGGAGTTGGAGAATTGAACTTTATGGCTGATCAGCAGACCTCTATCAACTGTGGGAAGGGAGGTGTGCCACAAATAGAGCTGTCACTGCAGCAACCTTGCTATTAAATTTTTAAAACTGCCAAATTTATGGCCTGGAAGAAGGGGCATGGGCTGTTCCACATATACAGATTGAATATGTAAGGAGAATACTTTGGAACTGCAGTGAGTTGTTGGCAGGAGACTTGAACTCTAGTGAACAAACCTATCTGAGCTCAGTGGGGAAAAGTGTGTAGTTGTGCTGCCTTTCATCAGTTCAGTGACAGGCTGAAAAGCATGCTAAATCTTCTAATACAGAAGCATTAAATTCAGTCTTTTTTTTTTTTTTTTTGAGGGCGTGAAACTGTGAGAACAAAAAGAACAGATATAAGCTTCTTCTTCTTTTGTGCCAAAAAAAGAAAAAAGGAAAAAGTAGAAAAAAATATAAGAAAGGAAAAAGCTGCACATAGAATAAAGACATATGCACATGCAAAGGAATAAAGAGGACTACTTTTATCCACATCTCATGGCTTCATATACAGGCAAGTGGAACAGGTACCTTCTGACATTTTGCGATGGAAAACTGGAGGTGATTCGGCTGCTGTAAACCTGTGACCTATTTTGAAGAAACTGCCTAAATCTCCTGTTCACCAGGATGAGGCAGTCGTACATGTATGACTAAGAGATGTTGTGATTATCAACAGATGTGATCAGTTCAGAATGAGTTTGAAGACATTAGATTTTTGGGACAAGGATACAGCATGAACTTTGCTGACAGTGCAATTCAATTGAGCCAGCATAAATATAAATGCCTATATCCAATCAAGAAAAAGTTAGGTGAATATAAATTCTGGTAGCAAACAGAGCATAACAGAACAGAATATGCAAGCTATCACTTTATAATAACACTTTTCAAAAAACCTGTCTTTTGTGTTTCACATTTTCAGCACAGTTTGCTATATGATAACTTTAGGAAAGTTAACTACATTGTACTACAAATCATTGTACAACCTCACTGAATCATGTGCATCATTTCAATTGTGCTGTCTATTTTTGTTTCTGCTCGGTGTTATAATATTGGCTATGCCTGAACTGAAGTCATCCTGTTTCCTCCCAGGACAACCAGACAAATGGTGTCTTTTTGGAGGAGAGTATCCATATCCATACCTCATCGATTTTACCAATGATGTCCTACAGAGTAACTCCTGTGATCAGAACCTTATCCTTTGTTGTGCATCTTATCTAAGTTATTAAGTATTGACTGATCTCCCTAAGAAACCAGTTACAGCTTACATTTCCTTCAGTGGAATTTTTTTTTATGCGTCATTCTGCCATTCTTGTCAATCACTTCTGATTATGACCTATAATTAAATCCTAGTGCAGGATCAAATAAAAGATCAAAATTATGTGCTTAGCCGCTGCTATTTATAGAAAAACTTACAGATTTCTGAGTTGGTGTTTGGTGGGTGTCAAGAGAATGGGTAAACATGGAGATGTAATTTTTGGTTAGAACTTTGTGGAAAATAGTTTAAAAATCCCTTCCCTGTGGACTGAAACCTAAACTTTATCCGGTTAAAAAACAGAGAATGAAAAAATATCTGTATTTCATTTCAGAGTAGCTGTTATTTCAAAATATTTGTGCAGGCTGAGTAAGAAGCACAAGCCTTTGTTCTAGCTGATTCAAAATAGCGACTTGAACTTCATTACCTCACATGCCAAGAAAATGTCCTATCAGCATTGACCTTTCTGGTTGCTAATGTCATTCTTGCCTCTAATTTTGATTAGCTATTTTATCTTTGCTGAAACTGATATGATGACTCCTGCAAAAGGTCTGAGTTTTAATGAACCAGAACCTTCGAAAGAAAAAAAAAAAAACCCAATGTAATAATTTCACTGGAAATTCCTGAACAACTCTATTTATTAGGAGGTGTATTCATTCTAGTGGTGAAAATCTGTAGTTACATTTACACTCAGCAAATAAACCAGAGATTGTTCTCTGGCCCTGAGGCTGCATGCCACAGCAGAGTTTGAATTCACATGGCTGAACTCTGCTGTCTCTTTCCACAGTGAACAGGTTTGTTAGCCTGATAGTTTCCAGCCTGATCAACTCTAGAAATACCCTGGGCATTCCCAAGGATATTAGTGGTTGGCTCAGGCCAAAACTGCACTATTCATTTAACAGTATGGAAAACCACAGCATGGAACTCGTGTTTTCAATTCACTGGCATAGATGTAGCCTGTGTTTACAGCCTGGGTCCTGTTCTGTGCTTGGTGCTGCCAGTGTTAGTTATTGGATTGTATGTCTACAGCAGTGCGTGGGTGAGCAGGTGTGCATCAAATTAAAATTTCATAGGCTCATTGAATCTCCTAGCTAAACTTGATTATTTTTTGTTGAATAAAATCCATCAAAATCTCTGTAAATCAGGGCAAGTATTCACTGTTCCTATCTGCGTGATCTATAGACTGGTACATCTGAAATTAAAACAAAAAATTCACTGTTGATGACAAAAATTTTAGGAAAAACAGTGGAGTATCAAGAAAAATAGTAAAAATATCCTTCATGATATTTTAGAGTCTTACTAATACATAGGATAAACATATCTGAATTTCTACAGCATTTTGCGTATGCCACTGGCACAAAGGATAAGAACTGTAGATGACATTTCTGATATACTAGAGGAGGTTTATGTTGTAAAATTAATCTCTGTGAACTTGTACACAGATAACTAGGAAACAAGCCAAAGGACAGTTGTCCAGTTGGTTGTACTGAAAAGGAAATTCATGCCTGGATAGACTGCATGTGTTCTTTAATGTTATCTTATGTAATATTTCTATTAAAGGCTTTGGCACACAAGTAGGTGTGTACTAATGGAATTTGGTAATGACACATGGGTAGGTGGCTGGCATTTATTCTTTTAAGACTGAAGCTAGAATATATGATTTTCATTTTATCCCTCTGGGCACATGGGGGAGTATATGTGGGCCCTAGAGAAGGATTTTCTTTTTTGTTTTTCTTTTTTTCTTTTTTTTTTCCTCACTTTTTGTGCACTTAAGTTGGGAGATGGAGCTACTGACCTTGGCTGTTGCTGTTGTGAACTGACGTTACCTAAAGAATATATTCTTACCATAATGCAACATTGCTTAATTTATAGTGCTAATTCAGCTTCTCTGAGGGCTCATTATTTAAAGTAACATAAAGGTTGAAATTTTTTTTTTAGATCATTATTTAAAGCAACATAAATGCCTTTTTTGTTAGTTTTTTATTGTGATGGTGCATTTAACTAATGGTGCGTTATGAGGGAACTCTTACTGGAGGCTGAAATGAGCCTTACTTGAATACAAAATTAATTCATCATCCTCTATGCTAATACAAAAAATACATAGGAAATTAATTCATAATGGTGCTACTTAATGTGCAACTTTTTCCTCCTTAATTGTCTTTAGAAGGTGAGAGAAATGTTGCAAATCAAAGTAATATTGGAAATAGCCTGCCTTTGGTGCAGGAGAACAGGCTTTTAAGAACGTGTAATATCTGTGTATATCTTGTATGTGATCTGTATATATTTGTATAGGCACATATTTATAAACATGCACAGACAAACTTGTGTTTGTTCCGCCTTGTGAGTGGGAAGCTGTGCCTGAGGATGGGCAAATAAACCAGGTCATTTCTTTGCTCTCCAACTCACAGTTAGATCGGGCAAAACTGTCCGTAAAATCTTAAGGTCCAGACCATGCGTCTCATCTTTGTATACACCACACCACTTAAGTGTGGGAGCTCTCTTTGAGGACTTTGTAATCCCGGTGCCAGCTCACTTTGTCTTTTTCTCCTGTGCATCATTTAAACCTTAATGAACTAAATCAGTTTATTTCCTCAAAACTCACCTTTTACATGTTGCTTTCTCACAATTGTAAGAATAGAGAACTAAATTAGGTTGACTTTTAAATTACATCATTAGGTAAGTTTCACTAAAAATGATTCTGATCTCAAGCCAGTGTAAGTACACTCAAGTAACTAGACACTATTTCAGAATCTTTTCTGTTGCTGCTCAGTTCTTAGGTTTAAGTTTGGACATAGGGGAACAAGGAGACATGGAAAAGAAATTTTCAACTAGTTTTAATTTTTATAATGTACTTTTTTTCTTTACCAGCTCCCAGAAGATCAATTTGTGATCAAAGTTTTTATTTTCCAAAAATGAACAGGACTTGGTATTTTCAGGTAACTTGACATCTGTATGCCAAGCACTTCTCACTGAAGGCAAAAAGGGACACTGTCCTTACAGGATACTTTTCTCTGCTCAGCCACAGGACTTCCATGCAAATCTCCACTTAACTATGGGCTAGAACCACGTCTTCTTTGACTCCATATCCCAAGTGAACCAGGAGCTCGAAGAGCTTTTGTTTGTCTCCTTGCCTTTACTTGGTATCAAACTAACATTAGAAAGTAAATATGAACGAGATTAAATATTTGTCTCCTGTGATTACTTCTGTTTAATAAAAGGTCCAGCTAAGTGTGTGGGAGTCTGAGTACATAGTCTGTCCTCCCAGATAACTATAACTCATGTTGAGACAGGTAAAAGGTGTAAACAAGCTGTCACTCGTCCTTTTTTTCTGGCCCATGGCCACCACAATACCTGTTTTTGATGAGTCCCAAAACCTTCTGACATGAGTCAGTTCAACTGACGGGCGGATGTCACCCAGGCTCTTGTCAGGCGAGGACCATGAGCTGAAGTACTGTAAAATGGCTGCAATGCTAAAGAGTCATTTCCCAGGACAATTTCAAGTGCTGAATGTTGCATCCATTAAAAAAAAAAATTAAAAAAATAATTCTAGTGCCATTTTTTGTAAAGAAATCTCTCTGCATTCAAATTTCTTTCTGCTTTCTACTGCAGGCTTCCCAGGAAAAAGGAAGAAGGACTGATGTTGCCCATTTTCCTCTTTTTAATTCACAAAAGAGTCAGTCTTAGTTTCTCCGAAGAAGGAGATGAAGTGTGAAGTAAATTTGGAAATGCTGGGAAGCAGCAGACCAGTGCTTCTCAGACCCAGGAAAGGGCTGTCTGACAAGGACAATTCTTATGGTTAAAACCCATAAAGAGTTAATATTGCCTTTAGAAAATTCAGTCCTAAATTAATTAAGAAGGTGTGGGGTCCTCAGCTTTTCTTCTTATACTGATGCCGTTTCTCTTCTGATGTCCAGAACTTTCCAGAAGAAACTGGCTCTCTGTCTCCTTACTCTGCAGTTGGTCGTCCTTGAAATTTTCCTTAGCTGTAATAGTAGGTCAGTAGAAGTTTGAAAAGTTGCCTTACTGACTTCCTATTTTAAATAGATGTGCGGCTAGTATTTTTTTCTTTTTTACTCTGGAAGCACAACAGGGCTTTATTTTAATTAGTTCTGTACTTCTGAAGAGTTAGTTCTGAGGAGATCTAAGGTACACCTTTTCTTTAGCCTTCTTGGAAGACAAATCCAATACTTTTGTCAGAATATTTATTTAAGAAAAGGATATTACTACATATGAAGTTTATGTATTCTAGAACTGGTTGTTAAAACTTTTAAAAAATTCAGTTAAGAGAATCTGTGTGTTAGCAAGCTCTGAAATCCAGTCTTTGGTAAATATAAAAGTTGGGTTTTGAGCGGCCTTTAATTAATTAACTAATTAGTGGAATTTTCTGGGGTGTATTGCCTGACCTCCACACTACACCTTATTTTCATTTTGTTTGTGAATCTTCAGCTGGTCATTTCTTCAGGACTCCCGTTGTCATCAGTGGAGTCTGACCTTATGCTATTAAATAATGGACAGACATCAGTGCACACAGGAGGGTGGAGTGTGTCCACAGGAGGCAGTTTTCAGCGGTGAGGAAGGGTGTCGCAGAGCTGGAGAGATTGGCACTCTGCCTCAAGACTGCCTGAGCTTAGGAACTAAGGGGTACTTTTGTACTAGGATGCTGTTTGGAAATCTCAAACTCTACAGCAGCACCAGAAAACACTGACTGGCATTTTTTGGTAGCACTTTATCTTTGTTGTTGTACCTCTGGATTTTTAAGCCACGTAATAATAGTGCCAAATGATCATTAGTAACCCTGATCTGAGTAAGGGTAATCACCATTTAAATGGAAACAAGTACTACGAGTAAACAAGAGATATGAAGTTCATTATTTCACTTTGCAAATCACTAACTCTGGGGAAATTTCCATTTCAATATGCTGTTTGTTTCAATGTAATGACTAAGAGGTTAAGAACACATATATCCTGTAGACAATGTAAACAAGCATTTATTTCAACCTCTCTTATTTTCTGAACAGAGGCTCATGGGCTGTAAGGTTAGTTTATTTATTTGCTTACTTACATGCTTACTTTGCCAAACACTTTGATATTTGTCATCCTACTGTCCTTCTTTCTACTGTCTATATTCTTAATTCCTGCTGAAAAGATTTGCTAATAATGATGTTGTGTATTGATAAGTTGTTTTAATGCAGAGAAAAGGGGTGGTAGAATATGATTTTACCCTTTAGCTCTGTATTTTATAGAAACCTCTATTTATTCTGGGCATATGCCATTTACTACATTGTGAGGTTTACATCAGAAGATCAGTGATCATGCTCAGGTATCAGTAAATAAATAAGGGTGTGAACTTCAAAGGTACTTTGTATGACATTCAAGACTCCATTTTACCATAACATCTCACCCTGCTATTTTGCCAATGGCTATTGCAGTGATGTTAAAGTCTTTAGAGAAAGCATACACTAGATTTTTACAATTCAAACCAGAATCTGTTCTTTATATTTTCCCACTTTTTTTCCCTTCTATTTTACTGCTTCAGGGTAGAATTACATTAACTTAGCAATGTTGAGAGGAATGAGAATAGTATTAGTTCAGAAATATCTTCCGTGCTTACGAATAAATAAATAAATAAAGTAAAAAGATTATCTGGAGCACTGGCAGATTGATTTAGCAGAGAGACTGGGGTCAAAGATTTTTACTTGTCTTAATGGTCTTCATTAGGGAATCAGAGAAAGACTGTTGAGAAAGACTAGCATGCTTTGGCTCCACCAGTGTCAGACTGCACTATAAACATCCTGGTACCTGACTTGTGAATTGCTTGCCGCACGGATGAATGTTTGTCACAGTCACTGGGACACAGATGTCACAGCCTAGGGAAGGCCTGCTTATCATTCATGTGGTCACTTCCATTACCTCTGGTCATACCATACTGACCTGCTATTAGCGAATCTAATTTAATTTCCCCCACCAGTGTCATGGGTTATTTCTTCCATTACTTTAGAGATTTAATTTACAGGGTAAACTCCATCACTTGAACGAAAGGATTTTTCATGACATGAAGAACAAGTTCTTTTTGGAGATTAACATGGCTCTGGCTATTTATCTTGGTCATCTCTAAGGCATGAGGCTTAAACACCAGGGAATGACATTATGTTCATATGTTGGTGCTATTTCCAAAACACACAAAATATTGGTTTTTTTATCATTTCAGCTATATTGCATCATAAAAGGGTTCCGTGCAGGGTGTTATGAAGTACCAGTTACCTTTTTGTTACAGATATAAATAAGCTTGTCTGGAGTTTAGCCTGGGATCATGTTGAAAAGACTGGCACATAGCATAGATAGGACAGTCACTGTAACAGGCAAATATGTTAGCACCTGTATGCTTGTTTTCCCACATATTAATCATTCCAAATACTGAAAAAAAACATGAGGAAGCAGTCCTAAATATCTAAATATTAATTTCATGTCATTAATATAATGATATACATTTCCTAGACTAAAAAACCCTTGTAATCACGAAGTGATTTTTCAATGTGTTCAAATTCAAGTGCTTGCAACTCAGGCAAGAGAGCAAACCTTGAATGCTTATTTAAAAAAACATAAATATTTCCTTTCATAATCAGAAGTGTGGCTACCAGAGCTTAATATAATTGTATATGTTAGTGAAATAATTTTAACTATTTGCCAGAAGCTTGTTTTCATGTGTGGCTACAACCATTCTTCATGAAAATATTTGTCAGCTTTTGGGGTTGCTTCTTCAAAAATGCTACATGAATTAATTTCTGGTGCCTTGAGGAATTTCTATGCCTTTACAACCTCCAGTCTGAGGGTGCAACACAGGCCCATGAAAACACGTCAGGATTGCTGGAAGGAAGAAGGCAGAGCTTTCTTCCTAAAAACCTAAACAAAGAAGAAAAGAATGAATGGGAGAAAGTTGCCTGCTAAGTTCTTCAAGGGCTACATGACTCTGAGGTCAACAGAGAAGACAGTGAAGGGAAAAGGCACCCATGATCACTTTGGCTTCCAAGGAGAAGAGACAGCATGGGTAGGTATATGAGATGGTTGACTAAAATTTATGCCAGATCATTTGGACACCCGCCATGGTTTCAGCTGAATCAACCCAAAGTTTCCTAGCACAGTGGGACTGTCTGGAAGGAGTGAATGAAATGATCTTGTTCTTGAATGTCTTCACCCACACTCTGCCATTCCATTTCACTTCAGTTTTCATAAAACAGAGAAGCAGACAGTGGAGAAGTCTAGGTTTTCTCATTACTAAATTATAATTCAGTAAGATATTAATATATATTTAAATGCACACGTGTTCAAGTACATACGTAATGTGTATGTGAGCATGTATGTATTGTATTCTTTTGCTTTCAAGAAAGGCAAATATTATTAATTTTTCAGATTCTAATTAGCAATAAACTTATGCTTAGACTATATGGCATCCATAAGAGTTCCATGGGAGTATTTGGTATTAAAAACTGTTTTGACTCGCAAAGTAGGTCATGTTGCTCTTTCTGTTCACATGAAACTCAGAGGGAATTGAGTTTTTGCTGTGAAGACTTGTGATTACTAATTTATAATATACTTTCTGCAACTACTCTATGTTATTCAGAAATAAAGTTGTCTTAAAAATATTTTATTTGGAAGTTTTAAAAGGAAGTTCAGAGTTTAACTGTCTCCTGTGTTTCTCCTTGTGTTAGTGCTACCTCTTGAAATTGTATGCTAGCTAATTCAGTCAACAGGTGCAGACATGGATTAGAGCAGTAGAATTGCAATACAGAATCTTACTGTCAAGTATTTTTTTCTATCAGTAATCTTTGCTTATCTGTCAAAAAGATGGTTCTCTATTTATATTTTCATATACTTGTCACATTTGAAGAAGAACATTCCAGTAAGGAACATGCAGTAGGATGGTATTAAATTATAAAGAAAGTTTCAATTTTTATGCAAATTAATTTGTTTACATAAAAGCACAAGAAACAAAAGAGTAAATATCAAGAGGATGCTCTGTTCAGTGTCATAGCTCTACACAAAGAAATGCACTTGAAATTTTAAGGAAACCATTTTTATTTAGGATCAGGTTCCTTTGTTGTTTGCTTTGGGGCACATAAACCACTGGAAAACAGGCAGAAATGAAAGGAGTAAATCCTCTCTGTTCTGGGACTCCTCCCTTACCTCAACATGTGCAGTGCAACTTCTTTCTTTTCAGAAATGAAGGATGTGGTCCGGAAGGTACTCCTGACTACTGAGTGATATAAAGGATACAACTACAACTAGAGAATATGGTTCAAGAAGTATCCTGTATATTTAACTATTTAAAAAATATTTTTCCAATTCTTCAAGCAGTTCTTGCATTCATTTAACTGCCAAAATTGCTGCTAGCTGTACATTTGCTTCAAAAGAAATGCATAATCCCTCTACTGAAATACTTAGTCAGTGCTGCAGTAAAAAGCTCTGTTTTGAAGTTGATCTGCAAATAATTTAGCACAATGAAAGAGGTACTGTTCTTTTTGTTTTCTTACTTCAGCACTTCAGGGAATTATGTATATGCTGGCGATAGTTCTCCCCCTTTCAAGTACCTCTGAGAATAGGTGTCACAGCAAAAGCAATATGTGTAAGGTAAAAGCCAAACTAGCAAAACTAACATTTTCTGAATGCACAGCATTTGAGCAACAAGCGGGTATTTCGAGGTGGTCAGGTCCCCAGATTCAAAACCAAAGTGAGAGCTTTATTTCCAATTTCTGCTGACACAGCAGCCCAAAGGAACGCTGACTGCAATAAGCTTCTGAGCCTTAGGCATGACTGAAGCTTACTTGACAAGATCACTTACTTAGCCCAATGTGCCTGATGAGACTCGGTCACAGTGGAGTGTGACAACAAAGCAGAGTGGTGAAGAAATAGGAAAGGTAGCTGAGTCACTATATTTACAAGTCACTAATCCACTCTGGGTATAATTACTTAAAAAGCCTACGGATTTGGACAAAATATTTGTTGGCTTTTTTTTTTTTTTTAGACTAATCTTCCTGACTGAATAGTGTCTGTTAAACAGAAATGGAGTTTTCTAATCAAAAATAGCAGAGGAGAAAAAGAATAGGTTTATTTTATGGTGTGGAAAAAATTTACTGAGCTAACTGGGTTAGCTGTTATTGACAAAGATCCCTGAGGAATGTACAGCCACATAGATGTAGCCAGTAATATTGCTCACACACATCTTCTAGTACTGACACAAAACACCTCAAAGAAACAGCGACTAAACCTAAGGTATTGCTAAAAAACCTCAGATCATTTACAAAGAAATATGTTTTAAAGTAAATGATTATATGAGTTTTTAATGCAAGATGAAGTACAAATGCATCTGGAGGCCTTTAGGATATTTCAAATTTGTTTGAGTTTAAAATTAGTATAGATCGGTTTGTGGGTTTTTTTGGACACATTATATTTTTCAGCTCCTGGAGTCCTGGCTGTTTGCATTCCTTGTAAGAAGTGTCTACTTGATATTCCTGCCGGAAATATTTGTTTTCTGCAAGAAGGGCCATGGAACACTTTTGGCTTGGCTTCAGCTGTCATCAATCCTTGGCATCAAACACCAGGAACTTGGAGAACACAGTAAGCGAGAGGTTAAGGGGGAGTTACTGGGGAGCTGAACCTGAACAAAGTAACAGTGGGAAGAAGGAGGAAATTCAACATACATATAATTTTGTAAATATAATTTTAAAAGAAAAAATATAATTCTCCTCTCATATTTTAATATTGTGAGTCATAAACTTTAGGGTACCTTTAATAGAAAAGTATGAATAAGGGGCTTATTAATACACTGGAGATGTAATGAATCTAGGGGCATGATGTGAAAAGAGAGATACAGTTCAGTGGGTGAAATGAGTGGGGGTTTTATGGTAGGCCAGAGGTGCCTGCTCTGACTGGGAAAAATGGCAGATCTGAGGCAGGAGAAATGGGAATGTGGAGTATTTCATTCTAGGTTAAGCATGTCAAGAACTGCTTGGTCCCTGTATGTGCCCTCTTTCCTGTTAGAAATGCAGTAACTCAACATGGATTGAAGATTAGAGGCTAGATGAAATTCAGTAATGAAAACAGTTGAATGAAGGAGTCAGAATCGATAGAAGAGTGCCTTGCTGATAACCCAGCAGGCTGTCATAGGAAAAAAAACTACCCAACAAGAAAAAATGTTCCCTTGAGTTCTGAAACAGAAACTAGAAACCATAACACAAAGGTTAATTCAAGAAAAATCCATAAGATAAGACTGATTCAACCTCTAAAGAACATCTTGTTCCTAATTGGGATCAGGCTCATTGACAGTGTGACCTGCCGGACATAAAACAGACCTTGACAACAGAAAAAGGGCAATCATATATGCTTTAGTTTTAGCTTACCTTCTGTAACATCATTCCATAATAAATGGTCTTAAGGAAGACTTGCATAATTGAAAAACAGCCTTACACAAAAAGGGAAAAAATATAGATACAAACATGTAGACAATAATTGTAAAATCAGGATATTTTCTCTTAAATTATTGTTAAGAGCAAAATAGTTCACATGTTTAATTCTGTCCTTCCTACTGGCACTGAATTCAGAAGGGAATTGTTAAAGGGATAACAAACAGAAAATGAAATTATAATAAGATGAGAAACCAAGGTGCAAAATTTGGAGGCAGACTGTAACAGCTAGACGGTTAACTTGGAAAACGTTATTTTCCAGGTGCAGGGAAGAGTTACACATTTACTTGGCCAAGGCCTGATACATAGAGAAAAAAAGACCAACTTTTGCTTCAGAGAGTTCCCAGTAGATGGAAGGGCACAATGAAGTGAATAACAGGAGCTTTTGGAAGGGAGTGTTTTGAAGAAGTAGCAAAGCAGTGTCAGCCAAAAGTTGGTTTGCTCTGAAGTGGTTGCTTCTGGTCACTTTCAATCAACCGGTTATCACGGTGGCAAGAGAGGAAAGGGGTCAGTTAGATTAAGAATTGCTGTAGGATTTACAGGCACCGGGGAGTTGCCACCTGGGGATCTAGTCCTTTGCATCCCTCTGTGATGTTCAGCTTTAAAAGAAGTGCTAAAGATCAGGGCTCTCACTCCTCTGGACTGAAAGGAGCTGAACTGCCTTTTTCACCCATAACTCTGAGAGAATGTGTCTGGCACACTCTAAGCATGGGAACTGTCTATATGCTGTAATTAAAAAAATATTTTCTCTACCCCTACCTGTAGGAGAGAAGTGGGAATATACGGGGAATAGCACTAGATACATCTATCATTGCCTCACTATGCAGAAGTGAGAGTCTTCCTTCTGAATGTCCCCCTGGTATCAGATGCAAATACAACATGTACTTTGACCTCAAATATTAATACAGGACTATTAGACTGTGATGGTTTATGCAATCTCTATAATTTTTGGACTCTGTCCTTGAGGATTTTATATCTACACATGGAACAGAAAACCCGTTGTTTCCATCAGCCTTCTATTTGGGGTGTTGGTAAACTGCATTCATTTATTGTTTTGAATCTGCTGTTATTCATGGATTCTTCCAGATGCATATAGACTTTTAAATGTATAAATATTTCTTTAACAAGGAGATTTCTGATTGTTAGAGTGCTGCTTTCTCCTTGTCTTCTTCACACCGAAGTATTTAATTTCTCTGCAATACAGAGAAACTTGTTTTGTTAATCTTGTTTTGAAGCCAGAGACTGGACAAAACAACCAGAACTGGCACCAGTAACCGAACAATGTGATTGTCAAATGTGACACAATGCAATGATTGGACATAATTAGATCACAGGCTTCCTGGTGCTAGAGGTAGCAACAATGGCTGAAAGTGTCTGGTATATTTGGTCAGAAGAGGTTGATGATCCCTCATATTTGGGATCCCTCTTACATTCACTGCAATCAGTAAATTTTATTGTTAGCTTATTCACATTTCTGCTCTATGGGCTGCCTAGTCTAAAGTCTAAAGTCATTGTTTCTAAAGAAACTAAATCTTCACAATTTCTTTTTTACAGTATTAGCACATCTATAATTCACAGAGTATTTAGGAGTGATGTGTATTGAGTTTGCATGGTCAAGCTTTGGTAATGGGAGTGCTTCAGGGGTGGCTTCTCTGAGAAGCTGCTGGAAACTTCCTCCATGTCCAGCAGAGGCAATGCCAGTTGGCTCCAAGATGGATGTGCCATGGGCCAGGCCTGGGCCCATCAGAAATGGTGTAATGCCTCTGGGATAACAGACTTAAGAAGGAAAAAAAGTTCCTGTGCAGTTGTAATTGTGGCCAGAGAAGAGCAGGGTGAGAACACGTCAGAGGAACAGCCCTGCAGACACCAGGATCAGTGGAGAAGGAGGAGGAGGTGCTCCAGATGCCAGAGCTGAGGTTCCCCTGCAGCCTGTGGTGCAGACCATGGTGAAGAAGGATGTTCCCCTGTAGCCCATGGAGAAGCACAGAGGTGCAGAGATGCACCAGCAGCCCGTGGAGGAGACCCATGCTGGAGCAGGTGGATACCTGAGAGGAGGCTGTGACCCCGTGGGAGGCCTGTGCTGGGCAGGCTCCTGGCATGGACCTGCAGACCCTTGGAGAGAGGAGCCCACGCTGAAGCAGGTTTCCTGGTCGGACTTCTGACACCATGTGTGACCCACACTGGAGCAGCCTGTCCTTGAAGGACTGCACCCCATGGAAAAGTGACCCAAGCTGCAGCAGTTTGTGAAGGGCTGTTGCTTGAGAGATGGACTCAAGTTCAAGAAGTTCATGGAGAACTTTCTCCCATGGGAGGGACCCCATGCTGGAGCAGGGGGAAGGACTCCTCTCCCTGAGCAGTGGAAGAAACCATGGGTGATGAACTGACCAAAACACTCATTCCCTGTCTCCTTGCACTGCTGGGATAGGAGGTAGAGCAGGGAAAGACTGAAGGGTTGGGGGAAGATCTTTTTAAGGTCTTATTTTACTTCTCATTATCCTGCTCTGATTTTTTTATCACTAATTCTAGCCTGTTTTCCTGTGACAGTATTTGGCGAGTGATCTTTCCCTAATCTCAACTAATGAACTCTTTGTTACATTTATTCTTCCCTGTCCAGCTGTGGACTGATAAAGAGACTTTGGTGGGTGCCTGGCATTCAGCCAGCATTAAACCACTACATGGTGTCATGTACCCTGTGTCTATTACCCTTTGGGGAAGTACTTCCCTCTTAAATCAGATGTGGTAACTTTCTGCAGATGTTGAGTTTGAGACCAATGAGCTGGATTGAGATCTCTGTTCTTATTAGCACTGATTTGTTAATCTGGATAGTGGTGAAGTTTATCATCGTATGACTGAGGGTAAATGAATTGTGAAACCAAATATATTAATTTTAATATCATAAAGTGCTTGTAATACAAATAACCTGCCACATTATGATTGAAATATATTGATGAAAATGTTTTGGTGGAAATAATTTTTATTTCTTACAGCTTGCTCTTCCCCTTCCATTTTGAGGGTCAGCTATGTATTAGCCACCAAGCAAATAATCATGAAAAGACGTATCTGTGTGCTTAAATTTAAATATACATATATATGAATTAGATTCTGACACGCAGCATTTTTTTTACATTTGGAGGCAGAGAACAGTCCCGTTGACTTCCAGAGACCAAAACTGAGCTTATGCATCAATCCTTGCACTTTCTTATACCTTCTACTGAATAATCTAGTAATAGATTCTCAGATGCAATTTCACATTAAAACACTGAGCTATTGTGAGAACAGTCAGCTATTTCAGCTTGGCAACTTTTGGGCATAGAAATTTATTCCATGCATCACCTATACAAGAAGAAAGTTTGACAAGAAAGAAAAAGATTAATTAGGAAAAGAAAGCTTTTAAGATTTTCTAGTAGCAAGACTATCTCAAACAAAGTATGCAGAGAGTTTGCATGATGCAATAAAGAAATGATTTTATCTCATATTATAGGGAAGAATAATAGTTTAGTACAGTAGCTAAGTAAAAAAGAATGTAATGAAAAGGAGAAATTGCAGGTTGTGAATATATTGTGATTAGATTATTACATAAAAAAGCTGTTATCATTAAGGCTGCACATAAACTCTAAAAAAAAGAAAATTCCGAGAGCACCTAACTTGGTTTTCTATCATGGGAACACGGCTCAGTGCTGCAGAAAGGTTGGGTTTACAAGCTCAGCAGGTCAGCGGTGGCCTGAGCTGGGGAACAAGGACGGGAGAGCAGGGCAGGTTGGCAGACACTGACCGGGGCCACCCAAGAGTCTGGACCACGAGACAAGACCACGGTGCTGAGGCAGGTCTCAGGCCAGGCTGGGGAAGTGGCATCGTGTGCTCAGGGTCCTGAACAATCATCCGAGGGCCCGGTGCCGGGGTGGTGCAGCTCAGGCAAGGAGCAGGGGCAGGGCTGGGGTTGAATCCCAGCTCCGGAGTGATGGGAAAGCCCAGCAGCCCAGCTGAGAGATTCCTCCCAGCCCAGCTCTCTTCCAGTGGCTGGACCTTGCATTGACACAGCAGCAAAGCTGGCTGTGGATGTGGTAGCCAGACCCCCAGGGAGGTGGAGCAGCAACCTCTTAAGAGTGATTTGGGAGTTGAATGGCCTCACACAGCAAAGCAGATTTAGTCTTTACTGAAAAAATTCTCTATAGAGTTTGTTTTACGTGTAAACCCTTGATGTCACACAACTTTCTTACATTTTATTTTATTTTATTTTATTTTATTTTATTTTATTTTATTTTATTTTATTTTACTTTATTTTATATTTTCTTCTGTTTATCTTGTATTGAACTAGTCAAATTATTGATTTCTTTTACATGGAATAGTATTTACCATAAAATAAATCCATTTTAGAACAATAATTGAAGGTGATATCTCAATACCTCAAAGCTAGATGAATGTTTGGATTAAGTGCTTGTGAAAACTTTCCCAATTTATGTCTATGAAACTCAGAGGCAAAGAAACTTCACACCAGTCAGGTCCTGTGAGTTTTTCAAATATATTGTCACAGCAGTTGGCTTCTATCTGGCCCACCACTTCAACCAAATATACCTTAAAAATTTTCCTGGAAGAGATAAACAAAGCAACAAAAGTACTTAGTTGACAGAATTGCTTCCTTTTTCATTCTTCATCTCTCTCTAGATATAGATGTATATATCACACTAATCCTGATCAATCAGAGAGGGGGATAGGATGAGGCTGTTTGTGCAGTTCACGTGAGTGCTGAGTCCTGGCTGAGGGAAGGAAACAAAAATTCTGCAGTTTCCTTCCAGTGCTATGAGAAACTGACATTTTCCATTTAGTAAATTGCTTTATTCACAACCAGTCAAAGTAGAATTTGTAATTCTTATAAAGGCGATGCTTTTTGTTCTGTATTTTTTTCTTATTGCTGAAAGCACACTGCCTCCTTGAACTTTCTAATTTCACAATAGAAGACAGTAAATCCATCAGGTAGGCTGGCATTTAAATGCAGGAAAACAATCTAATTCCTTGACATGAGAGTTTAAAATTCCACAAGCATATTTCCTTCAGTTTAACTCAAGTTTAGTCACGAATTCAATACTGCAACTGGGCATTCAGCAATATAGCTTGCCTACTGTATAGTGATTTTCATTTCAAGTCCCACTGACTTCATATCCTTAGTGATATTCTTTAGTTGCATATTAAAAAAAACAAGCAACCAAACCGACTTGGATTTCTTTGTATAATAATGGAAATAAAACATATTCAAACCTGATTTTCAGAGAACTGTGATACAACTATACACATAGAGCATTTGTCCTTCTGGTGACCCTTTCTTTTTGTGGTTGCAGGTTTGACAGGTGCTTTTGCTTCAGGCCACTCAGAGGTTTTACACTATTAACTGTGGTGACATTTTTCTCTCTTGAATTGTTCCAGGAAAAAAGCTGATGAGAAAGTTCGACTTTCCTTTTGTTTCACTGTGTGTCTTAAGGGCTTAATGTTAGTGCCATGGTGACAACCAAAAAGTTAACATTTGCACCTAATTTTTTTCAGAGGGATATGTATCTTGGCACGGCTATTTCAATGGGTTATGAAACATTTGAGAATGTGTGTGCCAACATATGCAGAAACAACCAATAGAAAACAATCACAAAGAGTGGGCTGGAATCACTGTTAGTATTAAGATCCTGATCTAGATCTATAGCTCAAAGAAATAATCTGTCTTCTTTTTATCAGATTCAAGGGACTCAGAATCAGTTTTTTAGGCTATGATTAAAGACACCTAGAGGACTCAGTTATGTCATGATCTAACTGCAATGCTAGGGTCATGTGGGAAAGAAAGTTTAAAAAATATTACCCATTTATTTAATCAGACATAACACTTGCTTTAGGGGCTTAGGCAGCCTTTCATGAAAGACTTTTACTACATATAGAATTTTACAATTTTACCTCTATTTCTTTACTGTCTTTTCTGACTTACCGTCTTTTTTTTTTCCTTTAAGCAATCCCTTTTGTTATTCTGAACAGGCTAACAGCACTGGAGATACTGTAAATCAAAATGTTTGCCTTTGCCACATTCACATCAAATATGTCATAAAACTTTTGATAGTAGTTGGAAGGTGAGAAAACAATTGCCTGCTGAAAGCTTGATATACTCTGGATTTCAGAATTTAAATTCATTTTTTTGGTGCTATTGGATTTGGAGAGATTTCACTCACATGAATAAATGAATTCATTAGTCAATAAAAACACAAAACAAAACAATAACCGAGCATTCTTTTTCAAGTTACATATAGATTTAAATCAACATACATGGAATTTATTAATATTTTTGGCCTGATATTATGGAGCTTGATCTTATTTTACGTGTACTTTCATCTGCATGAATGTCTCTACAGTGTTAGTTACTTCTCTATTTAACACTTTTTTGCTTTGAATAAGCACATCTTCTTTTTCTTCTTCTGTGTGTATGCTTCTGTGCATATATATCTATGTATAGACACATAAATATGTGAATGTATGCATTTTGTCTTATTTGTATAATTATTAGGCATCCTAGTGAGGCTGCTGGGGCTGAATGATTTTGTATTTTTATTTTAGAACTATTCTGGCACTGAAAATAAGCGTCTTGAAACTTCTCTATGGAAAATGGATAATGTGTACAGAGGGTGTCTAGTTCAATGTTTACCTCGTTAATCTGGCCTCAAGGAGACCTGGATATGACTCTTTGCTCCACCAAAGGTATTTTATTTGACCCTTGGCAAATTGCTATGCCTCTGTATCTTCATTCTTCAAGCTGCCAAGCAATTGAGGATGTGTGTTTATCTCTCTTGGGAGGGGACAGGGTAGGAAAAGAACAGAAGCAAGGAGGAAGATTTTGAGGATAAATGTTCAAACACAGCAATAATGGAATTATTCCCCCC
The DNA here is from genome assembly GCA_013397845.1 of Melanocharis versteri. NCBI lineage: Eukaryota > Metazoa > Chordata > Aves > Passeriformes > Melanocharitidae > Melanocharis > Melanocharis versteri. Next base: position 342,459 of record VZTG01010463.1, on the reverse strand, counting down.
TCCTCCAAAAAGGCCGTCCCAAACCCCCAAACAAAACAAAGGCATAAAAACAGAAAAGAAGATAATCTATGCGACATTACCTGGGCTGCTATTTTTGCAGGCTGATGCTCCACTTCTATCTGACTTGTACTGTTAGTGGTGCTAATATAACTGAAAAAAAATGCCCTCACTCCATTCATATGGGAATATCATATCCATGAAAGGAATATAAAAACCTAAAGATTAATTCTTAGTCTGTTTTAGATACCATAACTTCATGACTTTAAGGTGAACCTCATTAAAACTTTGGCTTTATCCTCCCCATGTTTCCTGAAATTTGAATTGAGTGGGATGTCCTGTACTGATATGAATCACTCATATTTTCTGTGTTAAACTGGCATGCCTGGATATATTGAATGAACCTCCTCCTGAAAACCACAGGGGTTCCATAGCCTTGTTAAGCAGCCCTAAAGACAAAAAATGCGTGCTGCATTATAGGCCACTGACAGGAGGTTTATCATCATATTAAATTTATTTTCTATGCTTTCTATGTAGACACTTTTGAGAAGCAATCTTCATCTGTCAAAACCTACTAAAAGGCAGGGGATGGTGTTTTAAATGAGTCTTCTTGTGACAACAGAGATAGTTACCTCAAGCTCATATTACGCTCTATTGAAGCAGTATGTCACTTGTTAATATAGGTATGACCCATTATACCTTTATTTATGTATTTCAGGTAATGCTGCCTCTGTGCCAAACAAAACTTTATCAGCATTAGGAACTGATGATCAGAATGTCTCCAAGATATCTCAGAGGACATAACCTATCACCTACCATGACAGAGCAACATTTTACTTGAACCAATATTTTTAAAAGTATGCCCAAAGAAAAGTCCCTGAATCTGTATTTAAGCACTTCAATAAATAAGGCGTTGTTTACAGAGATGCTGATAACCTGTTCTATGTGCTGTTCACATATGTATTAAAGCAATAGACAAAGCCAAGGCAGAGAAGAAATCTTTGATTTCAAAGATCTTTGAAATTTTTCTTTTTGATGTTTACTGTGTCTGGTTTTACTTTCTGGATGTTTTCTATGTGTAATAGATTTTTTTTGGTAATCTTTTCATCCTGATCATTCTCATCAAAATAATTTATTTTTATCAAAACATATGAAGACGGAAACCAGTTTCTATTCTCTGTTATTACCTGAAATTGCTTTTCAAAAATAAACTCCTTTTATATAAGATTTTTATTTTACATGAAGATCTTACATTAGAAATGCAGTGACAGAAATGTCATTTACAGCAAGAAGGAAAAAAGAATGTCATAACTTAAGTAGACCTCAAAGTAAAGATCAATGCTTAAGAAGGAAATCATTTAACTTACCTGTGTCACCCTTGCCTTTCTCACTGGAAGAACTGGCTTTAACTTGATGAAATCATGAAATTTGTAGGTTAATAGCAAGAAAACTGGCAAGTTCTTATAACATAACAAAAGGTAAAAACGATTAAGTCAGTAGGTTCTTGGATATTAAAGAGATTAATAGGCTTTTTAATGGCTGCACGAATTAATTTGCATGAATGATACCTGGAACCTGGAGAAGAATGAAAAGCTCTTAATGCCAGCATAAATGATCTGTATTCTCTTAAATGATCATACATTGAAAAACAAAAGGGAAAATCCTCTGATGCAAATGTCACCTTTACTGAAACTCCCAAGTTCATAGAAAGTCTAATTAAGGCGCTGGCCAAGACAGCAGTGCTAATGATTTTCTAAAAGGTCTCATCATTCTTTGAGCGATCACAGGATGATTAAGCAAGGTTGTTTTAAAACAAATAGTCATTCTTCAGATTTTGTACTTGATTCTGGTGCCACTGTGATTGCTAATTATAAAGACGCTGTTGCATCTTATTTGCAATCTTGAAAACATATAAGAGTTTCAACACCATAGCATTTAGCTTTTCACGGATTATCTAGATATCTACTTCAGCTTGTGCTCAAAGCTCACCCCATGTTTTTGTCACGGTAAGGCACCTACTTCATCAATTCACCCACAGAGAATATTGACCCCTTTGGAGTTTCAAGGATCTCTTTGTACTTTCAGTCATCTAGTAATGTTATGCTAATATTGTGATTCACAGGAGGTCTTATTCATTGTCATCTTCACCTGTCATAAGGAGAGAGATGGCTTGAAGACTGTCACCTGAACACAGGGTGCCTCTCCCTGCTTCCCCTCCCTTTTGAGAAGAGGTTCAAATGGGGTAGAAAATAATCTTGGTGTGCTGGCCATAGTTATCCCTGGCTTCTGCAAAAATTAATGCTATCCTGGCCAGAACCAAGACAGGTGGGAAGGATTCAGGGAGAGCTAAATGAAAGTCATTGGAGTCAGCACCTTCAGTGGACAAGATGTTACTTGGCTTAAGAGAAAAGGGGTTGAAGACAATTGGTTAATCATTTAGAAAAAGTAGGCATGTCAGCTAAGGATAGATAGGCTCCTACTCTGGATTTTCAGACTGCAGTCTATGGAGGATGAAAACAAGTTCCAGAGGCAGGTTTGTCTCAAATTGAATATGATGTTCAGAACAGTTGATTCTTCAAAATGGCACCCAGTCCCAGAATTCCCTCAGAATCTTCAGCTTGACATATGTTCCACTCATGCCAAGATGATTTTTCCTTTTTCTTTTATGTACCTTTACATAAATACACAAGTATTATCATGCATACTTGTAATTCATTAAGTCTGATAACTTAGTACAGTTCTAGTATTCTGTTAGGCCAGGAGACCAAACACCACAGAAGCCCATCGGCAGGAAACCAAACATTCTACTATCTTGGGAAGCCAAGGTCCCCTTCTTGAACATATTCTGTAAACCAGAGATCTGGCCCATCCAGGGAAATAATTCCACAGATGGAGAAACTATCATACCATCCACCCAAGCCCCATTATTGGGTACCCTTGTTAGATATGTCAATGTGTAAGGTCTATAACTTGTGTACACGATTTACCGTAGGTGCGCATTGCAACGCGTTCCACCTTGGCGAAGTGGTGCACCAATTAAGATCCTATTAAAGATACCGAGGTAAACCTTTAGCTGTGTCTGACTTTCACTTTCTAAGACCAAGAAAAGGCATCGCCACAGTGAGCTATTTTATTGGCTTGATCAGTCCCAGAGGTTGCAGCGAGATAAACATATTAAAAGGCCTGAAAGGAACCTCACAATTGTCAACAGAAGAGGTCAAATTATACATGTCCAGGTATAATATTATACAAGACAAATTTGAAATTTTTCAATGAATAAAGTTTGCTACTGAGGGAATATGGGAGAGAATAGTTTGAAATAGGACTGACAAAAGTAAGTAAAGATGTCAGAAGTTAACTCATTAACAGCAATACTATTCAGACAAGTATGAGATCTATTCACGAATTCTTTTTTTTCCCCTGAATTTTATAGCAGGACCAGATTTCCAGCTCACACTTCTACTAAGACATAACATCCAACCATACATCTTGAGAACTACAGGCTAAAATTGCAATAGGCACAGCAAACTTTTACAACCACAACCACGAAATAAAAGGTTTAGTTACAGTGAATATTCTGTGCCTAATAAGGGTCTGGCACAGGTTGTAATGATGAAGAAAACTTTAATTTTTCATATTTCAGTGTTTTTAAACCAATATTAAGTGGATGGGAAAAATATTTTTGTTTTCTAATGCCAGATTTGCTATCATAAATGGTGCTTTTTTATAAGTCTTCATTTGGCAGTTTGTGTTTTGGGCCATTTTCTGTCTTCTGTAATAAAAGAATTACAAGAAAAGAATTTCCCACAGTAGGGATTCATTAATTCCATTCTTTTACAAGTTTTTACTGCTGTGGCTAACTTATTTGTCTTAATAAAATCAGTTTATTTGCCTTTTTTTTTTTTCAATTAATGTTATCAGGGAAGAAAGCATACCTTTTTTTGTTGAAAACACAGAACACATTTAAAATAGATGTTTTAAATTCTGCCGAAAATGAACAAGGAAAAAAGAACTGTTGCAGTTTTGAACGTATTTAAATTATATATAATGGGGATATATAATGGAAAATGCAGCCCAGTGACTTGTCTTGTCCTTCATATTTTCTGCCCAGAATTACTAAGTATGCTTCCTAATCACTGCTTCTTTCTGATGAAGAAAGAAGCCAAGACCAGAGAATCTTAAGAAAATGAGCAAGAACAATCTTAATCTCAATCCCCCGAGTATCTGGTAGTTGCATTTGAAAAGAAAAACTTGAGATTTAGGTTAAGTTATTGCAGTATATTTTGAACTTAAAAGCATTGCATTTGTGTTTGATATTCAGTGCTATTCATATTTCTGTGTTATGAAATATTGCCAATTTTCAGTCATGTCTCATGTGAACTTGTTTTAAACTTTGTTGCCAGAATTTACCTGCCTGTGACCTCAAAATTCATTTTTGCAAGCTAAACTTTGTCATTGAAATGGTTGTGAAAATCATTACAACTCGAGCATGTCTTTCCCCAATGTTTTTTTTTCCCCCTTATTTTATGAATGCTCATAAAACACTCAGTTACCTTTTTTTCCAGTAGACAAATTACAGTATTAACTTTTTTGGTTTCATAAAATGTATAAATTTATGAATCTTAATATTAAACCAATGAGTTTAAGAAGATTAAAAATAGTCTTTAATTATAAAGAGGATTGTTATAGATGAATAATTATACTTCTCTGCAGTACCTCCATACTTTGTGTTAAATTCAAGCATCTCTGACTAGATATAGGCACATGTCTGAAAATTCCCTAATTTACTTAGCGGCCTTCCCCTAGGATACTTTTCTAGGTCAAAAGACTGAGAAAATCAGCTTTTTACCATTCTCTGCCCATCTTTTATTTTATTAGACTGCATTCTGGCAGCAGATGCATTAACAGAATTCAAATACAGTTGATACATAGATTGAACTAACAGACTCATAAAAGGCACTTTTACAGTACGCTGGTATCTGACCCAGTGTTATATAAAGGTCAGGCAAACTGGATAGCTTTTATGGAGCTCATTATTTAATCTTAATATAAAAGAGAACTTAGCATAGAAGACTCTAATGAAGATTTGTAATTAAATGGGAACATCATTCTTAACCTGATTATAATTGCAGGGTTTTATAGCCCTTTTCAAAAAAATCAGTCTCTTGTTGATGTAATGCAAGGGGTTTTATAAAAAGCATGTCTTAGACTGTTGGCAAATCAGTTATTAAATGCATTATATGATTTTTTAATCTACAGTGTTTTTAATAAAATGTAGCCTGACTGAAAAAATGTTAAGTACTTCCCAAACCATGGCTTAAAGCAGTAAGTAAAGGAATAAAAGAAATCAAAATAGTAATTGAATTATAATGTCTCATACTCAGATTTTATTCTCCAATCAATTGTGATTTTAACTGAAAAATAAAAACTATGCAACCATCCTCACTCTGCATATATATCTGAAGTCTCCTTTAATACACCTCCACAGCATTTCAAGTCAACTTTATGTGAAGGGAGTTCAACTGTCATATTAGCTCAAGTATAAGTCACTCTCTACAGTACAATGGCCCTGAATCTGATTAATCTGAATGCTCTTTTTAGAAAACTAGATCATAATAGCTCCCTTGGTGCCATTAATATCTAACTCTTCTAAGATCATGATATCTCAAAGATATTTGGTTCATGGATTATACATCCATTAGGCTGAAACATTGCTACTAATATATTGTGGTCATGCATTTATCATGACTTCACCAAGCAGAATACAGAGTTCACACTGAATCAGACTGATTACAAAAGAAAAAAGTTTCCTCACGAATCAGTTGAAATTAGATAATAATATGATGAAAGTGGTAATGCTTTCAGATTTTTTTTAATCAAGAGCAGCAGCTTGGAGTATTTTTTGATGTTTCTGGCATGATGCAGCTAAGTAAGCATTTCCCTTCTTCAATCCTTTATGTGCCTGCTTTTCTTTCCTGCTTTGGTGGTTCTGGACGGCTGTCAGGTAAACTTACAATTCTCCAAAGTAATCTGTCGCCTTTTCTTACTTTTCGCTTCACTTCAACCAAGTATTCTTTTCCTAAAAGTTGTGCAAATATACAACTCCAAATCCACACAGATAATATAGATTCTAAGAAAAATCTGTAGTGACTGCAAGTCTGAAATATACCAATTTGGTATATCTCAGTAGTACTCTAAATGGGCCTGCATTGTGAATGTATCATGATATTTAAAATTACTAGTGTGTTCCCTGGATAATGAAAAAGGAATTTTGAGATGTGCACTTTTCTACCTTAAGAACTTGGATATTTTAATTTAAAAGTGTTAGATTTTGTGAATAAAGACTCATCCCACAGAATCACAGAATGATTCACATTGAAAGGGACTTCTTGAGATCTAGTTCAATCCTTGCTCAGGTTGGGCTAACTAGACAAGATTGTCTGTGACCATTTTCATTTGGGTTTTGAATACCTCGATGGAGAGAGAATCCACAATCTCTCTGAGAAACCAATTCCAGTGTTTGACCACCCTCACAGCAAAAAAGTATCCTCTTGCACGCAGATGGAGTCTGTGCCCATTTCATCTTGCGCTGCCAACAGACACTACAGAGAATATTCTGGCTACTCTTCTTCCTTCCCTCCCAGCAACAGATGGACAAATCCCCTCCGAATCTCCACATCTCCAGGTTGATCAGTTCCAGCTCTCTCAGCCTCTCCTATAAGAGTTATTCCAGCCCCTCAATCATCTTTATGGCTCTTTGCTGGACTCACTTTAGTATATCCATGCCTTTCTTGTACAGAGAAGTCCAGAACTGGACCCAGCACATCAGGTGTGGCCCTACCAGTGCTCATTAGAAAGGAACGTCCCTTGACCTGCTGGCAACACTCTTCCCAATGCAGCCCAAGATGATTTGGGCCTTCTTTGACATGAGGCTTCATTGTCGGCATATTGGTGTCCACCAGGATGCCAAGGTCCTTTTCTGTGGAGTTGCTTTCCATCTGGGCAGCCCTAAATATGTACTGGAGCATGGGATTGTTTCTTCTCAGGTGAGCACTTTGTATTTTCCTTTGATGAACTTCATGAGGTTCCTGTCTGCCCAATTTTCCAGCCTGTGGCATATCAGTCACATCTCCCAGTTTTGTAACACAGGAAAGCTTGCTGTCACGGTGGCATGCCCCTTAATCCAAATCATAGAATCATCAAGGTTGGAAAAGACCTCCAAGGTTATTGAGTCCAATTTAAATAATTAATGAAGAGTTTAAATAGTACTAGACACAGATCTGTGTACACCACTAGAGACTGGACTTTTGCCTCTGATCACCACCTTCTGGGCCCAGCCATTCAGTTTCCAGATGACCCCACTGTACACCATTGAGACATTAGTCTAGTCTAGCCTACTCTACCATCTAGATTTCATTAGTTTCATTAGTCTGTCTGTGAGGATGTTATGGGAAATAGTGTTGGAAGCCTTACAAAAACAGAGGCAAGCACTACTGCTCTCTCCTAGTCTACCAAGATCTTCCCATCATTGTAGAAGGTCGTCAAATAGGCTAAGAAAATTTTCCCATTTATACATCCATGTTAACTACTCCTGATCACCTCCTTATTCTTCACGTATTGTAGCTTCCAGAGTTATTCGCTCCATCATGTTCCCAGGGACTGAGACGAAGCTGTTTCCCTACAGTTTCCCATATTTTTTTCTTGCTTTTCTGGAAGCTATGAGTGACACTCGATCCAGTCTCTCCAGACATGAAGGAGCAGCACAGTGCCAATCAGGGAAACCTCAATAACCCAGCCAGAGACAGAAGCCCATGCCCTGGCTCTCCATGGCATTCCAGGAGGACATTAACCCCAGGAATCTGGAATGGAACCCACAATTTTGAGCCAGTAGGAGAGGCTGTCCTGAGAATACTGACAGAGTGGGGTAAAGGATGTGTGTGGGGGTGTCATTGCTGGTCATACAGGTTCATTTGGGGGAAAAGCATTTAGGGATTGTACAAAAATTATGGTATTTTTAGGCAGATTCCAAAGGACGAGGAAGGGAGGGATCAGAGTTGACTGAGAAGGAAAAAAATGAGGGAAAATAGAGATAACAGAATGTAATAGGTTGTTGTTTGGTGTAAACAGCCAGCAGAACTGTATGCTTTGTGTACCCAGCCATGCCCTATACCTGATGCCTGCAGCTGGTCCTGACTTCTCATTTAACTCCATTTCTACCAGTTTGCCTGGATGAGGGACTCTGCATGCATGTGTGCTTGTATGTGTTTGTGTAAGGGAGTCTGACTGCAGCCACTGGAGAGGGATCAGGTCACAAGGAACTGTGAATGCTGGGTGGATTCAGGTTCAGGGAACTGTGGAGTGCCAGAGACAGTATGTGACCACTGACAGGTATCACACAGGGCTGTCCTGCGAGTGAGGTAGGAGGTTTGGGAGACAAATGCTGCAGCAGCCATGTGTCTGGGCCAGATACTGTAGAAAGCAGAGAGTCTGTGTGACAGCTGCTGGAGTGTCCAGAAGGCCCAAGCTGGATACGGGAGAGACCATGGGATCTGGTGGTCAGCTACTGTTAAGGTCATGAGTCTGGGCTAGCTGGTTGATGTAGCTGCTTGCATGTGTATGTCAGTGGATAAGACAATGTAGATACTTCCCACCACTTGCTTTTCACTGGTTTTGACCAGAGAGGGGAGTTGGATGAAGCCATTGGTGATGTTTGTGTTTGTGGCAGCACTGAATATTTCATTTTGTGTGAGGCTGGCTGCCTCTGTGTGTATTCCTGTACGTGTGTGTCAGTGCCTCCTGGGAATACGTGTTCAGCCTCAATACTGTCTTGGCCTGGGGATATGGAGCTGTAGCAACCTCACCTCTGTCAGACTACTGAATCTGGCAATCCCTAACAAAAAGGAAGAGGATAGTTTTTCTCCCTATGCTAACATAACTGAAAAAATCTGGAAAATGCTGAACTTCTAAAAGATTTTGTGATGTTTAGATTTAGCAATGTTAACACCCTGATAACAGATATGTGCTGTTATTGACATAACATTGGGTTCCCCAATGAAACTATAAAACATCTTGATGAGAATTTAGAAGGATGCTTAAAACATAATCCTATCATGACTTTGAAAGGTTATATTGAAAGATAACAAACACTCTGCAAGAACAGCCAAGATTTACAGTTCCAGATATCCACAGTAGCTTTGAAGCCATTGTGACAATGACCTGAGAACTAAAGGCAATCTGCAAGGCTCCTGATCTCTCTCAAATGTTTTTTAACTTGAGAAGTGAGAAATTATATAAAACAACCCCACCCAGACCAACCAATCAACAAATAAAAATAATAAAACCCCACAAAACACAGCAAAACTGGGCAAAATAATATAAAATGCATGTAACATTTTTAAGACCTAATAGCATAACTTGGAACCTCGACAGCAGTTAAAATGGTTTTGACTTATAGTGCTAACATAGAAGAATATGGTTTGCAATTCCTCTGTCTTTTGTGGCAACAGCTTGAAGCATGTGCTCAGTTTCAGAGAAAGCAAACAAACACAGCAAAAACAGTTGTGCAAAAGGAGACAGAAAAGAAAGAGAATGGCCAAGCTAGACTTTTTAAAGTGCTTACAAAATCAGTATTGAAGTACAATGTGACAGATGAATATAGCTACACTTAAAAAAAAAAATCAGTATCTGCATCATTCTGTTAAGTGCCATAAAATATTAACAGAGTCGTCTGTAATGAGTGATAAATGAGGGCTGCTGTTTTAAATTGGAGCACTGAGTAAAAATTAAGCCTTTGTCAATCCCCTTTAACATTAAAATGAAGTTCCTTTAACCTTGAAAATTGGCATCTATGAGGAATCCTAAAAGTCTGTAGTGTCATTTAGAGATTTCATTGAAAGCCATCTCAGAGGGTTGCCCAATGCAACAGTAATGGCTGTGATAGACCTGAGATTTGTCTTCAGAATTTCTGACAAGTCTGAACCTGAAATACTAGCCTTTATTAATGAAATGGTACTACACAGGGAGAGCGAGTGCCACCAGTTATAAACAGTTGAAATTTATCCTTGTTGAAAAGCTGAAACAAAACAGGATCTGCAAGCTTCTTTAGATAACTACGCTAATCTTCTTAGGCTCTGTTGTGTAACAGCCAATTTTAAAACCTAGTATAATTATTCAAAAATGTAAATTAAAAGTTAAAAATTGTGATAATTTTATTTTAATTATAACAATAATTATGTTCTTAACTAGTGATCCTATTGTCTCCTTTGCTGATGAACTTAAAATTCTTTCCCTCTCCAGACCCCAGTGTGAGAGCTTCTTGCCAGGTTTCAGTGGTGAATGATGAGCCTTTTTATGTGGCTTCAAACATCCAGGTTTCTAATTGCAGGCAGAGCAATCAGAGAGCAGCAGGGAGCAGGAAGAGGAGACAGGAAAATTGGTGATCACGCCTAAGGGATCATGCCCTGTGCCTTCTGATGCAGTGGTCATTACCGGTCTCAAGGGTCAAATATCAAAACTATCCTAGGAGGCTTTATCATGATCAGAGCTCTGCCTAACCTTTGAAAAAGAGGAGACCTGGGGGAGGAGGCTCTGCTGAGCTCTGTTGGGCTGTTCTCCATCTGAGAACTCACAAGTTACCCTGGGGGTGATTTGCTGAGGGTCCTGTAAGGGTACATGGAAGGTGAGTTGATCTGATTTCCTAAGGTTATCTAGTCAAGGAAAACCAATTAATTGTAAAGGGCAGAATAAGTAAAGAGGCAAATGATAAACAAAAAGTTTACAGTGACACAAATCTGGTAAGCAAGGGTTAACAGAGGCAATGCCAGGGACCTGTTGGGCTGAGAAGAGGGGCTGGCATCAGGGCAACAGATCTTCAGGCCATAAAGTCTGTCTGCTTCATGTTTGCATATGAAGTTCTAGGTGCACTTCTTAACTGCTGTTTAAAAAAAAAAAAAAAAAGAAAGATTTCATATAAAAACCAAATAGCTTTAAACAGATTTATTTTAAAATGCATGCAACAATTTTTTTAAAATACATACTGATTCTATATTACAATAATTATATAATTTCACTGTTTACCTTGTGGCAGTTTCTAGTTTCAAGGCATTTGAACCAATCTATCACAGAAATATTCTTTATAGCTTGAAGGAAATCCCTTCAAGATGTAAGCACTCTTTGGGAACCCACCTGTAGGAAAGTTTTCAAATAATTTTCATTTTCATGCCTTTAAAACATGTCCATAGGTTAGTTGTCAGAATAAGCAAAAGTACTTAGAGACTGGACCAGGCATTCACAGGCCTGATCTCAGTACCAGGCAGTGAAAATGTCAATCCTCTACTTTCCAAATCCTTGTATGACTTCTCTTTGTGGCTTATTTATTAATCCTTTAGCCTTAAGAAATTCCACCTTTACTTCAGAGCAGCTAGGAATACTTAGTCTTTACTGTTTTATTTACTCACAAAAATATTTCTGCACTAAAATTGTTTGTTGTGTTGTCAGTCTCTGGAGACAGAAAGTGAACAAGATTTAGAAATAAATCTCTGTTGTAATATTCATGATGTTGACCACCTCTTTTAGTCAGACCAGTGGGGACACTACAATGACTTATGGTTTTGGCAATTTGAATATAGCATTTATTAAAAGCCGTATTTAAAGTTCCCTGTGGGACAGTCACTCCTACTGTCTGATTTTATGATAAGGATTTGCATTTATAAGGATTTTACCACATGAAAGGGGTTTCACTTGATTGAACAGCTGAGTGTTTTAGGAGATTAAACTCACTTTTCAGCTGAAAAAGGACCACCAACCAACTCTCTTGTACATCTGTATTCTCAATTTTTCTTTCCTGTGTTTTTGTCAAATGTATATGAGCAGTACTGATCTAGAAAATAAGATGGCATTTTAAAATAGAAGTACTGCAAGAATTTTGATTTTGGACTGGATAGTTCATGAAAGATATAAAGTGCTTGTTAGTATTTGCTCTCTCCTTACAATACAGTTCTGTTCATGTTCAAATGCTCCATTTTGTCCTCTGGTCTCCTTTATTTATAAAGTTTGAGATTAAAATTACTTTCCCATTCACATAGACTATTACACATTTTAGATGTAATTTTATTTCACAAAAAAATCCTCTTACTGAGCTCTGCACAAAGAGGAACAACTGCCTGGACCATAAAGGTGGAACTACACTACAATTTCTTACTTTCTAGCTCACCTATTTAATTTCTTCCCTTTTTCTTATCAAATGCTGATGCATTAATTTTAAGGAACTATGGAAACTATACAGTGAGCTTTGTTCAGGTAGTTCTTCTGTCTTTAACCGTTAATGTTAACTGTGTTATTAGACCGCAGCACAGAAAATCTGTGACCAAATTAGTAAACTGGGTGGTGCAATACAAAAGGATCTGAAGGCAAAACCATTGTTGTTGAGAACCTAGCATCCACATTACTTGGGAACTTTACTGCAGATTTTTCCCTAATCCAAGACTCTGCAGTGAGTATCCATTAATAACTATCCTCCTGACAGTAAACTTCCTGATTTGTTTCATCAGAAAAGTAAATGAATTTGCAAGGAGATGATTTTAAAAAATGCCTCAAAAGCTCAGTCCCTGATCTGCTAGTTTGCTGTAAATTAAATTTGTTTCTATTTATTAGAAACATCTATACTATTATGAACTCTGAAATGTGTTTTGCTCAAAATACTCTAAAATTTATGAGACCAGAGCCTTGAAGCATGTTTTTGTTCACATTGTTTCACTAGGTTTTCAATGATCATCTAAGAAATAGCACTTTTGCCTCTCTGTCACCCATTCTTCCTATTCCAAGGGCAATTTTAAAAAAGGCAAATAAGGAATTAGAGAACATAAGAAAGTGACTTGTAGGGATGACTTCTCTTTATATTAAGATGGACTAATGAATCTGAACTATACCACAGAAAACTATGTCCTAGGTAGACTGATGAAGACCCAGTAATCCAGAGGATACCTGCAAAGCTGGGCTCTGTCACCCACTGCATTTATCCACAATGAGAGGATGTAACTGGAAACCCCTCACAGAATCAATGCGGAAGGGAAGAGCAATTAGGTAGAGTCATTTAGAAAAAAACAAATGGGTCTGTTCTTGACCTTCATGTAGCAAGACAGGGACTGTGTCACAGCTGCAATTTAGTACGGTAGTGTCTTGCAGAAACTAACACAGATTATAGCAGAACATAATTCCAAATGAGAAAATGTGTAACTAGAAAAATTATTCAGTATTAGATAGCAATTGCTGCATGAGCTGCAGCAAGGGAGAGAGCCAGGTTAATGAAGAATTTCAGAAAGTAAATGCCTGTGAGATAGTACTCTCATAAAAAAGAGGATGTTCCAGGGTGTGCTGTTTAAGATGTAATAGGAATTCCATACTTTCTAAGAGCAGAGAGTAATTTTCGCTCTGTGAGTTGGCTTTATATCCCTGCTTCTATTGGTTCAAAAAGAAGTTACCTGTAGGGCTTCCTCATTCCCTCTGGGGGAAAAAGGAACGAAAAAAATTTTAAAATATT